>JABYQE010000065.1:0-154712 GCA_022376435.1 Amylocystis lapponica
GGTCCGAGGGGCGCGTTTGAAAGCAGACCTATATTGTGATCGTCCTCCCTCCCTCCCCAAGATCACTATTGGTCTGCCTACGGGAGACTAGGTTTACGCATAGGAATTGTGCTGTAAGTACGATGATGTTGATAACGTTGACACTTCACATTGATGGATCACACGTACAATGTACCGCTAGCGCCCAAGCGGACGGGCGCTCCGGCAAGCGATCCACTCAGTCTTCCGACGGATGTTCAGTTGAACTGAACTGTGTATATCTCGATTCTCGACACGTTGAGCCTCTTCTAACACCCAGGATCTGACGCACTCACTGGCACCCAGCTGGCGTCGACGGCAATGATGGCTGCTCGCTTTGATTCTGGATATGAGCATGCTTTAGAGTTCAGACACTGACACTGCGTCTAGCGCTCAAGCAGTGGAGGTATGTTCTGTATAATCGACTTCCCGGAGCGCTGAATCACTCAGTTGACATCCGGCGGCCGGGATGTCGTATAGGCTCTAGAGTCCCCTGGCGACGATGTCTCGTGGCATATATAAAGGGCTATTCGCTCAGTCGGAGTGCTGCCTCCTTCTCGTCGAGCTCGTTAGCATGTTCAGTCGCACTTGGCAACATTCAAGTTGGTCAGCGCTTTGGTTGAACACCACGACATTGGCGGCCACTCTACATGCTGGATCTCAAAGTCTATGCTCCTCCTTCGCTCTGGACAACTCGTCCGACGCAACAGTGACGGGTACGACTTATTTCCCGGCGAATGCGCTGGTCAACATAACAAATGAGTATTCGAGCATCGACACGGATACCCTTCCTGCATTCTGCCGAGTGGAGCTCACGATTACCACTAATACTACTGCTAATTCATCATGCAAAACGGAAGTTTGGCTTCCTGATGACTGGAACGGACGCTTCTTAGCAGTCGGGAATGGGGGCTTCGGTGGTGGAGGTTAGTTCTATCTCGCGTGTCATTATTGAATGTAGACGCGGCTAATTTTTCGATTAGCCACAGTGGCGGAACTAGGATACATTGCTGTTAATCAATCATGTGAGCAATCTAGTATCTTGTTATCCATGTTCGTGCTCTAATAGTTATTCGTAGTCGCTAGAGTATCGACCGACACCAGCCATACCTCCGCTGCAAATGTCGGCGATTGGGCTGGTCCGCGTAACGATGTGAGTCGATGCTCGATATGCTGGACTTCTCTTATAAGAATCCAGAATGCAATAGTTGACTGGGCCTGGCGTGCACTACATCTGAGTGTTGTAGCCGGTAAGGAGGTCGTACAGCAGTATTACAATCAAACCGCGCAGAAGGCGTATTATCTCGGTTGCTCAACAGGTAAGCCATCTTCGTCGTCTTATTCCAGTTACTCACGTCTTTCCAGGGGCCGTCAAGGGTATGTCCATGCTTACAACGAATGAACTAAGTGACACTCAATCTGGCCCAGATTGAAGGAGGTACAAATGTTCCCCGACGACTTCGACGGTGTCGTAAGCCATTCCAATTTGCATGCAGGTCTATCTATTGAGTGCGTTTAGGTTGTCGGGTCTCCCGCGAACTGGCAGACCCATGTGAATAGCTGGGGAATGCACCTAGCACAAGAAGTCCAACCTTCGGATTCAGCTCATTTCATCAGCCGTCATACATGGGTTGACGTTATCCATCCAGAGTCCTCAGCAGTGCGACAGTCTTGACGGCGTGAGGTCCTCGTTGACGTTCTTCCAGATCACTGCTGATGTCCTTTGATCAGCTGGCTGACGGCATCATCAGTGATCCTCGGTCTTGCCAGTAAGGCTTTGGAAACGTATCTACAGGTCCTACGAAGCTCATCTTATCTCTGACAGTTTCCGTCCAGAGACGTTGACATGTGGACCCGGGCAGAACACGTCAACTTGCCTCACCGTCCCGCAGCTTGAAGCCTTCCACCGCATCTACAGCGATTACTACGAAACCAACCAGACATGGATATTTGGGAGATACTATCCTGGAGGAGAAGAGAAATACCCCGACGGCAATGTGGATACGGTTCCCAAGGGGGCTGATTGGTTCCGCTACTTCGTGCTCAAGTACGAACTGAATCGCTTTTGTCCGGGCTGCCATGATGACTGACACTTCTTGTTATAGCGATACGCATGGTCATACAACAATATAACGCCTCCGTCATCGAGATAGCGGATAGTATAGATCCCGGTCAGACCAATGTACGCAATCCCATCACTTACTTTCGTGCAATCCATCCTGCTCAGCACATTCTTAGGCTATTGACGCGAACATCACCGCGTTCGCGGGTCGCCTCACAATGGCAAATTGCTGCAATATGTTGGTTGGGCGGACCAGCTGATCAGTCCAGGCGGCTCGTTTCATTATCACGACACGGTCGACGTCTTCACGAGGGCGCACACGGAAATGGACACCGATGATTTCTATCGCCTCTTCACCGTGCCCGGGATGAACCATTGGTGAGCGTGCTGTCTTTCGCACAGCATATCCAATCATTTATCTGGGCACCTAGTTATGTATGTTGCTTTGTCTTGCGGTTCAAGAACGGTTGAAAAAAACAGTGAAATTAACTTTAGGGAGGCTTCGGAGCAAATGCATTCGGTGGCGTCGAACAAGCATCCAATGGTATGCCGCCTGTCTCGTTCGACCCGGAACACAACATCCTCGCTGCGATCGTTCAGTGGGTGGAACAGGGTGAAGCCCCCTCGTCTTTGATCGCAGCATACTATACGGACAATAATGCCACCAACGGCGTCGGCTTTACCCGACCACTATGCCAGGTGCGTCTTTCGCCTGTTCTGTATCAACGGTTGATGTGATAGGTTATGATGTTTCAGTACCCAAAAGCGCTGCAGTATAATGGCGGGGACAACACGACCGCTTCCAGCTTTAGCTGCGTATAGCGTGCGCCGCGCGGTGAATGGATGGGCAAGCATGCCGTGATTCGTAATAATACCAACCACGCTGGATATAATCATTATTTAACTAGTCCGAGAATTAAGCGACAAGACCACCATAGCTACGCGGTATCATTCACGGCTTGAGACGTATCAAGGCCGAAGATCTCCTACGGGACCCATTATGCGCGTCATACCGGACTCTCGTTGCTCCTCCGCCCCCTTCCGTACTGCTCACTCGTCGTGCGTTCTGCTCTAATGAACCATTGTTTGGGCCGCCATTTTCTCGCCTCGAGCCGCTTCCCCGTGATGCTGAGCGCCGTACAACTGTCTTTACAGCCTTCAGTGGGTCCGGCGGCGACGCGCTGTGGACAACCGTGTCCTGCCCGGGGTTCAGGCGCCAGTACTGGAAGCTAAACGGCAGCAGATGAGCACAGCGCAGCAGCCATATGCCAGGTGCGTACTGTTTTAGGAGTGCATAGAAGCCGGCGCCGAGGAACGAGCCGAGACACGGGCCTACCCAGTACTGAGCAGTCGGGGTGAGGGGCACGATGCGTGGCGACAGTGTATGGGTCTGCTTACCACCCACTGGGAGCCGTAGGGAAAGCCTGTGACCACGGCGGGGCCGAATGACCGCGCAGTGTTCATGCCGCAACCGGTGTAGAATATGGCCCATCTGGCTTGCGTGCGTTAGGAAATGGTATTAGCTAATGAGCGATGCGGGCGCTCACAAATGGCAGACAAATAGTGTAAGGCCAATGCCGACCTGCAGATACATATTGAATTCAGTGTGGTACAGCGAAGAAGCAGAGAGAACATACGGGAGCAAATGGTGTGGTGTTGTGCTTTTCGGCAGCGAGCATCAAGACTGCGATGACGAGGAAAGACGTGATGAACATCTCGATAAACACGCCTTGCGCTGAGTTAATCCCTGGCTGCAAGAATGTGCTAGAGAAGCGTCAGGATCTGTCAACAAACGTACGAGCAGAACACACACTTTGACGCGAGTGGACCCGGTGTAAGAGCCAAGATGAGGGCAGCGGCGGTGATTCCGCCTAATAGTTGGGCGATACAGTACAGTACAAAACGGACAGGACCAATGATGCCGGTGAGGAGCAACGCAAGACTGACGTTTGGGTTGAATAGACCGCCGGTCACTCTGAAGAAAAGCCATGCGGACACGAGCAGGCTGAAGCCAAAGGACAGCGCGATATACATCACACGCTCGATGTCGGAGGAAGTGGACGCGCTGGCATAGTTCTCTCCCTGGGCCGCTTGGGTACCGCCATATGCGAGAGTCAGGAATACAGTGGTCCCGATGTACTCGAGCAGAGCTGCCATAAAGTCGCTTCTCCTGGGTGAGAGTACGGGCCGTGCTGGGGCTGGGGTTGCGGCTGACGCTGCAAGCGTGCCAGCATCCGCTTCTGTTGATTGAGTGTTCTGGCGGTTGAACCTCCATAATCGGTATGGGAGAATAGGCATGATGGTGCAGGGGAAAGTGGGCCTATGGAGTGTCGCATTCTGGATATATAGATACAGGCTGAGACATGGTTGGCGTCGTAATGGGCGGTAAGCCGCAAGCAGCCTTGCCACCGCTCGCGGCGCGGTGGATGTCACACGATAGCACGGCGTCAGCCACATCTCCACTTCGAGGGCAGGACGAATATTGTGGAGGCAGAGCGTGGGCCGTGTCTCCTGAGCGCATTATCGTGAGCCCTATCTGACACGGCATCGAGGATGTTCAGCTTCCGGGCCCCTCAGTCCCAGTCGCCCTTGGCACGGCCTTTCTTCAATGCGCTGCGCTTGAACTTATCCGTGCGCCTGCGTGCCTTCTCCGCACGCTCGAGGCCGCGGACGCGCTCCTTTTGGTGGTCGGACGGGTGGTTCACGAACGATGCAGCCGAAGCGGAGACGATCAGGGCGTGGAGCTGCGAAATGAACGATCGAGCGGGGCGTCAGAATGACGGTGCGCGTATTCGTTAGGGGTATCGACGCACCTTCGCGAGGCAGTCTTGGACATTTTGTGCCTGCGACCTGTGCACCGTCGACGTTATCTGGATCGATTCCGTCGAGGACACGTACGACGGCTGCGGCGCATGTTATCAGTGTTTACGCCCTGCGCCGACGTCAAAACCATACCGTTCTCTTCAGCTGCTCCCTCGCCCAAAGTGGAATCCAATCCGAATCCACACGACAGCGCAACGTCGCCTTTGTGTTCACTTTGTTTACGTTCTGCGTACAACCGTGAATACGAGCTTCGTGTCGCGTTGCGGTGGAAGGGACATACCTGACCTCCGGGACCCGAGCTTCTAGAGAAAGCTAGCTCCACAGTACTTTTCGGTATCTCCTGTGTTTTGAACTTCCCTAGCCAAGCTCGAGCTTGGGCATTCTGGTCGGGGGTCTCAAGAAGGCTCAGCTGGGGAGGATGTGGAAGAGATGAGGGACTGGTGTGCGCGCTGCGTTGCAAGACTCGGGTTTGCCAGGTGACATAGCTACAGCTGAGAGAAAAGCGTCTCCAGGGCACAAAGGTGATCATGTAGGGTCGAGCTATAGCCAATGTAAAGTACACGATGTCAAAAGCATAGCACACGGTTTCGCCAAAAAGAGTGAACCTGACCCGGTTTGAACGGATGACCTTGTGGACGTGCCCATAAATGGCTGGAATCACACGCGCTACCGCTGCGCCACAGGTCCTTGAATAATCTGATGCTATGTAGCACCAATATGGGAAGAGAAACAGGGGGAAAATGTCTTCATGCCTAGGGTTGTTTCGGAGAACGCTGACTTCAACGAAACGTTGCTTGAGGGTGAACTTTCATGGGACATATGCTATCTGCCTAGTGATAATTTTCGTGTTACAAGAACATGTCGCGCGAGAGTTATGTTTCGTGTATCCCGAAATAGCGAGGATCTTCAATTTGCCCACGTGGAAGAACAACGGAGCGCGGCCTTGTTCACTGACAGGCCTCTCCGACCCGTCTCGAGACTTGCCAGCGCACAATGGTGTCGGTCACTGTCTCTGCGGCAGGGCGCGTCCCTCTTGCCCGGGGGCTCCCCATTATCATCGACCTCGACAAGACCACGGAAGGCGCGACCGTTGCTGACGTCAAGGCAGCCATCGCTGCGAAGTTTCCTAGGGTGAGTTGGCTCACGCGTTTTAAAGGACAAAATCTGACGGAACACCTCTTTAGTTCTACACGGCGCGACAACGCGTCTGTCCAAAAGGCGAGAAGAAACCTTTGAGTGATGAGACATCATTGCAGGATGCTGGTGTCGCGGACGGCGGCGAGTTGACTGTGAAGGACATGGGACCCCAGGTCAACTGGCAGACGGTCTTTCTCGTAGAATATGTGAGTCCGTTCAGCATGCTTTTGGGCACAGTTGGATTGATTGATTGCTGGAATCGAGACTGGACCGCTATTCATTCACCCAATATTCTACTACTTCCCAAAACTCTTCTACGGGGGATCTGTGCAACACAGCATGTTGCAAGAGTGCGTCTGTTCTTGGCTGGAAGCTTACGTGCACACTTAATTCAAACTGCAAGATACGTCTACACCCTTGTGATGCTGCACTTCATCAAGCGACTACTCGAAACAGTATTTGTGCACCGTTTCTCGCACGGCACGATGCCCTTCAGCAACCTCATAAGAAAGTACGCCCCGTTGCACTGTCACGCGTCCTTGTCCCTCAGAACTTGCACAGTGCTGCACACTACTGGTTCCTCAGCGGCCTCTTCCTCGCCTTTCCGATCTACAGCCCGGCATACTCGGCCAGCTCGCCCCACATCCTAGGAACGAGGCGCAACGAGCCCAGCTTCCTTCTCGGAGGCATCGCGCTCTGGCTTGTATGTTCCTTTACGCCATCATCTTCTGCGTTTGTCCTGACACCGTGGTATGCAGTTCGCGGAGCTGTCCAATCTACACTGCCACCTTGCCCTCCGCGCGCTCCGTCCGCCAGGGACCAAGGCGCGCGCGATACCATACGGGTACGGCTTCGCGCTCGTATCGTGTCCAAACTACTTTTTCGAGACGCTCAGCTGGGTCACGATCGCGACCATGACGGGCAGCTACTCTGGTGCGTCGCCTGCTTCAACCCTACTCTGAGTCTGAAAAAGTCCTCATGCTCTCCCGTACTCCAGCGTGGCTCTTTGTGGCAGTGGGGACGTGGATCATGATTGTGTGGGCGCAAAAGAAGCACAAGGCATACAAGAAGGAGTTCGGGAAGGCCTACCCCCAGAACAGGACCTCCATCTTTCCCTTTATCCTGTAGTGTCTATTGACGACCCGCGTGTTAATGTGATCCCTGGAGCAATACAACGTTACAGCTGTCTTTTGCTAAAATAGATGCTTGCGTAGGATTAGTGCCTACGGGATACTGTATGCTAGCCAGATTTCCCCGGCGGTGTCTCCACCGAGTCCGACCCCGACCCAGTCGCTCACGAGCCCGGCGACTGCGGTCTTAACGGCCCAGCCGACAGTATAATAATGTTGTGAAGAAGGGGTGGCAGTCGAGGACGACTACATCGATGGGGTGTGAGCGCAGTTCGGTCAGCATATACAAAAAGTCAAGGAGCGCGCTAGACGCGCCCTGGTTTGCAATTTTGGGGTGGGGGAGGGGGAGGTGTTGCACTCACCTCGGAGCCCAAACCCTGCGGACATCCCGCCCAGGACGTTCCGCACGACCCATTCGCGGTCGAGCTTGTCCTCGTCCAATATTTCCAACGCGCCCACAATGAGTGGGTGCGTGAACGTTGTCGCGTTCGGGTGCAGCGACTGTGCATGCGTCACCTGTGGTGTGGGTGCGGGGCGCCAAACCGATAGCAGGAATAACAGGAACAGCTTCGTGAACGAAGAATATAGTAGCGTAAGCGGTACGTGCGAGTACCTGCGCAGACGAGTACTCATGAGCACAAGCAGGAATGATCCGGTCAGTGTACGCCCTCGTACCTGAATTCTCGGCGGATCCCAGGCATCTGAGGGTCAGCGTAGAGAGAAGGCATGATCGTGCGTGCCCAGCCTAGACATTTCATCACTATGTAGCATGCGAGCACAACGCCTCCGTGGAAGGCAGCTGTCTCTAGAACGCCGGGAGAAGGCGTGAAGCTGTGCAGCATAATTGATTTTTTGGGCGAGAAGAACTCACCGACTAGACAGCCTGCGAATATTCGGAGGAAGCCTGCAGTAGTCTCTCGGTTCCAAGTGGTAACGTCAACTCTTGATCCGCCGAATGGGTGGCGGGAGCCTGCGATAGAAGAATGACAAGCGTTGGTACAACTGTGGCTAGAGCGAGGCATTGCCGAGTGTACTTAAGTGGGTCCATCTGATGACTGTGTGTACGAGTTAGTAAGATGTTCGCAGTGCGAGAAGGAGATGATACGCACATGCATCGACAGTGATGAGTGCGGTGGCCAGCTGGAGGATCAAATGCCACCTAGTCTGAGTCGAAGTCAGCACCGAGTCTATGACCGAGAGGACCCCCGGAGATGTCCATGTCAGTTACGAACAAACCTTCGTCCTTTCCCACTCGTATGCTGTATCGTTTTCATTGGATGGTGCTACTGGACGCGCCGTGCTGGCAGCACCCGTTGGAGCATCAGCATCTGGACCTGTTCCTGTGCCCTGTCCTGCTTTACGCGCTCCCAGGCCTCGATTAAAGAGTAGATGTCGATAGACGTCTCTCTTGAGGAGTATCAGGTCGAGCAGTAGTGTCAAGGTGTCATGCTCGACATATGGGTCCGCGAAGGCATGACACGCCGTCTACAGCCCCACAAGTAGCATGAGTATGCTGATGTGTCGCCGGAAAAGACATATAGAATGACTGACACATTGCTCGAGGCGCAGGTTGTGCGTGGAGTTATAGATGGTGTAAAGGAACGGCGTTGGATGAGTGCAGCTCGTGCAAATGGGCATGACACAGGATCGAGGATGTCTCTGAGTGACCAAAGTATTCTCGGTCTGCCTGCAAGGTGGATACGGACCTGAGGTCGGCGCTGGCAGACTAGGCAGGTCAAAACGCAGAACAAACTTCAACACAGCATGATTTAGATGGCTGTAGCTGTCGATGCACCGGGATGGATGGAGGTTGCAGCTGAGTGAGCGCTGAGATGCTGGAGGAAGAGGAACATGAACGCCGCGTTGCGCATCTCCGCCACAGCTGGAATCACCATCTCGACACCAACCTCAGAATTTGAGACCTTCAATTTGCACTGACTGCACTGGGATGGCTCCTGCATCCGCCGCTTCATCCTCCCGCGCGTTGAACGCTATCTTACCTCTCATTGCGTCTGGACAGGCGTACGAGGCACACCAGAAAGCACGCACATTCGCCTCGAGGTACTCAAAGTCTCAGCAGTTCGATACCGCAATAGATGTGCTTTTCCAATCAGCCAAAGAGCTGCTCAAGGCGGGACAACAAGGTAGTGGAACGGACTTGGCCAGTTTCCTGCTGGATGTATATGAGAACAAGGGCGAGCAGGTGAACGAGGAAAGCCGAGGTAAGGATCGTATCTCGTTGCTACTGCAGACATCTGCAATACCTATGATTCGGCTGCTAACTTATACCTCGTCTCCAACATTGCACAGGTCGCATAACGCAGCTCATTGCGTTGACGGGGCCTTCAGGTGCATGGCGGAAGACCACCGTCGACAAGGCCATCGCGTGAGTGCACTGCTCTGAGTGTGCTCGCCCTCGGCGCCTTGTGTTCATGACGTGATGAAGTTGGTCGAAGCATGGACCGTGTCCAGCAGGCGACCCTGACTTGCACCACTATGTCGGCGAATTGTTCTACAAGGGTGAGTCTCGCAATCGTTAATTTTCCGGATGCTTATATCGCCACACCATTTCCGCACACGCAGAGGGTGCATTCGAGGCGGCAGAACCGCATCTTCTGGCCGCAGGAAAGCGCGATAGCGCGCGTCTGCTCGCCCAGATGTTTGTAGAGTGGGCAGGGCCCGACCACACGGCGGGTGCATTTGCTATCCGTGGAACAATACCGTGAGTAAACCGTGTATCAATCCCTGCCTTCGGCCATCCGATCCCTGTTCGCTTCGCCTCAACCCGTACGTGGAGAAACTGATTTGAGCTATTCCCTGCGCGGCCGCGAATAGCTACCTCCAGAATGGCAACATCCTAGCCGCGCGCACTTTCATAACCCAATTCGTCTCGCAAATCACCACCGCGCGGCCATCCCTTGTCTCTGCCGCCCAGCCAACACCACTCACATTGCCGAGAGCGAATGGTGAACCAGATGAAGTCGTACTTACGACGGATCAAACATTGAACTTCGCACAACTGGCGGTGCGAACATGCCAGCGCGCGCAGGGTGACAAGAGCAAACCGATGCGGGAGGCATGGGTACGCCTCTGCGGAACATACCAAAGCAGGGGCGGAGTGCTTGCGGTGAGGGAAGTACGAAAGGTGCGCGGAAATCAGGCTGGTGACCACAAACAATCTCGCGCGTGTCATGCGCTTGCTCCGTGCATACCGTACTATGGCCTGTCCATCCTGTCTCTTTCGAGCGACGTCGTTCTCAACATTGGGAACTGCCTTCTTTATTGGGCTTGCGGAGCAGACCATGCCATACTATCACAATATCTTCTCATGCGAATCCTTATTGACTGATTTCATTTACGTAGGCCTTGATCGAGCTAGCAGAGCTCTACTTCGCTATCCCCCAACCCCGCGGGCAGCAGGCGAACCCACTCGGAGACATGCTGTCGGCTATGTTTGGCGGTGGGCCATCTGCTCCTGCTCCCGCGAGAAGGATCCTTTCTCCGCCTCCCGCTAGTGCATCTCCTGGCTTGGACTAGCACTGATCCGTGTTGGGCTCGTAATTGTGGAGGTGGATAGGGATAAATATGGTGTTCGCTTGCCTGTTGTGGATGTTGTGTAACGTTAGCTTCATGCACAACGTAATGCCAGCCGGAACTCTTGACCACACTGGCTCAGAATTGCCCTAACTCCATTTACACGACACAATGTGTACCATGCACCACTGGCATACGACAGCGTGTTCTCGGAACAAAGCAGAGCGCGGCCACATCACTGCATGATGTGCGAAACTTGGAATCTTCATTGAAATTCAATTTTGACTCGATCAGGTTCAACGTCCAAATAAATGAATTCAGATGTCAGGATCACAGCGGCGCAGACCGACCGCCGTCGCAATGAATTACTTGATTCCGGTGGGCCTCGAGGCGTGACTGCTGGGTGGCAGGTGCCAACGCTGTGGCCAATGACTTCACGATTCAGTTCGTGTCTTCATCACGTCGAAGGAAGCAGAAATATGGCCACAAAACTGTACTTACATTCTCCATAATAGTGTCCGTAAATACCCAAGATAGGTCTGCACGAACCATCCACACTTGTATCATCCACTGCTACCCTTGCGCTGAGGGAAGGCTGGCGAAGGGGGCACGCTCAGCGGGCCTGCGGTCGCATCCGTGCTGATGATATCGTGTATAGCCACCTCGAGCGCGTCGACGCGGGTGGACATCTGCTCCACTTGGAATAGATAAGAACCCAGGCCAAAAGCACATCGGATGAACAAGGCAGGAGGCAGGACATACTTCGGTCGAGAATTTGCGAGGACATGTCGTCAAACTTGGCGTCTAGCTGTTCCAAAAGGGACTCCACCTGGAAACGACCCCAATATCACCGGGCGACGGGCGACGTGCGAGGTTGATCAGACACGCTCCGTATGCGTGAACGGGCAGACGCGTACGAAGGCAGTCAACTCATGTGGGCTTGAAATATCCGAGGGATTCGGAGAAGCCTTCGTGGCAGTAGGATTGGTCGCAGCGGCAGCGGGTGATCCTGTGGCTGTTGGCCTTGAAGGCGTCGCAGAAGGCGTTACGTTGAGGGGTAGTGCTGGGGACGATGAAGGCGGCATTTGTGGGTATCAACCTCCTGAGGTCAGAATTATCAGCGGGCCAGCTACAATCTCTGTCAAGAGAAAGAACATATACCAGTGTAGTAGCTTGTACTTAAGCGCAGCGCGTCTGATAGCGGAACGGAGATGGATACGGGGTGCGCTCACGATCACGTGTGACCTTCCACTCTAAGCGGCACGGTCCACTCGTTACTTATGGACAACCTTCATCTTTCCGGAAATCTCATAGTTCAAGTGGTTTATTATTCAAATATTCACGAGCTGTGGACTGCGCTACTGTTCTTTCATGGACATATTTCAGATGCACTTGCACCCCTGTGGACTCGTTAGAAGCTCTCAAAAGATCGTGGCCGAACCTCCGTGCTGGCATCCCGACATGGGCGACAGCAATCGTAGCCACCGGTCCACCGCGTATGCCTCACGTTTTTGAACTCATATTTTTGTCGCTAGTATTGGGAGCGCTGTTTGTGTTTGTCAGCTTCCGGGATTGCGGACGACATTTTACTTCTTGATGTTCGATTTTACCGAGGCGAGAAAGACCTATGTGATTTTGCCGATCCCCCATCGCCTGCGTCTTACGGTATGTCCTTGCCACTATTCGGGCTGGTTCTTACTTATCGCAAAACAGATCTCACGCGCTGTTCTCGCGGCCGATGGGTCACAGTTTTGTCATAGCAATAATTGCGTGTCTTCGCGAAGTTATTTCTATCGTCTGCTTCTCAAGGCACCATACTCTCCGCCTATCAATCATACGAGAATCTCCGAATTTCATGCTGTCCTTTCACTAGAGATCGACTGCATCACGTCTGACCTCTTTTCAGTGTCTGGTTGCCGTAGAATGATCTGATTGTGAGTATCTGTTCTTATCCCGACCCCATTTTACCCAATTTCGGAAGCTTTATGCAGGGTGGCAGCGGCATGAAAGATCCAATGATGCGGACCAACAGTTGACATCGACCACCGATAATCCGACGAATGGCTGCGCGAAGACTTGGAGCTTTGCCCCTTGGACTCCAGTACGCTCGCGCCGGTGAATCTCTGCCCAAGCTTGATCAATCGATCACTGCCCAAGCGGTCAATGTGAGTGCTAATCTCCACGTATGAGCCGGAACCGAAATATGAAGTGCAGTTCGGACAGCGATGAGACTCATACGTAAATCAACGTTTCTGCATCATCGCGTACTAGCAGCATTTGACCGCATCGTTCTCCACAGTTTGCGGATGGGCCACATGCCGATTCGGCGGTAAGTCACTTTGAAGTTTTTGCGCAACGGCACCCATGTGAATATGTACTAAACCTACTGCAAGTGATATGCAATCAGGACTGTCGAAATGTATCCATACGATATTGGTTCTGGATTGCTAACTTGGATGGCCTGTCCTTGCGAGCATACTCATGGAATGTTGCTGTCCGCAATAAAGCGCGAAAGTCATTATGCAGGTGAGTACTCTTAGCATGTCGATGGTTTTCCTACGATGATGCGACTTTAAGAGTGGTTATTGTCGCAGTAGGGTAACGCGTCATGCATCATCTCCGAAACTGACAGGTCTAGGGTTGGCGGGCCATTCGGTACAAGATTCGGCCCGTTTTGCACTGGTACCTCAAAACCAAATCTAGACTGGGCTGTGATGGTGACACCGTGAGGACTGCGGTTGTCGCACGCTTGGTAGACGAATACCTGGGAACGTCAAGGACACAATAGAGCTAGACAAAAGAGAGAACTCAAGACGGTGCGCCCGATTCTTATGAAGACCGTGGTCAATAAATCTGAGACATTGTAGCCATATTTTCTCTCGTCCAATTCAGCCGGGATCTCTCCACCGATCATTTACAATAACGACCTTCCAGATTGGGATGAAACACAAATACGCATAAATATACCTCCGGCGAGTCCTGGACCGTGCAATCGAAGTCCCCGCACATGATAACCGTGTTCAATTTCCGGATGTTCTTATTCAGTGCCGATTCAGGTATGGTAGGAAGGTCTGATAGATGAATTCTTGACAATAGGTCTTGTTGCCGAACCTCTGGCCCTCGTACCCGCTCCGCAACTACGCGAATGAATTCTCGCTTCGGCTCGATGCTGCTATAAGAAGCCCCATCCCAATTGTCTGTCGTAGCATCCCGCATTCCTTGACTGCCTCGGCTAACACTTGTCCCTTTTGACTTCACATACATAGGCCACTGTGTCCACTATGTCTGAATCTCCTCGAAAAGATGTCGTGATCCTCAAATTCCCCGACCTCCTTTCCTACATTCCGTTTCCGCTGCGCTACAGCCCTCACGTGGAGAAGGTTTCGAAGGAGTCTGAAGAGTGGCTCGATAGTCTGGCCAGGTTCACCCCTAAGCAGCGTGCTCGGTTCTTCCAGCTTAATGCTGGCCTGCTCGCGAGTACCTGTTACGTTGACTGCGGGTTCGACGAGCTTCGGTGCTGTGCCGACTTCCTGAACTACCTGTTCAACCTGGACGATTGGAGCGACGAATTCGACACCACTGGCACTGCGGGGTTGGCTGAGTGCGTCATGAATACCTTGTATGAGCCGGAGACATACAAGTCGGACGCTGTGGCATCTGTCATTACGCGGGAGTGCGTCGTTCAATCGTTACTCTTGAACTCCTACTGAATCGCTTGCCACAGCTTCTGGTTGAGGATGCTGAAGAGCATAGGCCCAAACGCCAAGAAGCGATTCATCGACACTATGGACCTTTACTTCCAGGCCATCATGCAGCAGGCTTCGGACAGAGCTTCAGGGTCCGTACCCGACCTCGAGTCTTATGTTCCGCTTCGTCGCGACACGAGCGGCTGCAAGACAGGCTTCGTGCTTGTTGAGTATGCCTGCCACATTGACCTTCCGAACGAGGTCGTCGAGCATCCTGTCATGGCGGAGATCATGAACGCGACGAATGACAACATTAGTTGGTCTAATGTGAGTCTTATTGTCTCTGTCCGTCGTCCAGCTTTGCGTGGCGGCTTCATGCCATTATGTCACATAGCTTATGCTTAACTTCTTTCACGGCCCGCGTTTGTTTCGCCGTCTCGATCGGAGTCGTAATCACTAATACTATCATTTAGGACATTTTGTCATACAACAGGGAACAGTCTCGTGGAGACGTAAGTTTGTCACTGTGTATAGATCATCGGTATTCTCGACCCTCATCCTTGCCTTGCAGTCGCACAACTTGATTCCGGTCATAATGAATTCGCTCGGTCTTGACCTGCAGTCGGCGATCTATTACGCTGGAGAGCTTTGCAACAAGACCATCGACCGATTCCTTGCCGGCAAGGCGGCGTTGCCGTCGTGGGGACCTGAGGTAGATGCCCAGGTCGCGCTTTACATGCAGGGCTTGGAGGATTGGATCAGCGGCAATGGTGACTGGAGTTTCGTGACGAAGCGCTACTTCGGGGAGGCGGGCCCGGAGGTCCGGAAGTCCCTCCAGGTGGAGCTCCTGCCCCTCCGAGGTTTCGACTGAGCGAGGTGCTTAGTGACCAGAGAAGTACGTTGTTGGCACGGATGTGTCCGCTCTCAATCTGAACTGACGACGTACCTGGACAGCTACGTTATTCTGTATCACGTTATGGTGGAGTATAGCCTTTCGTTTCGCTGTTCTACCGGCTATCTTCGATTACAATTTTGTCTGGGTCTTCTTGCTGCTTGTGCTTGCCTCGTCTGAGTCGTGAATGTAGATGCTGAACTGCCTTGAACCCCTGTACCGTAGCAGGTTTCATTCGCGTGCTGGGCCACTGTCCGTGATTCGTGTACGATATATATATATATATTAGAGTATCATGTTCATAGCGTAGACATTACGTTATGAGTTGCGGAACATGTCAACCGTTGCAGACATTCCGATGTTGGTCGCATTTGCACTCCGCGGAGGTATTGGATGATAGACATGTAGTTCCGCGCTGATCACGATCTATGATCGCCGGCGTTGTTAGACTGACAAGCCCGTTCTAGCACGTGACATTGCAAACATTCTCTTTGCTGACCGCGACGGTCGACGGTCGACAGTATATCCTGAACATGTGAAGGTTGAAGAAATCATCTGCAGCAATTCTGTGAGACTGGCCTTGTTCACAGCACTACATTCCTTCAACGCATGCCACTGCTCTTCTTCAGCCCAGCCTTGTCCGAGTCAATGGACTGACAGAGGAGTCGGATCGGATGGACTCGAGACGTTATAGAATTTGGCCTCATGACCTTCTGGATTGGGCAAGAGTGCCTAATGATGCGCTATCAAGGGCCTGGCCCGAAAGATCAAACGGCATACTTGAAGTTCCTGCTCAGAATGGTGCGCCAAGCTGAGTGTTTGCCAGCTTCGGGAACTCGAGTTGGGCCTGCTCAGTTTTTGTGGTCAAAATGCCGATGCCAACCAATGGTCAGGTATGCGACCCTGCATTCTCCCTCCGATGTCCGTGGTACTAATTTGTGCGGCTGTCCTCCTTCGTAAGCAAACAGACGAGTCATTTATGGGCACTCAAGTGGTTCTTGGGAAGGACACCCATTGAATGGCCGAATCTGGGCACTCACGAACACTGCTGATCAGCTTCGATACAGTGTGGTCTTTTGTCATCTACGATCGACACGCACCGGCGGCTCAACTGGCAATGGGCAAAGCCTTGATCCCGTAGATCCACGAGCTTCGAATCCAAATTCCCGGATGTTGAAAGGCACGCTGCCCATAACTGACTTCTATTACCAGACAGGTGCCCTCACCGCCATGCAGATACAGTGAGGGTTAGTTCTTGATCCGTCTGCTCATGCCATTCCTGACATGATCCGCCGAGACAGAAGTTTCATCTCTTCCTTCTCTCTGAGAGTATTGTCCCATTGAGGTGAACACCAGACGAGACAGCACGCACCCTGTCGCCTGCATCCCGATCATTGCACAGCATCAGGCAGGGGCACTCATGGACACGAGACGGTTCGAGTTCTCAAGGGTTCCAGCCCGCTATTTCTCTCAAGACCTGCGGTCTGCGGCTGAGGTGAGTAACAGCTCATTTGCTTGTCGGACCAAAGGACACTGTCCGTATGGAAAATTTCTATGACAAGATTCATCCTTGAACCTTCTCGATCCGAATGAGATTTCTAACCCTCTTCTCAGAATCCTCCGTGGGTATTTATCTCGCTGATGGCCTGAACTACCATGATCAGATCAAACGGCGCGGTTTCCGGTGAGGAGTGCACATCAGACTCTTCTCTGACCATGAGAAGACAGGTCCCCGTCTCCGTGGTGCCTAACGGGTATCTTTAATCGTTTGACTCGAGCAATTTTCCAGGCAGGCCTACCAGTTTGCCTTTGCTAGATTGACGGGGATGCGTCGATCACCTTCTCCCGCGAAAGGCAGTCGGTTTGATAAATACGGCGATCAAAGTAGGCAATGTGTCTTCTGTGCTCATTCATATTTGGCTCCGGGACAGCACGATGGATGTCTCGGACGGATCTAGCAAGTTGCCCTTGGTATCCATCTCTCCTCGTTGCGCTGCGGGGATTCTTAGAAGGCTCGCATGTGTGTTATTACGTCCGTGCATAACTGGTGAGATCTTTACCGCAGGTATGATGGCAGGTCACACCGTTCTTCATTCTTCCTGGCCGGCGCGACGATGCGAGAAGACTTCTCGCTATGTCCATTGCCCTGATCAGGTGATGCTTGAAGGTCATGCTATCATAAGCCCGGGGAGCAAATGTGTGCTCGAGATCACCACAGAGCACGATGTTCTGGCAAGAACACGCATGGGCGACCAGATTCTTGACTTCTGCAGCAACGTGTTTAGCGCGATGCAAGAGACACTGCACATCCGTTCACGCACGCTGGCTAATTAGACAGCCAGCCTCCTGAGTTCTCAATATTCGCAGTAGGTTTTGGTTGAACTTTTCGCCCACTGTCGTATCGTAAATTAGTATCGGGTTAAAAGTACGACAGCCGCTGAGGGGCGGAGTATGTCCGCACACAAAGCTGAACTTATATACTCATTGAGCATTGTTAATATCCCCTAGCAACCCAAAGAGTATACTGTCGACGTCAGCGACGCGCACAGGAGGGTGCCGATGTTCAAGCTGTAGATCCTATGGTTTGGCTCGTACTAGCAGTGTTCTTCCATTCCTCCGAGTACGTACTAGTGGGACTCCAAACCCAATCCGAACGTTGGTTTGATCACTGAGCGGCTCATTCCATACGGGAGTGCGTGGGTTAAATTTGGACTCGCGAGGAACACATCTAAGCAGACTGAACACCATAGTCCCGGCATTAGTACCAAACCAAACGCCGCTGTCAGTGGAGTGCTGGTCCGATGTGGATAGCTCGGATCGGGCGTGCTATCATGATTTCAGGGTTTGATCCGTGAACTTTGAACCACTCGGAACTGCAATTTTTGTCACTTTAAGCCTGCCAAATGTGTTTTTAATTATTGCCACCGAGGCAAGGCGATGCATCTCTGTGAAAGTTTTCCGATGCGGGTATATGCGGAGGGAGTGACGTACCTCAATCTTGCCTCATTTCGCACTGAGATGGTGCCCAAAAATCCTGTAAAAGTATCAGAAGAGCGCACGTTCGGACAAACGTCTCCGGGTCCCTTGAATCGCACAGCGGCTGCAGGGTCAGGAGAAGCAACGTTGTCATATCAAGTGCATGCGCGTCAGCACACATTGCCCATCGATGCGCCTTCTTCAGTAGCAGAAACAAGGCAAATCGATGAGGTCCGAGGGTACATTTGCCTTGCATCGGACGCTGTGGTGAGTGCCTCACTGGCAGACGTACCTAGCCGCATGGTGATATCGGCCTCAACAGTGGGTTCAAACACCCGACGGTTTCTGCTGTGCGATTTAGTTCCTAACTGGATATACTGTATCTTGTTCCATTGTTGACAACCATTCCGACGCACTTGTGAAAGATCAGGAGGTTCAAGGAGATTGACGGTGCCGTCGCCGCTGACTTGAAAGAGATGAAGCGGAGATGAACTTGATAAACTGAGATACTATATTAAGTTAAGCACTCAGAAGCGCCCGCCAGAAAAGATACGAAAATCCCTCTGTGAGCGAACTGCCTCAATCAAATTCACCGCGCCTCACGCTGAACTGTACGTTGTGTGGGAAGAAAGGTGATTCCGTGATATCTGCATGTCGTCGAAGCAAGGCGTCGCAGTCCGGGTCGGCAATGTCGACGCTTTCTACACGTCTATTGAAAGTTTCCGTACGCATTCTTCCGGTTGGCCATATGGGGTGCTCATTCATTTTCCTTCCGACTGTATGCATTCGGTTGGACGGTGGACAAATTGGATGCACTGTAGGGGCGCGCCCGCTAACCTGCCTAAACACGAAACCCTTCGCAAGTGCGTGGTGGCGTTTATGGCCCTGAATGTCAGGCAGTTTTCTTGTATCGCCCTGCGCAGCGCACAGGGTCCGTCTGTCAGCAGAATTCTCAAGTGATGCAGTAGTCACATTGCGGGTGGACTATGGAGCAGCCACCTGCGAGCTGCCACCTTCTTGATAGATAGGAACGAATGTTCTCTGGCCAAACTCGATCATGTTCAAATTCTCTTCCTCTTTGTTCGCAGCTCACAGGCGATGGTCTCCGGCGGGCGCGCGATACCATCAGCTTGAGCAGTCGTAGTCAGTACCATGCCACAGATCGAGGGCGATTGTTTGGTGTTCTGACCCATCAAAGGCACGATATTGTGATGGTTCCCGACAGAGTGGCGTCGCGGAGTTCATCGAGAACTTTGATTCCGTGAGGCTACATGGAGTCCCAACGTGTGTTCAATATATTACATGCTGGTCCGCACTCCTGACTTAATGCCCTGCAGGTCGTCCCTTGAAAAAAAAAAGTTTCCGTTATGCCTGTTCCATGTTTAGTGACCATGGAAGCAGTTGATCTATGCATGATTCTTTTCTGGCTTCCTCAAAATAGATTCCCAACGAGGGCAGCATGGTTCACTCGCGCAGCGACACGAATCGCCATAAATGTGGAGTCTCGCTGCTCGTTCTCGCCCCGGTTTTCAACTCTGTTCCCAAGTGACGACCTCCCAACTGCACGCTGCCCACCAAATACATGTCGTTATCTCCAACCTCAGTGTCAAGCACAGTTGGTGTGCAACCATTCCATGGTTATGTCGAAACCACTGCGGACGCCCTTTGCATTATCGAGGTAACTGCTCCATACACAGTTACCTACACTTTGCTGATCTTGTTTTTATAATCTCCTTATCCGTTCATCTCTCACCTTGCTTGCCATTGTCTTTTGGGTCAAGGCAGCTCGAAGGGGACATTTGCCAAGGATCACTCGTCGCCTCAACGAGCTGGAACGGAGGTCCATGATTCGCAGCGGCGCTGTCTTTGTGTTCAGCGTAGAGGAAAGCGGTATCAAGCGATGGACGGAAGGACTTGCATGGTCGCAGTCTCGTATTTCCGGCAATTTCCTAGTATGTATTGACGGCTTAGACATCTTCGCGTGGTGGTCTAGGCTCCCATCTTCATATGCTCATCTCCGTCGTCGGTTGCAGGTCTATAGGGAGGTTACCGACCGAAGCGCTATTCGCTCTCCTATAGATACACATGAAGCACGCCAGGCCGCACATGCGGCGGAAGGACACGGTACGCTCAAGCCCAATGGCTTAGTTAAGAAAGTAGGCAGAGGCAACATTACGTGATGTGTCATTTCCTGACCTCCGTCACTCACCAGACTATCACGGTCAAGATCGACGGCTCGGACCATCACCTCATCTCGTACTTCACGCAGGAGGACATCCGTTCTGGACGTTTACAAAGACCTACGACCCGACCTGACCTCAGGGCTATTGAGATCCCCCAAGAGTTATTGCAATCGACCACCTTTCGGTATCCTCTCAAACTTGAACCTCGGTACGGTGGCAATCTTACCCATTCGTAAGTACATTTGACTTTGCTGGCGTACCATAATACCGTTCTGAAGACTTTCCTTCCATCGATTCTTAGCGATGATGCCGATGAGATGGATAATCAAGGCGGAGGGGGATTCAGTCCAAGTTCCGTTTCGAGCAGGACATCTGAGCGGTTCATAGGACGGCAGGACGAGGATTCTGCGAGTCTCGCCGCTGGGGAACCGCTTGCTTTCTCACGCAGTCTCAGCGATTCAGCCGACATGCCCAACAACCCACACAGCATATACCAAGGATCCACCTATCCTTCGTATCTCATCGCCCCGAGCCAGCGTACGCTCGTGCCATCCCACAAGCCACCCATTTGCAGAGTCCTTACGGCGGTGGCATTGACAGCGCCTCATTGCACACGTTGTCAGCATCCTGGCCACCAGCCGGCGACCACGGGTCTCACCAGTCGTTCTCCACTGCATCAGCAGTCTACCACGGTTCGTCATCCGACCAATCGCATACCACGTATCCGAGTGGAGAAGGGATCTGGGCACACCAACAACCGAGCCCGTCTGGGCTCGAACGAGGTCTAGCCCAGAACGTCGCCCAGCAGAGCGTCGGAGGACACATTGACTCGTCGTCATGGACACCGTACAACGTTGTTCAGCCGCTCGCATCGACGTCATCCGCCATTACAACAAGCAGCCTGCCCACTGCTCGTCGAGAGCATACTCGCAACCGCTCCTATCCTTCCGTGGATTGGACACAGCCTCCTGCCGCTGTCCAGTATCAATACCCCTCGACGGGGCACCAGTACCAGCAGGACCAGGCGTCTTCCGCAGGGGCATCCAATACAGCCGCTGGTGGTCATTCATCCAGGGACCCCACCTATCACCAACCTCGCTGAGTAGCCCCTGCGCATGTCTCTGGAATGAAACGGACTGAGTAAGTACTCACCGCCGATACCGTTCGGGACATTGATGGATACCACGACTTCACGATGTATTGCACAGTACGTAGTAGGACCGCTGTTCGGACGATGTCGTCTCTCCCATAGGTTTCTTCTGCGCCTTATTCGGCTGGTATATGTGATGCTATTGAAATCAAAAGGGACATGCGCAGTGTCGCGCGAACGGATAGGGCGATAAGGCTGGTCGGGAAGTCCTAGAGTACACTCGTCTAGGCATTGCCAGCGGTTCTTCTCTCGATGAATCCCCTGATGTTGGCATGCCCGTCCACGCTACCGAAGAAACACCGCCGAGACGGGCTTTCCCATAGCACCACGTCCAGTTGCTTTGCATAGTTGAGTACATATTCGTAGTCGGCTTGGGAAGCAAAGGCGGTGTATAAAAAACCTGGTAACGGCACGAAGATTAGTCGCCTGTGACCGCGATGACGGATACACGATGGCAATAGCAGGGAGTAACCTTCTTCGGATTTTACTCTGTTCTTCTCTAGCTCCCAGAGCCGGATCTGATCTTGGACAGTCACCGGTAGCAGGGGTTTCTGAACCGAATACAGAGTAAGGTTTACAGATATCGTGGTGACGCCATGTCTGCCTTACGTTTTTTCGCATCTGGGGGTGCGCATGCGTCGTGAGATAGCTGATAATCTGAAAGAGCAGCGGTCACCAGGTCAAGAAAACGATGACAGATGGGGGGGAAGCATGTCAACCTGGTCCGCTGTGATACCGTTCGCAAGCGCCTTCTTGACACTCTCGCGGGTAATCGCACCGATCACAAGGTTCGGAAATCGCGACTTGAGGGTGACGAAGAGATTCAAGACCGCAATTTGTAGTGGATTATCTAAAGGACAGACGAAGTCACTGCAATGGGTCCGACAACGGAAGCGAGTTACGAACCTGTATATGCGTACACACGGTAGTTTGTTTCAAGAACGATGAAGCCTTGTGTTTGTGAACCTGTGCCAGAGCTGCTGACCGTAGGCAATGGGGGCGCCGAAGACGTCAAAGTAGTCGCAAGACGCGAAGGGTTGAAGCACGGGGAAGACGCCTTCATTGCGTCGTTGAACGGTTAAACTCTCGGGCCGCAAGGTGAGACACTGCTACGGACTTGGCGCTGCCATATCAATCCATAATCTCGCAAGTCTTTGAGCATCTCGGTTTGAGTTGGACTTAGGTTCTCAGTAGAGTATTCCTGTGAGAGTGCTGAATCATGATCGGGTAGCAGACAGCACTTTCGCGGGTACGTACTCGCCCTAACTCCATGGTTGACAGCATCAGCAGAAAGCTGAGAATCTCTACTAGGTCCATCTGTCGTTCCTGGAAGCCATATGGTGTCAGCTTGCACGTTGAACATGCATGGCAGGGTCTTCGTACCTCTGCCATGTGCAGATATTGCAAAAGCAATTCCCACAGCTGTGCATGAGGAGAATGGAGGAGAAATTGGAAACCGGATGATGTAATTTGTAAGGTTGCGCTCCTACATCGCGGGAGAATGTCAGAAGTATATGATATACGAAGCAATAATCCTCCTGACTGTACGCTAGCCATCAGGCCACTTCTCTGCAGTAGGAATAACACGTCTTGAGATGGCCTCGCAGGGGATTGTCCGGTCCCTGAAGACACCATATAGTGAAGAATTGTCTACGTGAAACCAAAGGCTGGTAAGAGCTTCTGAGGGAATCACACTGCCTTTGCCCGTACCTCCCAACGCTCTAGTGCATATGCATCCAAAGTGTCGATGTCTGGAGGAATATGCTGTGTATCTCGTGCCGCCGGTACTCCAAAACTGGCGCTTACACCTCTAAGAAAAAGAGTCGTTCTCAAAATAAGCCGGTCGGGCTAATGACGCAGTCCGACTTACCCTCCCGTTATTGCCTGTCGCAAACCGGACTTAAAGGTAGGGTTCAGATTGAGTTTCACGGCTGAATTTGGCAGAATGTGCAAGCTGGCTAATGTCGCCAAAGCATTTGTATAGGGTCTAGGGAGGATGGTAGCACCTGAATAGACTAGACCGAGCATAGAAAGGCATACTTTTTGCCTTCGCGGGTTACCCACGCGGCCATGGTTGAAGCAGGAATTGCCGATTCAAGCCAGACAAGATTCATGATGAGCTGCCTTTCGAGCGGTCTCAGAAGGCTTTGTGTAGGAGTCAGCAACGGTTGCAGGGAAGAAAGGATGTGATTGACCGAAACACTGAAAGACATGACGATGGTCTCTGATAGAGACGGGTCAAAGTATTCTGCGACTGAGTGCGCAGAAACGCCAGCAGAGCGTGTGCGGTTTCCTCCTCAACTGGAACCTCTGAGGCTGTTGGCGGCGCAGAGGGCATGGCTGTGGTCAAGAAAGAGCTGGATCAGCGGAAGTGCGTTGTCTGCGATCCTGCGGATTGAGCTAAAGTGGCGGTGGCGGTGGCGGTGGCAGAGTGGAATGGGCCACCACGCAGCGCCAATTATATTCCCACGGCGTGCCAACGCGGACGCGACGCGTCAGCTCCGCTTCTCGTCGCGCCTCCGAACCGAGTCGGGCCGTTTCTCTTTCTCTTCCTCTCTTTCTCGAGCAATAAATGTCGCTTCCGTCCGTGCAGACAGCTGCACAAAACCGCATGTATCGTCTCCGCTGCATCTCATCTATCGCTCACATTTTCTCCAGGTCAGCTCGGTCTGGTCCGCTCACTCGTCTCGGCAGATCCCAAGCTCGTCAATTCGGTCGACATTGTACGTATCGTATGGGTGACCCGTTCCATGCTCATTCTTAAGTAATAGGACGGTCGAACCCCGCTGCATTGCGCGTCTTCGTCCGGTTCCGTTGACATAGTCCGGTACCTGCTTGATCAAAATGCAGAAGTCGATCGAGCCGATGGAAACGGTTGGACCGCTTTGCACATCGCCAGTAGGGGGAAAATACACTATTCTACACGTCGGACCCTCTGATCATCTGAGCTCTGTCGTTCTCAGCTAGCGCTGGTCACGAAGACATTGTCCGGGAGCTCTTGGGCACCGGAGCTGACCTAAAGCGAACTAACGACAAGGGTTTAACCGCTCTGTGGGTTCACATTGACAAGAGTACCTATGTATACTAACAGTGTCTCCGGAAGGCACTATGCCGCCTCCAAATCCAGAGTCGACGTGCGGTATAGAGTCACGCCAATTTCAACATTTTAGCTGACCCGTCGTACAGATTGGGAAGTTATTGATTTCAAGAGGGGCCGATGTACGCCCAAACTGTCCCTATCCCTCTTCCTGCCGCTCATATTTGCAACAGATTAATGCGAGAGACAAGGCCAATCAGCTTCCGCTGTACTGTATCTCGGCGGAGATAATATTTGTAGTATGCTGACCCACATGCCCTGCCCAGCCACCGTGCCGCCACCACTGGCTCAACCGGGTTCATCAACATCCTCCTCAATCCTCCGGAAGGCTCCCCAAAGCCCCGACTGAATACGGCCGATCGCATCGGTGGGTATCAAGTTTTCTCGCATACAACCGGTACTTACCGCGCAACTCAGGGAATACCCCGCTTCACCTCGCGATGGAATCCGCACATGCTGAGGCCGCCTGTCTATTGATCGAAGCCGGTGCAGACCGCGACAAGGCCAGTCTCGCCCGTGCCGCTTCCTTCCCACTTTCGTACTTGCCCGCTGACCCGGCATATCGGCACAGGAGAACCTGGACAGCGAGGCACCGGAAGACCTCGAAGGTGTCGGTGGACAGGAACAGAAGAGGGCGAAGGCGTATGTCATTGAACGGTGCGGTAAACGCAAGTGAGATGCTCCGGGTGCGGAGCCGGTAGATGAGCCAGGCGCTGCAAACGGCTATGCATTGTATGTCTAGGACGACGTGCTCTATAAGGTGTAACGTGTACTATTCTGTGTATATTGGTATGGAAAGATGCGGCGAGACAATGAATGGGACGTATCAGGATTATCACGAGCGGTATCTTGGGCAGAAGATATTGTAGGAGAAATACGTGCGATGAGTAAGAATATGGTGTTTGCAGCAAAATCAACGTAACCAATATACCGAGAGTATGATATGAATATGCGTGAAATACCTGAAGTGGCCGTACGCGGCCATAAAAATGTCTGTCATGAAGAATGCTTAGCAATGCATGACACGACAATTCTATTGACTCACCAACGTCGCGCAGCGCTCAGTGCGAGCAGGCCGGACGTGAGCCTTCTTTCCGCATGCGCAGCGGAGTCAGCTTCACGACGAGCTCCCGCTTGATCTCTGCATTCCTGGCGCCGAAGTACCGCAGGGACTCGAAGCTCCAGTGCAACGACCCGACGATCCAGTTCTGCATTCCATCGATGTACTTCGCGACATCGCGATCAATATCCACCCCCCACGAAGGAATGGCAAGCCTCTCCTTCTCGAACCGCTCGATGCTGCCCACGCACAGGTGCCCCACGAAGTCGACGCCCTGCTGGAGAGTGTACCCGTACTCGCGGATGAGAACAGCAATCATGTTGTGATCGTCGCCGCGCGATTGCTCTACGTCGTACGAGAATATATCCTGCCCCCATAGGTGAGCATATCATTTGGGCACACCACGGGCTCGCACTCACGTTGGACCACGTCACGAACGCGTTGCTTGCGTCCTCGAGGGCGCGAATAGAGGGGTGCGAGAGCACGTAGTTGGGCAGGTCAATGCCCGCGGTCCACTCGAGGAGCGCGAAGCAGCTCTTGCATGCACTAGTGTCGCTACGCATGGCAATGTAGTCTTCGAGGTCAGGGATGTTCCCCGACCTGCGATCATCGGCCTGTTGGGACACGGCCTTGAAGAAGAGCTCCATCGTGTCGATGAAGCGCTCCGCGCACCCTGGACCGCTTGTAGGGAGGAATCGCTGGATGAAGCTGCACCAACACGCTATACCCGTCAGAAACCCCCGCGATATAACGGCGCATAGGTACGTACTCCTTCGCCATCTTTCCCGCGGGCAAGTCTGTCTGGTACCCCTCGGGGTTTCGGAAGGCACTCATGACATCGGCTTCGAGGCGGGCATTGCCCTCCACATCGCAATCATCACCCCAGTCGTCCAAAGCAAACAGATAGTTCATGAAGTCCGCGCAGACACGAAGCTGGAATGCATCGCCGCCGGGGTAGCAAGTCGCGGCCAGAAATCCAGCCTTCAGGCCATGCAGTGCTGCCCTTTTCTTCGGGCTGAAGTTGGTCCCGCCAATGACCCAGGCCTCTGAGTCTGCAGAGACAGAAACCCAGTCGGGATGAATCCGGAGATCATATGGACACGCAGAAAAAAGGTCAGGGATGACAAACGACCCGGAAGACATAGTACTCGGCGGGATTAAAAGAGGGTGAGGGAAGAGGACAATGGTGGAACGTCAGGAGGATGGGAAATGGGACTCACATTCCACCAAGGTCGGCGGTGTTATAGGCGTGCGGGTGACCTGGACAACTGGTGAGTAACCACATTGTGAAACACTCGGCGCCATTGCTTCTCGGCGTGCATGATTCTGGTCAGAATCTGACTCAAACAATTCAGGCTTGGTGGAGGCGAGATCCAAAAGAAATGTTAATCTTTCGGATGGAGGACGGGGCAGCGCGCCAGAAGGATTACGGACGATCGTGAGAGCCCGGTTAGATCATCCCTCACTTCGGCCAATCCTGCAGCAGCAGCAGCGTAGCTTCGCGTGGCAGTTGGTGAAATACCGCGTCCCATTCTGCACAACGTTTCGACTCTGATTAGCCAGAGTAACGCTTGTGTTGTATTTTCTCTTTTGCCACAAAGGCTCCTCGATGACTTGTGGCAGTGTGCTTGGCTTCGCGTGGATAGTCGTCTCTCCGGCGGGTGAACCCCACTTGATTCGCGAGGTCGAGCGTACGTCGGACAACGAAGGTCCTTATCAAGGAAAGAACGCGAATCCACCGACGACGCTTAATATTTGATCGGGGCCCAGAGCTCCATGTCGCGGGAGCCTCTGCGCAGTGCGCAGCTTGGTACAGCGCAGCCAGCAATTGACCTGAGGTGATCTATATTATCTGGCAGAAATGACTGGGCTGACGGTACCAACCTCAAAGACAATTGAACATGATCCAAAGTTTCCGGCGCAGCTTGAGGTTCCAATTGCAACAACCGGTTCTCTTGCTTCACACAGACCCTGACCTACGCACAGGTTTTCCCGAGCTGCCGACCTTAATCGAGAGGCACGTGGCCAGCGCAGTTCCTTGGGTCTTGGGCCTAGAACACCCAAATATGAAAGAATGTCGACGCCGTCGGACGACTGCATTTCGTCCCTCTTTTGCATCAGAGGAATGGTCTAAGATACGGCAGGTGTTTTGACAGATAACAAAGCTCCTTTGGCAGCAAGACACTCACAGCAATCGGTTCGAGCGGTCATTGCCGTGTTGCTACGATATGTTGTTGTCGCGAAACAGGAAGCCGACTTCATCAGTATTTGCCATATGGGTGCGTTTTTTGCAATTGAAACCAGCCTTCCAAGTGGAAATGAAGTGGTCGGATCTTCTGTAGTTCCTGGCAACCCGTGCCCCAATATCGTTGGCGAATCGTTGGCCAAGCAACTTCCATCACCCTCAAGAGGATCCCGTTCGGGCCGAGCGCAGTCATTGAACGTGGAGGTGAGTCGGTCGTGGTCGCGGAGTTGCATGCGCCGGATTTCATAGCGGAGTCGGTATGCGTAGCGCTGGGAACTGGGATGGCGCAGTACTGACAAGAATGTGCAACGAACCAGTACTTTCGAGACATGTTCGACATATATCTCCCTTGCGTCTCAGCGCTCCTGGAAGGCCTCATATAGGCCATGATTCAAATTTCCAAACAAATTCTCACCGTTATCATTCGCACATTTGGACCGCTCGGACTGCTTATCTCCGATCCACTACACTGAGCCTGGTCTGGCCCACATGCAGTCGCCTGCCTACGTTGGAGATGCCAGCGAAATGAACTCGCAGCTACCCTCGTATATACGAAATGCGGATCAGGAATCTTCCAGCTGGTGCATACCCCCTCTGGAGACCCAGCACGTCTACAGTCTGGCGAAGAAATCGGGCGAGCCATGGCTGTCTCTGTCGGTGATCAGTCGCGCGGCCTCCCCTAATGTCACGCCAACGTTCTTTCAGAATGGGATGGTTGGCGGTTCACTACGACTAGAACTTGAGAAGGGGGATGGAATCGATTCCATCGACATTTCCGTGAGTTTTGTTTTTTAGTGATGTCCCGAGGATCTGTCTGCGAAATTCGAGGCCACGATTGATATATAATGATAAGTTAGCGTTGTTGGCCGATCCCTTCTGTTGCCGTGAGCAGAGCCCACGCCAGGTACACTCCGCGGGGATTCTGGCGTCTGCGCTCGGATGATTCATTCATTGACTGCCTGAGTAGCTCACAGGTCAACTCATTATGGCCGCGCATAGCTCCACGAATTTCCTTAATATGTCGCACACGC
This sequence comes from Amylocystis lapponica, assembly GCA_022376435.1. Taxonomy (NCBI): domain Eukaryota; kingdom Fungi; phylum Basidiomycota; class Agaricomycetes; order Polyporales; family Postiaceae; genus Amylocystis; species Amylocystis lapponica. Next base: position 29,025 of record JABYQE010000065.1, read on the forward strand.
TATGGTCTCGCGAGAACGACTCTCCTGATATCGCTAGAAGGATAATCGGAAAACACGAGTGGCCATACTCCTTCAGACTCCCGAAAGGCGTCAATATATTATCTCACATTAGTGTCGACGGTGGCGTCTGGGACTGCTTCCGCTTGCCGCCCTCACTTTTCGACCAGACGCTCTCTGTGAATGTCGCATATAGGTTGACGGTGCGCGTACACCGTAGATACTTGCGCGGTCGTAGCAAGTGAGTCATGTCGTTTTCTTCTAGGAGCGGTTATTTGATCTCATCTCATCCAACAGACTCATTGTGCCCATCCAATTCACCCCGCTCTCTCGCCCCAGCCCGCCGTCCATCTCGCGGCAGATTGCCTATGTAGTTGATACGCCTCTAGTTGGTGTCGAAGACGACCCGGAGGGATGGAAAACTCTGCCATCTGTGACAATTCAAGGGACAATATTCAAGACAATATCAGTTGAGGTGTCTTGCACGGTAAGCATTGTCGGTGTTGATGCGGTATCTAGTTAGTTCTCATCAATGCTGTCAGCTCTCCCTTGCAAAACCTGTAGGTATCGCATGTTGGGCGCGTCAGTGCGTCGAATGTCGAGGCCTTCTGATGACCTCCATAGTTATGTTACACAAGGGGCACTCCATTGCCTCTCATGATGGTCATGGAGAGCGCAGACTCTCAAGCGCTAAATCTGCTCTCGACCAATATAGCGATTACAGTTCGCCTGGTCCAGCGGACCTGCTTCGGGAGCAATAGGCCACAAGATTTGGTTCCAGGCAAGCCTCATTCGCGGCAATCCATGGCGGTCAAGACCCGTGAGCTCCAAACGGCGGTGTGGCGGCCTTTCGCGGAGGTCACCGGTCACTCGAAAAGAGTACTTGTGGGAGAGATTCACATCCCAGAAGGAATTCCTCCAGCATGTCATATTTTGCAGTACAGGCTCGAGGTGAACGTCGGCCCCTACCACAAATTCAACTGACCTAACCTGTACACTCAATAGCATATTGTCGTGTTCGAATCTTTGCGGGCAGTTGGTTTTGTACCCACAAGATGTAGGAAAGATCCGTTGATCTCGGAGCCAGTGGAGATCGTGACAGAGTATGCGCAGGGCCCGCGCCCGAGAGCTTACTTGCCTCCGGGTTACAGTGGTGACCTAGGGAAACAGCGTCGTTCGCGGATGGGAAATTGTTTGTTATGGACATCGTTTGTTGCATGATGAGTGGTGAGACTCAAGACCACGATGCGTAGTATCGTTGTATTGTACATGTACAGAGTTCTTTGTTCTTCCATCTTGTATACTACTGTACTCGAGGGCCTGTGATTCCGTATGTCGTTTAGCCGGCTTACGGACACTTCGTAGGATCCCAATCGGTCACCAATTCTGCAAATAGCAATGTTTAGCACCGAGGTGCACGTTGCGGCAGACAGACGCACCCTCATCTAGAGTGTCCAAATGAGCAACCTCACCGCCCGTCAGTTCAAAGTCAAAGATCTGGGTATTCGACTCGATGCGCTGCTTTGATGATGACTTGGGGATCGGGAGATAGCCCTACGGAAGACGTCATATGGAAATGGAGGACGATACCCGATAAACCAGTACCTTTTGAAGGGAGTAGCGCAGGAGCACCTGCGCGGGATCCTTGTTGTACTTCTTCGCGAGATTGGTGATAGAGGGATGGCCGAAGCGGTATCCTCGCACCAGGGGTGCCCACGCCTATATCGTGCTGAGGCTGCAGGAAGAACTCGCGCACCAGAACGTTGGGGCACCCACCTCTAGTGCAATATCATGCTCCCTGCATAGCGCAACAATATCTTCACGGGTCATGAAAGGATGCAGGTCCACCTTTTGCGTACAGTTAGCATAGTATATATCGACTTCAACCTCTGACGAACTTGATTGAGTGCTGGCAAGTCCAACCCCGTTTCCATTAACTGCTTGAGATGCCGCACGCCGAAGTTGCTAACGCCCACACTACGAACCTTTCCCGCGGCCTTAGCATCGAGCACGGCCTGCCAGCTCTCGCGCCGTTTCTCGGGGCCACCCATGGGTGTGTGCAGCAGGAACAAGTCGATGTATCCGAGGCCGCATGACTCAACGGAGCGCTGTATTGCTGCCGTTGCCGCGGCGTAGCCGTTGTTCAAGCGCAACTTGGTCGTGAAGAAGATCTCAGAGCGCGGGACACCCGACGCGGCACAGAAGTCCAGGATCGCGCGACCGCACTGGCGTTCGTTGTAGTACCATTCTGCAGAATCCTGGTCGCAGTCAGTACACAAGGTCGAGGATAAGTAGCGATGACTTACGATGTTGCGGTATCCTGCCTGGTATAGCCTTCAGTATCTGTCGGTGATTTGATTGTGGCGGCTACCCACCTCTAGCGCCCATTTCACGGCGTTGTACGCTGCTCTCCCCTCCATCTCGTATGTCCCTGTGGATGACCGTCTCAGTGAAGAAATCATGACATCTGTTGTGAATCTAAACGATGCGCACCGAACCCCACAATCGGAATCTCATTGCCGTCACGAAGCTAGAATTGTCGAAGATGCAGTATTCAGAACTTGTGATCCCTCGTGAGCCAATGACGGCGCGTCCACACACCTTGGACTTGGACTGGAGACTGAGAACAGCCATCTTAGTAGAGAACGATCTGCAGTTCAGTGATTGTGAAAGCAACGATGCTGGTCGACAACGGCAACGTCCAACTGACAGACTGAGAACAAAGAGCTGCATAAAGCCGCCCACGGAGGTCCGCTCGGAGAAACTCAGCGAATATCATCGTACAATCATGACGCAAAATCCACGTTGCCAGACTCCTTACCCACCGGGAGAACAGAGAACAGGCATGCTCCATAGACAACTGTTACTGGGTCATTGACTCTACAGAGACATCTACATATACAAGTGCGACACCCAATATTTGGAAGAGAATGCGTCACACGGGAATCACCTTGAAGGGGAGTGTCAGCAAGTCTTCAAATAATGGCTGAGTATGCAAGGATCAGACATCCAAAGGAAGGTACTTGAAGCCCTCATCGCCCCGACCACCACCTTGCGTCCAGCGCACCATAACGGCGGCCCACACTCGACCGCGTGATATTGGGTTCCACGCGGTATGGAGGGGGAGTATAGACGTTTGGTATTGGGGGAGTACTCCCAGTAAGAGAGGGGGCTAGGGTGAAAACTGCGAATGTACGGAAAATTCATCGTCGAAGTGGCGCCGCCGCCGAAATGATGGAAATTTATATACACTCACCTGAAACCACTATCGAAAGCCAGCAAGAACAGACTATGACCTGAAGAACAATGGTTAGTAGTTGCAGCGGAATAAGAAGACGATTCAAAAGATCAGACGAAATGGCACTGGCAAGTACACTGTGCGTTCCGTAGAACGCGAGTCTGTTGCGAACAAACTGCTCTATTCCTCGGCATGGTCGTATAGGACGGGGAAGAGAATAAAGTCATCACATCGATGCGATGAAGAACATCCACTCACATTTTTTCAAAACAAGGTCGTTGGGAAACAATTCCAACATCGCGAAGAGCAAAGTTTATGGCAAGTTGGCAACGGCCCGTGCAAGGTCACGTGTTTCGTGGGAAGAAAGGTATTATTTAGGACATCGCTACTTGGACCGGCCATTCAGCCACTGGTTTGCAACTGCCTTGTACTCACATCCTCTCCTCCATCTTCATACTTCATCGAACGCACTCTCTGCGCCAATTGATTCAAACAGCATGATGGAAATCCAGCTTGCAAACTCCGTAATACCCGAGCGCCGTCGAAGACCCGCGGAGGTCATCGATGTCGATGCACTCGACGACGACGACGATGTACGCTTCGTGGGTTTCCGCTCGGTACGCAGACGCCTTTCAGAAAATCCAGAGAGGGCCGCCGGGAGCTCTTCCAATGCTGCTGCCATCATCATCACAGACAGTGACGATGAACAGGATGTTCCTTCACGCTCTAGTGGAGAGCCGTCAGGTATGGTTTGATTCCACTGCCCATGGCCTTGTTCCCAACGCGCACGCTCTTCGCAGTGACTGGATTTCGTTTCATCTCGCCCCCACCTCCTCCTGTCCAGCCGCGCATCATTCCGCCCGTGCCTCCTATCCCACGCCACCTTGCGGGCCACGGCTCCTTCCCCGCTCATCTGCGAGACGCCCCAATCATACGCCCAATCAACGAACCATTCCCCTTCGAAGCTCACATTCGCGCGCCACTTCACCATGCGCCTGTAGCAGGCAGGTCTTCACCAGGGCCGGTACCTGCTCCGCGTTCTCACCACCAGCCTGTTATGGGCCTTGGCGGTGGGCTCATTGCACTCAATAGACAGCGCGAGCTCACAGAGGCAAATCGCCGGCGCGCAGATGCAGAGAGGCGACTCCCAGAAGGCCTCAGGCCCTGGAACGACATCCTCCGCCGTTTTACGCGCGCCGCCGCCGATTACATACCTCACTTCGGACCTTGGGACGACGACGACATACTAGACGCTTTGGAACCCTCATGGACGGAACATCAGTATGAACCCCCTCAGCCTTCTCGCTGGCGTGCTGCGTCTGCTCGTGCGGGCCGTAGCGGGCCTCAATGTTGGCGGCCCGCATATACGCACCCTGGGAAGCCCGCGTCTGGTTTCACATTCGATTTCGCCCCGGAGGAGGGCACTGCAACAGGTTCATCTTCGCCCATTATTGTGCTTGACGACGATGCGGGTCCGAGCACGTCTACCTCCAAGTCTGCCGCTGTCGAAGTCACTTCGACGCTCGTATGTGCGCGGTGCCTTGAGCCACTCGTACTATCTGCAGGTGGTAGCGAAGTTTCGGAGGAGGAAATCGCGAAGAAGCGGGTCTGGGCCCTCCGATGTGGCCATATGCTTGATGGGAAATGCATGGACGAGCTTATGCGTCCGAGCCCTCCGTCCCCTATGCCCTCAGCACTGGAGTTACTTCCGGAGGATGAAAGGGAAAAGGGAAGGCGCGAGCAGACCCTGAAGTGGATTCTATCGTGGTAGAACCCTCTCCTTCTACAGGTAAAGGCAAGGCCAAGGCACAGGAACACCCCGTCAAAGACAGGAAGGGTAAAGGCAGGGTGATACCGCCACCTGAACTGCAGAGCCCGCCTTCTCCGACTATTGCCGCATCAACACCACAACTCGAGGAGAATTCATTCCTGTTACGCCTCCGTCCCCGTCTTCCGCGCGGTGCAAATGCTGGGCCAGCGGTAACGTTGCATCGCGCTCCCCCCCAGCAACCATCTGCATCCATTCATCCCCTCGGGGTCGCCGGCCTCCTACGGCGGTATTGACACGCGTGCGGGGAAAGGGGAAGGGCAGAGCGCGTCGGCCAGTGATTGAGGCGAATTTTGCATGGGATTGTCCCGTCGCGGGCTGTGGTCATGCTCATGAAAGTGTGTGTATTGGGGAATGTGGAAGATGCATGAGGAGCGAGGCGCAATTGGCGTCTTCGTTTAGTACAGGTACTGGTATGCCGTGGTGAGTGGATTCATCTCGCAGGCGCTTTCTGTGGCGTGCTCATCCGTCCATCGCAGGTCTGGAGCGCAATCCATCTCGTGTTATGCACGCTGCATCTTGCGTTCTACGCGTGCTCATCGTGGTGGGCCGTGTCTGCATTCTGTGTTCATTCTTATCGCATCGATGATATCCTGCTTCACGCAACTTGGCATTGGGCATTGAATACATGGCATTGTTGCATATTTCCTCACCACACGTGGTATAAGGTCGGTGGGTCTGGACGGTTACAAGTGTGTTGCTTGCCCTGGCAGGCGCGTCTGCAGCGAGCTGCTTGCTACATCCCTGTCGTCTATAAGATGCACTTCCTCGGCCCTCGTCGATGCTGTCGGCACATCTGAGAACAACGACTTTCGGCCTTGAGTGTCTTGTCTAAATGGAAGTTCTATTGACTGGTGCGTTTCTTGTCTTCCTGTCCTCATCTCCGTTGGCTACACGGTGTGGTCAGCTGACCTTTCCAGGATGCGCTTGTGTTATTTCGCTATTCGGGCCCTCCTCTCGACCGAGCCGTTATCAGGATTCGGTGTACACGTACCTGAGTAGTTCATTCTACATGATGTTCGCGCGTGGCTCAGCTGACTTGTGCTCGGTAGATGCTTGACCGACCGACATGACCGGCTCAGCATTTCCGACTGGCAGATGTGGCGTCGCCGGGTATTCTCGTGTGTCTCCACGTCATGATGATCACGATCTACAGTGCGAGCAGGTACGTAAGTAGAGTGCACGATGCTGTTCCACACTCTGGAGGATCGCGATGTGAGTCAAGATGACTCTGAATTGTTGCAGGACATGTTTGTAGCTGTCGATGCTCTGTGGTGCGTGCCCTGTCTTAATGCTATAGCGCAGGCAGAAGTGAACGTTGAGAAATGGTGGCCTGGTGTATGTGGCGTGCACGGCCATGAGAAAGGCTGAGGCAGCACCGAAATGAAGAGGTCCTATCAGAGTTTGCGAGGATGAGATCTGAGTGAGATGTGGTCACGGACTTGCCAAAGGGGGCTGTCCTCGTTGCTACCATGCTCACCGACGGCCACGATGACTCCCTCCCACTCACTTATCGACCACGCCCGCGGCCTCAGGGCAGCATTCCAGAATGAGAACCGACGCATCTGGGGTCACTCTCCACGCACGCCTCTGCATCCTGTTCCAAGCCGCGAACACACCGCCAGCCTCATTTCTAATTCGTCAAAATGAATGAATCACCCGGGTTGTGCGCCCCGATATCCGCCCCCCGGTCCTCTGTTTATAAGCTTCCCTCGGCTCTTGGCTGCAGGCCTACGATTCCAGCCCTTGGTCTTTTCTTGATCTCTCCCGCTGCCTTCAATTTAGAACACACCACCGCGATGGGTCCTCACAACGGGAGCCTTTGTGATACTGATGGGTCGGTTGACCGCCCTCGCGTTCCATGGAGGGAAGCCAAGAGAAGTAGACGAGTGAGTACCCCGACATCGTACTCGATCATCAGAAATTCATCGTCGAGTCGAGCAGCTGATCAGGACATGGGACTCTTTGCCGTCGTTGAAAGTCGCACCTTCCGATCGCCCTCTTTTCTCATGCTGTCGATGTGGGTATGCCAACATCCTCGTCGCGATATGCCCCTGGTGTCTCTGTGCTTGCGCAGAGACAACGACGTTCTGCGCGCGCGCCGGCCCGAGACGCAGACGTGTCAGCTCTCCCTCCTTCCTCAGTGATGCACAGAAAGCCCAGCTCCGGAGGATAGAGCAGCATGACCGTGCGGCGCGGTCGGGTTGTCTTGAGCCCTCCACATCGATGAGCGCCCACAACCGTGGTTCTGATCTGCCCGGTGGAGACATCCCGGCGGCTTGTGATCATCTTCGGACCTCGAGCTCCAGCCCGGCTAAGAATGAACGGAGGAGACGTCGGCAAGCCGCAGTTTATTCCGTGACCGATGTTATGGCGACGGTTACCAAAGTAAGCGCAGTCAAATAGGACCCGTCTAGTTGTCTCTCATACTTTTCTCCCATCTACAGAACGCAGAGTTGGAGCCATTCGTTCGTGAGCTACTGGTTACACAGGAGGAAGCCCCCATTCCAGACTCGCCATCGTCGCAGACGTCGAGCGACCTCGCGGAATCCTTTGACACGACGATAGACCTGATGACCCCGGATGGCCACCACGACCTATCGCCCATCATGGACGAGAACAAGACCCCTCCGGCGCCGATGAGCATCGCCCCTCATCCCTCCTTGCGCCGCAGACACCGCATCGCCGTGCGCCAGCGCTCCTCGTGCACCCTCCGCCGTCGCACGAATGTCTCCGCCCTCACGACTTCGCCAACGCACCGCCGCGCCGAGCTCCCCCTCCCTGTATACCCGCCCCCTCCCGAGCGCACCAACACCGTGCGCTCGACCAAGAGCTCGGTCCGCTCGACCACATCTACCGACGAGGTCCCCCTCGGTCACCCGCAGCGCCCGCTCTACACTGCGATCCGCAAGAACATGTTCGTGCCTCCCGCGCCCACGCCCCCCGCTGTCCCCGATGCGGACCGCGCGTCGTTCCACGGGACGCTGCGCACGCGCCCCTCGCGCTCGCTCGACATCCCGCGTCCCTCGCCCGCGTACGACTTCGGCGCCGCGTTCGGGTTCACGTTCGCGCCTCCCGGGCCACCGGAGACGTTCCCGGTCGCAGGGTGCTCGCTGAGCGGCGAGGCGGAGCTGCGGATGGACCTTGCGCGGAGTCGCTCGATGGATGGAGCCCCGACGGGGTACCAGTTCCGCGCGGCGAGGCAGGGGGCGGCGGTCAAGGGGCGCGTGATCAACTTCGGGAAGGGCCTGCGGGATCTGCTGCTGAGGAGGTCTTGATATGCCGTTTCGGTGTTCCGAGGCGAGTGGGTGCGCATTCGACGGACTGCGACGCGCTTTGAGAGCGCATTTATGACGACGACCATTCTTTCATGACTGCATATATACCCTCCACGTTCACGATACATACTCCACGTTTCACGGTGCATACCATAGAGCTAATGTGACTATATGTCCCCCTTCGTTGATCTAACAGTGCGTCTGCACAAGTCTCTGGACTGCAGCTACTTTGGTAGAGCCCATTTGCTCTGACGGACTAGAGCCGCAGGATTTGGTATGACACGTCCGTCCGGTCCGCCCTTGCAAGGAGACGCGAACATCAATCGTTTGTGATGGCTGCGTCGGTTCCCAGCGCGAGGGCATCGCCCGCCATGGTTACACGGGGGCGTGCATGAGAGGCACCCGCACAACGTGTTTAGATGTGCGACCGTGGCGCTGAGTCCACATGCACGACTGCATCGCGTCGCAGCGGGCGTGTTGTCAAGGTCGCGTCGGACCTCGCGGACACCAGGCAGGGGATTTGGGAGATTTGAAACAGCTCTCTGTGCAGGTCTGGCGACGAGTGGTTGAGTTGAGGTTGCAGAGCATGGCGGTCAGGCCGAGTGTGGCTTACATAAGCTGTGCAGTGCTCGCTACGCGGATAGGCGAACTCATTCTGTGCACGCTATCGTATGGTATCATGACTCCGCACCCCGCGGCACTGTCCAGCTCTGCCTTTCCAGCTTCACATCTTGCGCGAGCCCATACCGTTCTTTCTCTCGCCGCATTCCTTGCCGCCCTCTTGCTAGGCTGTGCACTGCACTATGAAAGAATCGTCAAGAACGGTGTAGCAGGCTATCCGCATGAATGGTTTCCGTCCGTTTCCGCGACGTGAGTACATGCTGCCTCTCTTATGTTTCGAAACGGTCAGCGGACGTGTCTCGGTGTGCAGAATTGGTGACTGGTATCCGGAGCGCAACATATTCCAGATATTGATCGCTCTCAACTCCGGTGTGTTTTAAATCTCTTCATTACGTTTTCAGCAGTTGACTATTATCCATCCCGCCGCAGGACCACGCTTTGCCCTGGTGTATTTGCAATACTGCCTGCACCGCACTCCCACCTCTCGCCTTCCCGCTCTCGTGGCCTTATGCGGCGTGCTGAGGACATTGTCCTGCGGTGGATGGGTCTACATCACGTCCATTGATGATCACGACGCCCACGACATACTCATGATCAGCTACATTGTCCTCAACATTCCCTGGATGTTCGGCACAATTGCGTGTACACCCCCACACAATATTTCCTCTCGGCACAGAAGGTCAGACTCTCCCATATCATAATCAACGATGCAACTGACAAGCGCCAGGCGTCTCATGGCTGCAGTGTACGTGCCCAAAGCTCCAATGGCTGCATTATTTGCTAACCTCTCTTCTTTCAGATTCTTCACGTCCATGATTCCTATGGTGTATTTCTTTGTACAACACAAGGTGTACCGTGTACCTGGAGGTCAATACCGCCTTATTCTCACTGTTCCAATACACGTCTGACAGGCTTCACCTTTCAGCTTACACGCGATACAGCTTTTTCGAATGGGGTCTCATTGTATTTGATATCCTGTATGATTCTGCCACAGAGCTCGACCTAAAGGCGGCAAATCTTCAAGTGCGCTTTTTCTCGGTAATTTTAAACATCACCCCTTACAACAGCTGCCTCTTAGATGCCGTCAGTATGCCACCGAGCGCAAATGCCGAGACGGTCGCTACGTATATCGAAGTTCACCGCCTTGCTTAGCCACCATTGACCATACCCTCATGTAGAGTCACTGAGAACTTGCACAAGTCTGCGACGTTCGCGACTGAACCTGCGGAACTAACAGGAAAGTTTACGTCTCATGCAGTACAGCCGGCTAGAAACTCCAGCGTCATAGACGTAGCGCACGACCATACACATATCCAAGACCATCCGCAACCTGGCGAGATATACTTGGTTTTATGAGCACCGTATACAGATGTAGGTATTGAGGGTCCACTTGATCTACTACAGACTCAGTTTTCATTTGCTAGCGTTCGTCTTCTGGTCGATCATCACGTCCTTGACGCCGACGTTGTTCTATTTTTCTGTATGGGAGCTCGGCATTGCGGGCCACGAACTGGCACTGCTCTCCACTGTCTCACCGTGTCTGCTCGCCATCCCGCCTTTCTTGCACTGGTGTTGTTCTGCGACAGGCCGAACAACCTTGTACCTTCTGTCGCTCACCGGGATTGCCGCGTATGCGCTAAATAGCCCACTTCAGAGACTTTTCGTGGTATCATTCGCGAGTGCAGTCGCCTGCATCGGCGCCGCGGCTGACTGGAGCGGCGTCGAGAGGAACGATGTTGGCTACCAAGGGATAGGTGTGCTGGCTTATTCCCTGCTGTAGGTCGGCAGCGATGCTGAGTCAGGATACTGGTGTCCAGTCGCAGGTCTTGGGTTTATCCTGTCGTCTGTCGCTAAACATGCGAACCACTCGAACAATCCAGGTAAATCTCACTGTCCTCATGATCTGGTAATGCTTACGGCTGCGCAGTATGGCCAATCGTGCACGAGCAGTCGGGCGGATATAACAAGACCGGTCTGTTCCTTGCGTGTCTTGCCGTCTATGGCGTTTGGATGCGCCCTACAGTTCGTGTTCCGAAGAGCACTACAGAGAAAGCGAACTCGACCCTCCGCAGTCCCCCGCCGTCGACCGATGCTGCATGGCTGTCCGGCGGTATCGCGCTCGGCGCCTTGTTGTTCCTGCTGCACTATCTGCTCTCTGACGCTAGCACGCTCGTGGCCTGGTCATGGACGGGCTACCCGATCAGCGGCCCCGTACCGCATCTCCACGGCTCTCTGACACACGTCGCCCAGGTGTGCGGCCTCGCGCTGCCGCTCATGCTGTCGAACATCTCCACTGCACGCCCCCAAATTTCTTGCACCCCCTGTGGTTCGCATACGGGTGCGCTGCCGCATGCCTGCTGTACAGCCGCAGGAATGGCTCGGCTACGCGGCGGCCTCAACTTTGCCGTCTTCCTGATGTCCGTCGTACCCGCGGTGCTCCAGCGCGCCGCATCCGCACACGTCGCGAAGACGTACGGCACTGCGTGGCTCGTCGTCTCGCTCTTCCAGGTCGCGAGCGTGTTCACCGTCGCGTACGCATTTGTGCCCGGCGGCGCGTACTTCAGGGAGCGCACAGATTTGTAAGCGTGCACGCTCACGCTCACGCTCCGCCCCACGTCCCGCTGACATGCTCGGTTCTGGGTGCAGGGTGCTCGGCGCGGCGATGGCAGGCCTCGCGCTGGCGTTCCGCTGGCGCCCTGCCGATCGGCGTGTCCCCAGCCTTCGCCTGCCCGGGTCGACCGGCACGTTCGCGAAGAACACGCTGGCGGTGTTCTCCGTGCTCTCCCTCCTCGTGACGCTGTACCGCTCGCCAGTCGTGCCTCCTGCGCCGCACCGCCCTGGCGCGCGGCTGCTGCGCGCGGGGATCTGGACGGTCCACTTTGGGATCGACAACGAGGGCAGGGACAGCCAGCGCAGGATGCGCGATTTGATCAAGTAGGGCATCCGTGTGCTGCGTCTGCGCTGTGTGGACGGTGACTGTGCTCCACAGAGACATGGAACTCGACGTTGTGGGCTTGTTGGAGACGGATCTGCATGTACGTCGCTCATGGATGCACCGCAGACGTGGGCTCACTTGCTGCAGCGCACGGTCTTCGGGAATCGTGACCTGTGAGTGGTCGGCTTGTTGCAAAGTCGACTCGCCTCATGCATTGCTCCTGCAGTACGCGCGTCATGGCTGAAGAGCTAGGCTTTGTGGGTGCCTCCGCGTTGTGGTATGGGCGACTTACACTGGATCCTCGCAGTTCGTAGACATCGGTCCTGGGCCAAACAGTCATACGTGGGGCGCGGTTCTGCTCTCCAAAGTGAGTGCTGCTGGAAGAGCAGGTGCCAAAGGCTCATGCGACGTCGTGCAGTTTCCCATCATCCGCTCTACACACCATCTCTTGCCGTCTCCCGACGGCGAGCTCGCGCCCGCTATCGAGGCCGACCTGGACATCTACGGCACGACGGTGAAGGTCATTGTCGCACACAATGGGCAAGGTGCGGAGGTCATTTGCATTCTAGCATCGGTCCATGTCCTCACTCTGATGCATCAGAGGAAACCCCGCGCGACCGCGAGTTGCAGGCCACAGAGCTGGCCCGGATCATGGCGGCGTCGTATCCCCAGCCCCTCATCTTCCTGGGATACGTCGTGACAAAGCCGCTCGCAGCGAGACGTGAGTTCCTCGACTATGCCGAATGGCAGATCGTGGCGTGTCTCACCTCCCCATTCTGCCGTAACACAGCTGCGCCATACGAAATCATGGTCTCGGATGGGCGTGTGCACGATATCGACCGGGAGGACTGGGATCGATGGTGCGTCACGGCCAGACTGCAGTTCAGGAGCTGACTCTGACTGACTCGCCGTAGGTGCGAATATATATTCTACCGAGGACTGTATCGCACATCGTACGCGCGCGTGTCGAGGAGCACTATCACCGACACCGAACTGCAAATTGGCCAGTTTGCCCTGCCGAGGCATGGGTCCAGCGTCACGAACGACTCGTCTGAGGCTCGGTATATGCGTGCTTGGAAGGAGGACCTGCCAGAGGACCATGTAAGTCTTTTCACGTTTGTATCGCTCGCACTACAGCGTCATCTGTTGCAGTGGTTCCCCATGGCGTACTATCCGCAGGAGGGCGGAAGGCGAGGACACCATTACCACGTATTCAACACCGTAAGCATTCCGTCATCGTCCGGTACTGATTTTGACTCCACTCACGCTCGACGGTAGCCCTTGTACTACAAAATCCCTGAAGGAGCTGAACTGTAGTCTGTCATTGTCGTGGTCCGCCTGTATCAAGTTATCACTCGTATCCAGCATATCTTGGACTGTCATGTGTAGTTCGGTCGTTTGTGCTCCCCCCGTCACCAGAATCCTCATCCGTGGACCCTTCTTCACCCTCGCCGGATGATTCGTCCTCGTCGCTGTCCCCGCTCTCTGCCTCCTCTTCATCGCTAGCATTCTCGTAAAACCGATCAAGATCTGTCCATAACCCTTTTGCCTGCGGCGTGTCAGGCCCAGGAGCTGACGTTCCAGTGGGTGTCAAGATCACGGGCGTTGCTCGTGATGATGGCAGGACGGAGCGTGCGATCGAGTGTGGTGTGACTGGACCATCGGCGGTAGAGCCGTCGTCAGGGCTGTCCCGAAGAGCGGGATCTATGCCGTCCTCCAACCAGTCGGGAAGGTAGATATCCAAACCCTTTCTTTCCCTGTTATGGCTCCGAGCGAACCGAACGACTTGCGGTCTTCGTGTGCTGCAAAATACTCAATGGGCTGTCTCCTGCTCCGATGGCTTGAAGAAATTCTCACCGTTGTTCGAACTTCTTCGAGACGTCATGTTTACCATCAAACAGGACTAGTCTCACTTGCTCCCGTCTTAGAACGACGCCTCCCGTTTCTCCATGTCCGTCCTCGTCTTGAGAAAGGCTCGCATCTACGCCCGCTAGGAGACTGCTCAACATGCGCGCCCGATCACGCACGTCGAAATTCAAATCGTAGCGCGCAAGGGAGAAATATATCGGTTCAAGAGCACGATGGTACCGTTGGTCGGACATAGCACGAATAGTTTTGAGGCGAGCGTCACAATCTGCAGCTTCGCAATCGGCGTCTGGGTATGAGCATGAGAGCGTCAGCGCGGCAGCAGGCATTGTGTGGGACGACGAAAACAGACCTCTTGCTGGAACGACTTTGCTGCCTTGCGAAGTACGTCGGGTGCCCATGGTGCGATGCCCTCTATGCTTGTTCCTCGCGCGCCATTTGTCTGGCTCGCGCACTCGCGGCGTACTGCCCGACGAGCCATAACACACATGCACGAGCTTTCGGGTGGTGAATCTCGTCAATGCGATAGGCGAGACGTTCGATGATTGCCAATGGAGAGGTGACGGGATGGTGATCCGCGGCCGATGTCCTCTGGTGCAACCGACTCTGCACGAGCGACTTGAGCACAAGGACTGAGTTGGCGACGACTATGTCTGATGGGGACCAGATCGAACAGAGGGTTGGTCGTTGAGATATGGTTGTGGAGCCTCACTCACCATGCCGACTCTGTATGAATGACATTAGAGCCGTGAAACATTGTTGCGTGGCCTCGGGAATGAGACGAGCACAATACCCGATTGCCTGGATAGCATTCGCCACGAGGTCATCATCTGCATCGTCGGCATAGCTCTATGTCATTGAGCCAATATTAGCATAGAGCATATGACATGGGACATCCCTCAGCGATGTAAGCTTACAATGAATTCTCGTAGGAGCGCCTGATAATTATCGACTGTGATGATTGCGCGCAGGAGCTGGATCTTGTCCATCTTCACTTGGCGGACATCATCTGCCCGCACGAGGAAACGGACATAATTCACGGCAAGTTCATGCTGGATGCATAAGAATCAACGACCAGGTCCACAATGGACATCAAGGACGCACACTTAATGAATGGGATGCTACGAGAAAGTACGCGAGAACGACGCGTTCGACTTCGGCAGACGCGTGAAGGATGCGCATGAGTGGCAAGATTATCTTCGGGACCTCTGACCGTGGACCAACATAATAGAAAACTCTTGCAACGCTGAGTACCACCTGAGGCAGCCCTGTTCACCTGTGTCGAGACTCACATGAGGTATCAAACAACTCACAGCAGGGTTTTGCGATTGGAAGAGTGGCTCGGCCGAACTGAGAAGAAGCTTCAAGTCAAGATCAATCCCAGAATCCTGTGCATCGTCCGCT
The DNA here is from genome assembly GCA_022376435.1 of Amylocystis lapponica. Lineage (NCBI taxonomy): Eukaryota > Fungi > Basidiomycota > Agaricomycetes > Polyporales > Postiaceae > Amylocystis > Amylocystis lapponica. The sequence goes on from JABYQE010000065.1 coordinate 44,192, forward strand.
CCGAGCACCTCGCTCGGCCTAGGCAACATTGTGCGCGCATATCTCGTGAGTAAACGGAGTAGGTCGACTTGACCCCACTCGTCAACGTCAACAAGGATCCTGCATAGTCGCCTATAATGCTGATGGAGAAGGTCCAGCCGAGTGGGACAGACGGTCTCGAAGGCGACGGCGACACTGCCAATGGACAGCGGAGAGCGGTCACGTAGTAAAGTCGAGATCACCGTGATGAGCTCAGGTTGATGGTTTGGATCTAAACTGCGCATATAATGAGTCTCTTCAGACATACAAAGTCAGCATTCACGATCGACCTGTATATTTTGGGAATGGCAAGCGCCGCGTTCTTCCTGACATACGGGCTAATGTCGGCAGCACACTTCTTGATAGCGAGCACGATGATACTACCGACCATGGGAACTCGTATGCCCGAGAGGACTCGGAGTGCCATGGCACGGATGAGCGGGTTCGAGTCGGACAGGTCCTTTTGGAAGGTATTGATGGACAAGAGCGCGAGGTCGGGCTCCTGCTCGGCATAGCGAAGGAGGTAGATGTAGACCAATTTGCGGATTTCCAGGTTATGTGACGCGACGTTCTTGACCACCTGCGCGAAGAACTCTGAGACGTTGCGGCCCTTTGAAATGAGCTGTGGGCGCAGACACGGTCAGTCAAACGACCAGCGTGCCTCAAACGCTCGGAGGTACCGCAATGAGCCTCTTCATTGCCTCGAGCTTCTCCCTGTCGCTGTTGGAATCGAGCTGCTTTCGGATGTTCTTGACCTTTTCTTCCGGGTTGTCGAGATAAGTCGAGCTTGCGCCGCGCGCTAGGACCAAGTCTCTGGTGTGCTCGGACAGTGTCTCCTGCAGCCGCATGCCGAGCCTTGAGGCATTTTCGGTGAGGGCGTTCAGATTCAAGGTGGCCATGATGAGGGTGGTGAGAGAGGAGAGGTGTGAAGAGCGTTATGGAAACAGGATTTCTCATTAACGCAATGCCAAATATGGTAACCGATACATAAGTAGTAGGGCGCTCCGGCGGACGTACAGGCGCAGCTGGAACTAGAGATGGATAGCAAGCTAGATAGAAATACAGAGCACACAAGACGAGGTAATCAAGAGACAATATAGCAGATACGACAACAGGTGCATTAGCCATGAGATCCAGACAATGATAAGACAATATATGATGACCGACCCGTCCTCCGCCTAGTTGCAGATCGCCCACGCCTGCTCCGACGTGGCCATCGGCTCGTCCCACTTCCATCCGTCCGACCCTTGATAGTACGACGACTGCCCCCCGTCAATCTCCTTCCACACACCCAGCCGCAGCAGGTCTGACGTGTGGTCCTCGCCGCCTGGATCCGCAATTTTCACGGTGTCCAATCCTATTCCAGATCCATGTCCTTCTGTCTCCGAGCCCGACCCAGGACTGGGCCCGGTCGAAGATGCAGGGATCAGATCAGGTGTCGGCGCCTTCGAGCCAGCATCTTCGTCAATCCCCCCACCAAACGACGTAAAGTCAAAGAACTCCGTTTCGTCAATCGCGACGGCTGCAGACGGCGACGGCGGCCCCCCAAGCATGTGATCCAAAGACGACCCAAACGGCTGCAATCCCGGCGCATCCAAGTCTCCCGACGCCCCACAGCCTTTCAGGACCTCATCCAACACGTTCGAGATCTCCAGCGCGTGGTCTTCGTCAGTAGACACCATCTTCAGCCAGTCGGTCATCTGCTCGAAGAACTTGGTCGTATCCTCGTCCGTCTTGATCGCCTCCACCTCCTCCTGCTTCTTGACCAGCGCGTCGCTCGGCGCACCGTCCCACTCTGTCTTCGCTGGTGTCTCGTTCGACGCAAGGTCCCCTTCCGTCTTGACTCTCTTCGGCGAAGGAGCGCCTGTATTACCCCCGTTTAACGTCTCCTCCCGCGGCCGTTTCACACTGGACTCCGCGGCTGGCGCCGGCGCAGAGGTCGCGGGTGGCTGCTCCGCTGTAGCAGCAGGCACGGTCGGCTTGTTGACCGTCTTGCTGGGCTTCCGTGGAGGCTTCGCCTTCGCCTTGGCTTTTGGAGATTTGGGGGTCTGCGGAGAGCTTGTGATATGCGATGGGGTAGGCGGGTTCGCAACGGGAGTAGATGCAGACGCTGGCGGAGTAGATGTCGATGCAACAGGATCCGCAGACGCCGAGGATGGATGCCTGCGTTTCGATGGTACAGACGGCGTAGAATGACTGGGTGTAGCAGGAGTGGGTGTACGCGGAAGCGCTTGCGGCGTCGAGTGTTGCGGCGGGGGTCTCAGCCTAGGCGAATGCTGCGACGGCGGCTGGAAAGGGTGTTGAACGGAATGTTGCTGTTGCTGAGGGACGAGAGTGGGCAATTGAGGCGGTTGCGTCAATCGCGAAGCCTGAGGGGGGAGTGCGCGCGGAGACACGTCTGGCCTCTGAGGCATAGCATTGGCAGGATTAACCAGCCCGGGCTGAGACGGACGTGATTGAGACCCATCCGTCAAATGCGAGAACATCTGAGTAATAGCCTGAGACGCTTGCTGCAACTGGCTGATCATCATGCTGATCGTGGAGACCTCCAATATGTACTTCGGCGGATGAGATGATATCAAATGCTTTTGGTGCCAAGCCGTCGCCACCTAGGGTGCAAAATTGGGTCAGGACGAGGGCAACCGGCAGAGCAGATAAGGAACCGCACAATTGCAACAAGCTTTCGCGCTATGTCTGTATTGAGCGTGCACGCATATATGTTGAGTTTCTTATCCGCGTCGAGTACCAGGCTCCATAACTTGTCGAAGGCTTGCGGGAAAATCTTCAACTGTTCCTCTGACAGGGACATAATCCGAAGGGTAGAAGCTCCTGAGGGGGTCAGATGAATTTCCTCGGCCGAAGAGGTAACTACTCACCCCGATTCTGAAAGTCCTGCCGTATTCTCTTCACGAACTCCGCGCCCATCTCCAACTCTGCTCGAGGCGGAAACGCCCGCTGCCGCGACTGCATTGCTCTCATCGCATTTGGCACCTGCGAATCTGAGTTCGAAGTCGGCAGCGCAGGCGGACGCGGCGCAGCCATACCATCATGGTTCGATGGCATTGGCAACATCTGCCCTTGTCGTACCGCCATTCCACCATTCATGGCGTTGAAATTCGGCTGGGATTGGGTACTGGCCATAGACTGAGAGGCTGGCCTCTGTGCGACCGTACCGGCGTTCTGTAATCCGATATGGAACTCGCGCTGAGACTGCTGGCTGCGTAGAAGAGCGCCACGGTTGGTCTCTACGAAGTTAATGATGCTGGGAGGCACCTTACGGTGCTGCAGCTCATCGACACTGAGAGTGGCATACTGGAGGAGCTCGTTGATCTGCTGAGGATCCGACACTCCGTTGGTCAACGACGCAAGATTTCGCATGTCTTGCCCAGTCTGAGCAGCTGTAGACGATATCTGCGAGGACACAGGGCCACCATTCTGGAGACCGTTTGACATTGTTGGTTTCGGCGCACCGTTCTGCGGCAACTGGCCCTGACTGAGCAACTGGACGCGTTGTTCCTCCTGCTGCCTTTTATGGAACACCGATCTGAGGAAAGCCCCGTCAAACGACTGGAGAAACTGTTTGTACACTTCCTCCACGTGAGCTGCGACGCTGAGGCTCGATTTCTCAGGTTCCGTTTCCGTACGAGCGAACTGTACGAAGCCTAGTTTGGCCCCGATGACAGGCCAAAGTTGCATTTGCTGAATCTGAAGGCGCCATGATTGAATGAAAGACGGAAAGATAGCACAGGTTATTACTTACGCGAGAGTAACCACCCAATAGCATGACTTCAACATGAAGCGGATAAAGTTCTATCGCCCGACCTTCACAAATGAGCAACGACCGGTCACTATCTTTTGAATACCGCGTCGACCAGTTGCTGTACGCGGCGTTGAACAATTCTAGCGTCATAGGCGAGAGCTGCATGCGGGACAACTGGGGCAATGAGGGCGGGCCGGGAGTCTGATTCGACATGTGCGAAGGCACCATTCTGGGCGACGCTTGATCCATGTTCTGGCCGCCTGGGAAGACCTGACGCGCATTCGGCATGGAAGAGTGGTTCATCTGCCCAGTTGCGACCTGAGGAGCCATCTGGGGCGTGCTATTCTGTTGTGGAGACGGATTGTTGTGCGGTAGCGGGGCGGCGGGCTGCGCGGACTGTGGATAATCAAAAGAGGGCGTTGGTGTGGGGTTTAGCTGCGGATTCCAATTCGCTTGGTTCTGGTTAGTCTGGACGGTACTGGGAGGATGCAGTCCTTGATTCGGCGAAGGGCCGTTCCTACAGACTTGTGAGCGAAGCCCCTGAGTATGATATGTAACTACTGACGGATTCGGCATCTGCCCGCCATTCGGATAGGTCGCTTGAGCCATCGCAGTCATCGCCTCCACGACCTTGCCCAACACGAGCTTCCTCCTATCCACTTCTTCGCGAACCTTGGTGAACTCTAGCATGACGGATACCTCTGGGTGGTTGGGATTGTTATCGCGCAAGGCTGTCAGCTGTTGCAGTTTCTTGTCCGCCTCCCTGATCTGCGCCTGAAGAAGCTGCGCCTTTGCCCTCAAGTCGTTGTAAGACGAGCGCCCAGGTGCCTGCATGATGTTACGCGCCGCCATGGCAGCAGCGGCTTGTTGCATAGTAGGCTGAGCGGAAGGATTATGGGGGAGATCGGGAGAATGCTGCTGCATAGCGGCGGTAGGAAAGAAGCCGGACTGGCTTGCCTGATTCTGCATTTGACTGAGCTGAGCAATGTTCTGGGGTTGCTGTTGCTGATGCGGCTGAGATTGCTGCTGCTGTTGGAGGTGTTGTTGCTGCTGCTGTTGCTGCTGCTGCTGCTGCTGCTGCTGCAGATTCCGGAGAGCCATAGCGGGGATACCGTTCTGCGGCTGCTGATTGTGGGCAAGGCTCATGAGCTCGAGCTGACGGTTTTGACCCTGCATAGATTGCATTGCAGCGGGATTGCGCGTCGCCAAAGCCTGCTGGAGCTGCAAAGCGCTGGGGAAATTGGAGGCGCCGGGATTGTTGTTAGAAAATTGTGGCGGCGAATTCTGCATAGTCTGAGAGTCGTGGAAAGTGGACGGGTTCAGATTGAACGGTAACTGCTTCGAGCCCATCTGCTGCTGCTGCTGTTGGGTCTGCATGCGCGCAAGATTATGGCTGCGGACGAAGTCCATGACCTGCTTGGAACAAGGCGGCGCGTTAGCCGAATCCACCGTACACCGCTCAGGATGACGTAAGCAACCGGACGTGTGCGAATACAAGACAAGGCGCAACAGGAGAAATTGAAAAACAAACACTGGGCGATACATGCGCCGAAACCGCGCCACAATGCGAGAGCGATGGGAAAACGGAGCGACGAGGCGGAGCCCAAGCTGACGGGACTGACAAAGGATACAGATACACACCTGCTGCTGATTGACTGCTGGGTGTGGGCCACCGACATTTCCCCCTCCTTGTGGGCGAAATTGTGGAGGCTGCTGGAGCTGGTTCCATGTATTGTCCTGATTTGGGTTGGACATACCGGATCCATTCATCTGGGGGTCAACCTGGAGATGCTGTGGGAAGCCCTGCTGGGCGAGAGCGGCGAAATTATTGGGGAGGTTAGAATACTGCTGGGGTAGGCGATCAGCCATGGCAGGGTGGGTGGGATGGGCGGTGGAGGCAGAGCGGTCGATACGGGTCTGCGGGGGACGGAGACGGGGGTGGGGACCGCGCGGGGTGGCGGACGTCTAGATCGCCGACAACAAGGTGGGCCACCAAGCAGGCAAGGCGAGAATGGCGGACAAAAGGGCGGACGATGAAGGGAGGGAGAGGGACGATGGTGGTGGGAGGAGAGAACGGCCGGGGCGTGAGTTCGGCGAAGGCCATAGGAGCGGTATACAGGCGCACACACTGGCCACTGTGGCGGAGCCTGAACCCTCCTTCAGCTTGCCCAGCCTCAGCTGCAGCTCGATGATTCTTTGTCTTCTGGGCCCCTTTGGAAACTGATTGTTTCGTCCTGGAAAGCCTGCTCGAATTGTTCTCCTGAGCCTGCTTTTCCGAGGTCTGTCGGCCACCAGCCGTGCATATTCGCTGCGGCGGCGGGCGTTACCGACACTCCGTTCCGTAGCGCCCCTCACCCGAGGCGTTTGCATGGTTGGAGTTTCGTCTTGACTCTATGTTACACATACCTGGCCTCCATTAGAATAGCGCAAGTCGCGAGTACTAGTAATACAACTCGCTGGCGGTATGTAAGAAGTAACACCTCGCAAGCCAGCGCAACCTACAAGAGTTCCGAATCAAGCACAATCTCGCAGTCTAAAGCATAGCATAATCCGTAACCGCCCGCGCATTACAGCAAGTCCTCCTGACGCCAGTCCCGTCTACTCTCCGTGCCATCTTCGTCTTGTGGCTTCAGAATGAGCGCGGGTCCGGCCTCCAGAATGACGTCCTCGTCCATATCCTCATCTGAATATCCCTCACTCTCGTCATCATCGAGCAGAACGAGTTGTGCTGTCTTTGTCTTCCGCGTGTCCACGCGAGGGCCCTCCGCAAGCAGAAGGTCGCTTCTGTCGTCTGGCACCAAAAGGTCTGCTTCCTCGACATCAGCCTCCGCCTCCACGTCTGCAACTGTGGCGAGCTCCTGCTTGAAGTAATACCGCAGCCCGACGGGGATAAGAACGCCCACGACGACCGCAGACAACATGAGGAAATTCTTCCACGATATCAGGTGAAAGTCTGCGGCAGACGTCATGTCGTCGAGACTACCGCCAATGGTGGTGTGGATGACGGAGACGCCAAAGATACCCAGCCATGTGCTGACCCAGAAGGGCACGATGCCGATCCCAAGATGCGGGCACAGCACGTTAACAACCCAATGCGGAGGTAAGGGTGCAATGCGGAGGATGATGAGGAAGGATATGATGTTGTCCTTCTGCGTGCTGATCTTGGCGGACCACACGTCAAATCGCGCCTTCCACTTTGGCACAGTGAGCAGGGCGGGACCGAGCGCGGCGCTGATGAGATAACACAATGTGCCTCCGGACGCAACACATGTACAAGCGAGCAGGAGGGCTCGTGGTACGCCCCAGACGGCACCTCCAAGGATGGAGAGGTACATGGAACCGGGGAGAGAAAATGCTTGAAGACTGAGATGCCATTAAGCTGAAACTCCGCATGGAGAAATGGCAGAACGCACAAAAGATATGTTGTCACATAACAGATGACGATGCGATACGGATAGATGTCTCGATACTTCTTGAGAAGAGTATTGAGTGCTTGTAGCTCAGGAAACGACTTTGGAATCTTGAGCGATGGTCGGTCCGCTCTGGAATTCGAAGTTATAACGGGGTTAGGGCGAGAAAGCGGGACAGGACGCACTCATCAAGTGTCGGGAGTGCGAGCCAGAGTGTTCCACCAAGGAAGGCAGTGCTGATGACGAAGAGGGCGGTCATCTTGAGGGTCGCGTTCAGGAGGATCCTCCGAGAGGATGGCTGGGACGGAGAAGTGGTACCATAGGTAGAGTCGTCGGACTGATGGGTTAAGAGGGAGGTTCGGGAGGTGGGGGAAGGGACATCATATACCGTAGCTAATGAGTAGGCTGATCTGTCGTCTGGGAGTGTCCTATGCAGGTCTGCGGAACCTTGCATGCTGGGCGGAGAGGATGCGGGTGGAGGTTGAGAGGAGCGGAATGCACGGGCAGAGTGGGCTCACTCGCGTGGGAAAAACATACTACTGAACGTGCGTATGTTTCTATTTCTCCCATTCCGCAGCCCGTTCTTGCAAGCAAGGCAACGAACTGTGCACTCGAGCATACTCATGTCTCCGATGTACTCACCATGGAATATAATGGAGACTACAAAATCGATAACGCATATTGTACAACTTGCGAATTTGAGGCCGCCTGACCGCACGACATTTGAATCCACCATTCTCGTGTTCAGTTATGTAGCTCAAATTACTTCATGGTTGAAAGATGGCTCGACGACAGCTAAATTTTATTGTGAACGTTCGTTCCCAGCGCTTCAAACAATTTCAACGGCCACGACGAACGGCGCCGTGCACTTGCCTGTTTTGTCGATGCAGCATTTCTCACTATGCAGGGTCAACCGTATGCGACACACAGCTCAAAGTCATGCACAGCATCTACTTCTACAGTACCTGACCAAGTTGCCCTGCATGCACATGCGGAAAGCTCGTTCAAATTTCATCTTGTGTGATGAAGGGAGTGATCGGGGTCCGGGGTGTCCGGGGTGGAACAGTGTGCTCAGCAGATGCGGTTGGGCGCTGGGAGGACGTTGATAATCATCGTCTGCACCGAGCTCTTCGTCGTCGTCGTCGTCGAGCACGATGACCCACCTACTTCCGCCCCATGCCGACCTCAACATCGCCCATTCTTCCCTGCAGTCCGCCCTTCAGATCGATCCGAATCAGCAGCAACCACCCCCTCCTCAACAGCTAGCGCCACCCCAGCAACCCCCGGCCCAACCGCCCTCCAGGAAGCGCAGGAAGGCCGACACAAATGGCGACGAAGCTCCCCACCCGGCTGAGCCTCGCCGTCTACGTCGTTCGCATGAGGCGTGCGCACGCTGCAGGAGTAAGAAAATTAAGGCAAGTCCCGTCGGGCGACACCGACGGCAAACTCCCGTCTTTACCTCCGCTCTCAATCTCATCTCGTACCCATTCTGCAGTGCGACTCTAAGCATCCAAGATGTACTGCTTGCGCTACTGCTGGAACCCCTTGCCACCAGGAGGATAGGCACAGGCAGACCCTCACTCCCCGCGGTCATACAGAGCGCATTGAACGCCAGCTCCTCCAGTGCGACGCTCTCTTGAAACGCCATATACCAGGCTTCAACCTCGATAATATCGACGATGTATGCGCTCGGGAGGGCATCGAGATCGACTCAGTGGACCAAACCGTGTCTACTAATTTCCAGTTTGCTCAGTCACCTCAACCCGGCACCAGCAACAGGCCGTATCCTCTGCGTACAGAAGTCCCCCAGCCACCTCCTGGCGGCTCTCCACCTCGTCCATATCCTTACGGACCACCTCCCGGTCAACCAATGATGCCTCACGGTTATCCAGCCCCAATGCCCATGCACTACGGTCCCCCAGGATCCCCTTACGGCCCTCCTCCGCACATGCCCATGCAAGGTCCTCCTCCTCCCGGATATAATCCCCATATCATGCCTCCTTTTCAACATCCGCTGCATCCCCACCCTGCCATGCAGCCACGGCCGCCTTCCTCGCATGATATCAAAGGTCAAGATCCTCTTTCGTACGACATGACTAGCACCCAGGTGAGGATCTTCTTAGACAATTAGTCTTGTCTGTTTTGCTTATGCTGTTTCAAAGGCTTTGGCAAAGAGCTTTGGCGTGCATACTTCCATTGTGAATGAAGTCCGACTCCCAGTGGTAGACAAGGAAGACCTCGCTGTGGGCTCAAGTGGTCTTAGCTCTGGTCGAGATCGCGACATCCCCGAGCCATCTGTTCCGCTCGATGTAAGCAAGTGGGTATCGGTATCAATGCGGCGCAACAGTGGCGCATCGCAGGCTCCGCCCAGTACCTCGCCCACAATCACCAATCCGCCCCCGACGACTGTCGCCGTGTGGTTGCCGAAGGACCGGATGATGGTTCGGCACATCCTGGACGTATATTTCTCGCGCCTCAACTTCCATCGCCCCGTGTTCGCGCGGACCGACTTCGAGCAGACGCTGGACGCGTTGTACGACGGACAGGTCATGCAGGACGACCCCGGATACGTTTGCAGCGTTTACCTGATCCTGGCGCTCGGTACCTTGAGCGAGCTCAATCACCGCGTCAGCGGATTGGAGAAGGACGGGAACCAGCTGACGAGCCCGACAACGCCCAAGAAGCTGATGCCTCCAGATTGGCCCGAGCACGAGGAGTTCTTTGCTCGTGCCTTGGCGGTGAAGCCAGACCTGCGCGTTACCGTGTCCAGTCTTCAGGCGCTGATCCTGCTGCAGTGGTACTTGTATACCGAGGTGGGTCATAGTCGCCTGCACGTGTGCGTAGGTGCTTACTGGATATCCAATAGCGACAAGGCCGCACGCTCTGGCGTCTCGTCGGAAGTTTGGTCCGACTTGCAATTGAGCTAGGTCTGCACCATGACCCGACCTCGCAAGACAACGTCTTTTCCGAAGAGGAATGCCAGCTCCGTATCCGGCTGTGGGGCATTGTATTGCTCCACGACCGTGGCACCTCCATCCTGCTAGGGCGTCCGCTTGCCATTGCGCCGTCGGATTCCAATACGCCCCGCCCTTCGCGTGCCAAGTCAGGAAATTCGGATGTCTCTGAGCACTTTGTTATATCTGCTCCTATCGCCGAGATCCAGGCGGACATTATCAACTCGTTATATGCGCCGACAAGACAGAGCGCGGACGCAATCATGCGGCATGCTACACGCATTATCAAGAGCATGGGCGAATTCCGGAGGCAGCTGCCCGAGAACTACAAGTCGTTCTTCGGCGGCACAGACGATTGGCCATTGGAGCGCCGAACGAAGCTTGTGCAGGACATCACGGAGGATCAGGGTCTCACCTTGCTCAAGATTGGGATTACGAGAATTCTGCTGCTGCGAGCTCTGTTCAGTTCAAAGGAGTTACAGTATCCACACAGGCATCGTGCTCTTACTGATGGTGAGACACGTGTGACATTCGCGAGGTTTCCGTTACTGAGTTCATACTGCAGCGATCGTGACCGCACACAATATTATCATCGTACACAACCAGCTTATCCGCTTCCCTGACATTGCGTTCTTTGTCTCTCCGATACCACTGCACATATCCGCGATGGTGATCCTGTATGGGCGCATGTCGCGGTGCGATCCGATCCCGCGGCAGGTCGCACTCGAGGACGTCTGGATGGCGCTCGACATGCTCCCTAGCTTCCGCTGGCGCTGGGAGCGCAAGGATCTGAACGGAGGACACCCGCTCATCGCCAAGGTCGCCGAGAAGGTGCTCAACGTGAACCTGCACCAAGTAGCGCCTACCGCAGCGCCGATGTTGCTGTCCGAACAGGACTGGGAGACTGACGTCCTCTCTCCCACCCCTGGCATCGCTGGCCTGCAACAGCAAGGCCCGCAGCCGACGACGCCGACAATCGGATCCGTGCAGTATCCCGGCCTGCCAGGCGCGTACATCGGGCCTGGGAGCAGTGGTGGGTCGTCTGGGAAGGGGAGCCCAGGACGCGCGGGCGGCGGCCTCAACGCCGGGCCGAGCACGCCTGTGGACAAGAAACTTGCGGAAGTGCCTGCAGCCCTGTTCTATCCGTTCTACCCAGAGAACCAGAACGTCGCGACGAACGCCGCTGTCGTCGCCGCGGCTGGGAACGGCGGGAACCAGGACTTCAATCACTTGCTTGCGGCGGCCGCGGCGGCGCAGCAGATGGGGACGTTCGGGTACCAGGCATCGCAGGAGGCGTACATGCTCGAAGAGAAGGACACGTCGATTGCGCCCTCTGTGGGTACGCAGATGTGGATGAATGGGGTGAGTGTCCCGTGGGTGTTGTGTGGTACATGCTGAAGCTGAAAACGATCCTTAGCATGAACAGCGGCCGATGGCCCAATTCCCGATGCAAACACAACCCTGAGTTTTAGACAGAATATGGATGGGTCCCGTGGACCTCGTGTGTATGTCGAATTGCTAATCTCGTTATGTCCTCGATCGAAATTATGTTCTTGAGATACTGTATCAATGTAGTACTGTTATGAGCCTACATTCGCACGCCGCCCGCCATGTTGTGCCTCTCGAATGATGGTGTACAAACACGTTATCCAATTATCCTCTAATAGTGACAGATGTAGTATGGCGGTACAGATAAGTATGTCTAAATGAACGTCGGTCAGTAGGGCAAAGGGTGGTGTGTGACGCCGAATATTCTATCCCAACATGCGCTCGGTGCGCTCGAGGACCACCACAAGGCCCCTGAGCAACTTGTACGCCCGCTTGTTGAGGATCACGGTGCGGTCGCCCCCCACGCCATCGCGGTTCTCGTCTTCCTCGTATGCATCTTCGAGCCGTTCGCCAGCGAGTGCCTTGTCGAGAGCGATGGGCAGGCTGATGGTAAGCCGCGCGAGTTGGACGGTGAGGCAGGACCGACGGCGCAGCTCAAAGTAGGAGAGCTCGCGAAACGCCCGCTGCACTTCCATCACGCGCGAGAGTTCGGTGTGGAGCACGAGGACACACGTTCGACACGCTGGCGGGACCGCACATAGATCAGCGACGAGGGTCGTGTTTGGGTGAAAGACACTGCGTACTCAGTGCGCGTTCGCGGATGGACTGGAAGGTCATGAGCACGGAGTTGATGCCCTCTTCGCCCAGGCGGAGGGACGGGTTGATGTCGTTCACGGCGCCTGCACAGCGTTCGTCAATGGAGCCGTCGTGCTTCTGAGCAGGCACAGAGACGTACGAAGCATTGTGCGGATCATCTCGAAGTCGCCATCGAGGAGATCGTTGAAGACGCCTATGACGACATTCCGGAAGGTCTCCTCTGGCTGGGGGAAGGGCCGCGAGGCGAAAATGTCGTAGCCGGCGGAGGGCGAGCGGTTGTCGTATAGTCGTTTGGAGGACGGTTTGCTGAGGACGTCGTACGCGACGGAGACTTTCTGGAAAGCTCGCGTGGCTTCGGGGTTATCAGGGAACTTGCTGCGGGGTGCAAACCCGAGTCATGAGCGCGGGCGCTGCAGGACGACGGAAAGAGCGTACTCTGGGTGACACGCCTTGCTCCTGGAGAGATATGCACGGCGGAGGGATAGTTTGTCAATTCTAGAGGTCCTGGAGATGCCGAGGATCTGATATAGGTCATTTTGGGACAGTATCTCGTCTATCACGGCTCTGTTCTTCTGCAATGCAGAGCCAGAGCGAGATACCGGATCTGAACTGGAAGAGGGTGGTGAAGGAATGGGAGCGCTGTCCGAGTCATCCGAGTCAGTACTTTCGTCGGAGGAACTCCAGGGAATGTGTCTATATGTGGTGGGAACGAGCTCGTCTTGAGGCTCGTCAGGGGGCTGATAAAAATATGTGCTCGCTGGATGGCTGGATGTCAAAGGGGTCGGATGGTGGGTAGAAAAGCAAAGGACATACCTGAGCGCAAGACATATGAGAACATGGCCGTTACTGCCTGACATGGGGGTTACTGGCTCATCCCATGTGATTGTGGTTATAGCTCTTATTGCACGTGCTTCCATCACAGATCAATAGGTAACCACGCTTCCGAACGCTGTGCCTGCGTATGTTTTGCCATGGCATACTCTGCCATTTCTGTATTTTATTCTAGTATCCCCGTCACAATACCGATGCACCCAGGCGTTCTGCGAATTTGCGTGCCGCTCTCTTTGTTTCTCCTCGTTCCCCATGACAGTCAACTTGACATCATCTTCCTCGTCGCCATGCCCTTTGCCATCTAACAGAGTCAGTTCGTAGCGCCCGAATGCCCAGTTCAAGATGCATATTCCCCGGGCGAGCCGCACAAACCCTTTCACCCTCCAGACCGTCTCCTTCGACAGCGCCCGTAATGCTTCATCGAGTGTGTCGTCCTCTACGACTCCGGTGTCCATGCCGTGAGAGTCGCCATGTCCAGTGTGTGTCGGCGCGCATGCACAATGCGCGTCGTGGTGATGGTGTCTGGGCAAAGCACCTGTGCCTCTGTACACCGTCGCGGTCTCTACCTCGTCGTGTTGCGGCACGTCTAAGTGTTTGTCCGCTGTCTCGAAGAGCTTGGAGTCTAGGCCCAGGATCAGTGCGGGATCGACGCCGTCCCGGCCCTTGCATCGAATCTTGGGCGTCGTGTCGTTCAGGGTGTTGAGATGGTCGACAAGGACATCCAGGGCGCGCTCTGAAATGTATTCCCACTTGTTCTGTGGTGGTCCGGTGAGCGAGCGGCGTAGCCTGGGAATATAAGAGCGTACAATGAGTATCACGTCGGTGTAGCTTGCTTGCATCTTGGCGGTCGGCGACGTATCTTCGTAGCCCGAAAAGTTCTCGGCGTCGATGACAGTTACGATTGCATCCAGCTTGAGGTCGCCCTCCGTTTCGCGCTCGAGTTCTCGGATCTGGAACGCCAGAGTGGCGGGGAATGCTGAACCGCTGGATCGCGACGACTCTAACAACTCCGTGACGGCAGAAGGATGATGCAGACTCACGAGCACTCAATGATGATCCTGTCAGGGCGGTACTTCTCTACTCGGCTCTGAGGTCATCTAGTCATTCCCTTGTGATGTGCTCGTGAGGAACCGTACCTCGTATTTCCAGCAGAGCGGTTTTCATCTGTCCGACGAGGATACAGCACCTACATGGGTAGTGGTAAACCCCGCCATAGACGGCGGTGGCGGAAACTCACATGCATCCGTTCAGAATCTCACTGACCGCAGTCAGGCTGGACTGCTTTGCAAGCTGGCTGTCGACTGTGCGACTTGACGTTATCAGCGGGGGTGGGAGTGTAGGACGCCCGCCGACGCACCCTCGACATCTCCGAATTCGTTCTTGAGCAGGACGACGCGGTAGTCCTTGGGGAGTTTGGGCAACAGCGAGAGGATAATGGACGTCTTGCCTGCGCCGAGGAAGCCAGTGAAGACGGTGATGGGGATGTTCGGCTGGGAGGACATGGCAGTCAGGGCCACATATCTCAGATAATGATCGACGACATATTCATACCGCGCGCAGCGTGTGTTGCAAATTATAATTATGGTGACCATGCGTAGCTACTACCTATTCATATCAATGTCCAGCGGGCCAATGCCCCTCGGCCAAAACTACAAGGTCAACGAGTGCGATCGCATGTGCGGCATGTGCCCAGCTCCGTCACATTGCGTCTAGTTGGGAATATAAATACTGCCAGCAGAAAGCACAAGTCCATCAGACCAGCCAGCGCACCACCCACCAAGAACTAATCCCGCGAATATAGCGGCGGCAGCTCGCCCGTCTCAACCTCCGACGGTGTCACCTCCGGCCCAAACCGCATACCCGAGTCTGCCGCAAGGGTCAAGTTCTGATCCAGAAGGCGCATCGGCGCAAACAGCGCCGGCGCATTCTTCCTCGTCGAGCGCACCGGCACCAGCGTCGGCTCCGGGTTCGCCGACACCAGCTGCCTATCGCTCGCGCGTGACTCCTGCCCGCTCGCACTGCCGTACGCGGAGTCTGCCACAAGCTCGCTCGTCGACGACGACGACGTCGGGGCATGCCGGGCGTCTGCACCGCGTGCTGGCGCAGGCTAGCGGCGTACGGCGAGAAGTCTGTAGAGGACATCGCCTGCGAAGACTGCGGCGAGAGCGCACGGCTGTGCTCCGACGGCACCTGGCCTGCCTGCCACGCGAGCACCTGCGCGTTGTTCGTCCCCGCCATCCCCATCTCCTGCTCCGTCTCTCCCCCGCTGTGCTGGCCCCGAGCCCTGCCGTCGATGCGAACACGGATGATTCTCCAACTGGTGGTGTGGAGGGTGCGATGATCGCGCCGCCGAATCCGGGAGAGGCGTACTCGTACCCGGCGCCGTGCCTTCTGCGTCGATAGCAGAAGAATAGCGCCAGGCATACGATCACGAGCGCGACCACGCCGCCAATCGTGCCACCCACTATCGCTCCCGTATGCGAGCTCGACGTAGTCGATAGATTTTGAGAGTCCGACGACGAGGTGCCATTGGAGGAGGCGCTCGGGAGAGACACACGGAGAGACCTGATGTGAGCTGGGGACTGGTAACTGTAGCATTGGTGGTGACCAATGATGATGACGACACATCAGATGATGAAGATCCAGAGGACGAGCCAGTGGATGGTTGGGAAGATGGAGACGAAGACGAAGGAGGAGGAGACGGGGACGATGTTGGCGTTGATGAAGAGGTCGGAGTAGGGGTAGGCGTCGGTGTGGGCGTTGGCGTTGGCGTTGGTGTTGGCGTTGGCGAGGGAGTAGACGATGACTGGGCTTGCGGAACATATGCAATGTAGTCCAATAGATATGGTGCGGCCGCACTTGCCGAGTCGATATTAATGGTAAGCGTATGCTGTTTGTTCGAAAGGCCATTCTGCTGGAAGAAGATTGCGCCGTCCACCTCGACCACGACGTTCGGCGCGACATAAGATACTGGCGTCCCGCCGTCGAGAACATAGCTCGACGCGGGCTGTGCGCTGCCATTTTGAGGTGGCATCACGGTGCCGTAGACCGTCACAGAGGTACCGGTGAAGGAGAACGACGCGCCTGCAGGCCCATTCACCTGGCTCAGGGTGGACTGATATACGTTCGCATTAGAGGAATGTGTGAAGTACCATGCATCGGCGGCAGTGGGGTCATATGTGATCTGGTCGGTGTCCGCAGAGTCCACGTCGGTTATTTGCGCAGACATGGTGAAGGCGGGACAAGGGTCAACTGGCCTGTCGCATCGACGACGGGGGGCGATGAGAAGAAAGTGGAAGGGCGCACTTGGACTGGGCTAGAATAAAGTCTAGGAGTTCTCAGGCTGTCGACGTCGAGATTGCCATCGAGTTGATGCACTGATGGGCGCTGCCGGCGGCCGCTATGCCCATCACCTTCAACGCCGACCGCCCGTTCCAGCACAGCAAGGCTGAAGAGTGTCTGCGTATACCGTCAGGCCTCAGGTGGTAGGATTTGCAGGACTGCATAGCAAGGCCGTTGCGAGACTGGCAGCGGAAGCTTGGTAGGGCTACAAACGTGGACTTCCTAATACGGATAGAGGCAGGAACCATCAACGGGCTGTGTGCCAAGTCACCGCCGGAAAAGTGAGCTCGTGGATGGCTTGGATACCGATGCCATTGCGCGTGTCTGCTTCGCTGTGTTCTCCAGGATTCTCGTCCGCAGAGACAACACGGCACTGGTAGACGTCTTCCCGCCCAGTCGCGACGACCTGTCCGAGGACAGTTTCTGCACAGTTGGCCGCGAAGACGATGCCCGCGGTAGAATGCCGGTCTCGGGAAACAGCATCTTCTTCTCCGCACTCTTCTGCGACTGTAACATCTGCTTCTCGATCAACCACTGCTCCTTCGCCTCCGCACGACTTTCCTCACTCTCCGCCGCCAGCGCCAGCGCTTCGGGCAGGCCATACCTGTCTCGGAGAGACTCGTCCAGTCTTTGTTTTTCCTTGTCTATCTTCTTCTCCTGCCGGAACTTTTTCCGAACCTTGACCGACAGGCTGTAGGGGTCGGCGTTGTAGTGGTCGGATAGTGTCTGCAGTGCCTCCACTCGGGGCACCTGGACCTGATTCATGTAATTCTGTGCAGCTGTCGACTTCTCCAGCGCTGCAAGAGGATCCACAGGCCCTTCATTCGGGTCTGTATCTGCAAGGCTCTATCAGTAAAGCCCCCTGCGCTCGGTGCATTCTGTGACATACTATGGATCGCAAAGCCCCCGTTCTCCTCCGGATCCCAATCTTCGTCCTTCTGCCTCGCCCCGGAAGTCACGACATATCTCGTATTCTGCGAAAGCGTGACTGTCAGTGATATCCAACTGGAGTGCGATGCTGTCCCACCTGTGGATCCGTCTGAATCTCAAACCAGCCGTCACATAGGTGACATTTGCAGCGGAAGGAGAAGATGGGGGTGGAGAAGTAGTTGCCAATCTTCTTCTTCTCCGCGTTGTAACGCACGCCCATGCCGATGTGGTTGTTGCATGTTCCGCTACCCCGGGCTCATCAGCACAGGGACAACCAGATGTGGGGCAGGATGCATACCACCAGATGTTGAACGGAAGTTCGAAGCGCGTTATGAGAATCCCCTGGTCGATTTTGCGAGCTCGATCGCCGAGAGCATGTTTGCCTGAGCGAAGCTTGTAAGTCCGGTGACGGTCTGCAGCAGGACGCTGCACATACCTCTGTAGGCATTGAGGCTGCCGTGCTTCTCGCCGTCGTAGTCTGGAGGATAATACTTGTTGAAGCCTGCAACTCCATGTGAGTTCGTCACTTGCGTCCAGTGCAAGTGGACCGACCTTGCATGGCGGTGTGGCGGAAGTCGGACGTCGAGCGTCTCGCGGAGACTGCTGCATTACATAACTCTTCGGCGATCTCCGAGAGCATACCCTCGGAGGGCAACAGGCAAACTCTATTTTCTCATATCCACACATCCGCCCTCAGGTGCGCGCACATCGCCTGCCAGTCTCCGAGTCCATTCGCTGACCTTCTGCTCTCTCCAGTCACCTTCTGACTCTCCAGCAACTCCAGGATGAGTTACGTCGCTAAGGGTGAAAAGGAATACGATGCCACCGGTGCCCCTGTGCCCTCGGCGAAGCTACACAAAATCCGCATCACGCTGACCAGCAGCAATGTCCAGAACTTGGAAAAGTGTTCGTGCTCACTTCCGTCATGCCGCCCAATGTCTAACCCACGAGTGCAGTCTCCGCGGACCTCATCAACCGCGCCAAGGACAAGCAGCTGCGCGTGAAGGGCCCAGTGCGCCTCCCCACGAAGGTCCTCAAGGTCACCACCCGCAAGACGGTCAGTTGCTTTCTCCGATAGCCGCGCATCTGTACTGAACATTCTTGTCACCCCAGCCTTGCGGTGAGGGTTCCAAGACCTGGGACCGCTACGAGCTCAAGATCCACAAGCGCTTGATCGACTTGCACTCCTCGAGCGAGATCGTCAAGCAGATCGTGCGTGTTCTTCCCCCATCAGCGCATGAGCTTTTACTGATCAGGATGTACAGACGAGCATCAGCCTCGAGCCTGGTGTTGAGGTTGAGGTCACTATCTCCGCTTAGATCCTGTGCTTGTAACACTGTATGCAGCATGATATGTTATTGTTCCATGTCCCACGGCCATCTCCAGAATTCATATTCGTGACGTTCACTGTGTCCGGGCAAGCAATTTAGTCGATTGAAAATAAGTGCAGGCGTCGCTGGCGTGAAGCTAAACTCCACAACAAGTGTGTATAATCAGTACTCAGCAGTCGCAATCCTATGTATGCAAGCACAGGGGTGTCTATGAAAATGTGTGGGGAATAGCGGTCCATGGTATACCCTCAACTCAACACCTCCGACCGGGTAAGCAGGTGGACTAGATGCATCGGCGGCACGTCCTCGGGCTCTAGATATATATCGCATACGAACCAATCACTGGCCTGTGGTCGCTCCGGCCTTCAAGGCGGCGCATGCCCCGGTCGTCTAGGGTGTCGTACCCGAGGCACTCGACATCCCCCTTGCGATGTGCCACAGGCGGCTCGACCAGAGACACTTGGCTTGTCATCGCAGTCGCCTGAGCAGGCACGTCGCGATGCAGGAATGGAACCAAGTTGCGCCACCGCGGAAAGAAGACCGGGGTGGGTGCAATGGCGGGGAGCACGGGCGGGGAGTCGGGAGAGGCATGGTGTGCGACAGGGAGACTCGACCAGTCCGCGGGCGCGTTGGGGGACATGGTCTTCGCACGGACGAACGGCACCGATGGTCCTGCAGGCCTCGCGTGCGGCGCGTCTTCTGCGCTGCCGACGTGCGAGTGAGACCGGGCGAGGTGCATCGTCATCGTGGTCGGGAAGGAATCGTCCGATTTCGAACGCGATAAGTGCGACGAGGGGCGGCTCGGACGCGATGATGTGGACCGGCGGACAGGAGAGCTGTGCCGCTCGTGGTGGCCGTCCGTAGAGGACGACGCAGATGGTATGCCATCTGCGGGCTGGCCGATTGGAGAGGCCTCGACGGATGAACCGTACGAGTCTTTCCGGTTCCTTAATGGGCGCAAGGCATAGAGAATCTGGCCCATTCGCGTACGCGGCGCTTGGATCTCTGGTTCCGCGTATTCTTCCACTTCTTCTTCATGTTGGACGGTCGACTTCCACAAGATCCGGTCGCACCTGTGAACACAGACAGATCAATGAGAAAGTAGACGCCGTAACGACATGTATTAACCAGCTAGGTACGCGCTGCTTGTGAGATGAGTCGTACACGCCCTTGTCCTCCGGGTCAACGTCGTCGTTCTCGGGGAGTGTGATAGAGTTTCCCGAGCTGACGGGCCCCACGACGATCTCCGGAGCTTTTAGCTCTTGCGAATATCTCGACGCCGCGAGAGTGGAAAGGCCACTGACTCATGCGTGGCAGTACCAGGACGACTCCCGTGCTTTGCCTCCATCCGCGGCGTCGGTCCCTCATAAAGGCTGTTCCTCGACCTGTTTGGCGTGTTCGGTAGCGAAGAGGACAGCAGCGTGACCCACTTCGACTTCGCCTTGTGCACCGCATTCGCCGCCCACAGCTTGTGCGTCGCACTGCTCGAATTTTGCCTCGTTGGCGGCGCAGAGAGGAACAACTCCCGCTCCTCTTCGTCAACGTCGCCATCGGTGGTATATCGTGAGCGCGTCGACGTCCACATGGACGAGACAATGGACGCAGCGTCTTCGCCGCCCTCCTCGTCGTCCTCGTCGTCTCCGCCCTCCGCCTCGCTGTGCTCCTTCTCCTGCTCCTCTATCTCAGACAGCAGCTTCTCGTGCTGTGCACTGTCCACGGGAGCACTCTTCGAGTGCCGCAGAGAGGTAGAGCTGCGCAGTTTCGGCCGCTTGATGGTGCGGAGAACGTCGTATTTGAACGTCGGCGGAAAGTTGATGTTGGCTTCGTTAAACCCAACAAAAGCTTCTCCGGACTGCATCAACTTGCGCAGCTGGTCAAACGCGAGCGCTTGAGCGTAATCTAGAGAAGTGGATACAGCTTGCATCGACTTATTCCCAACACCATCTTTCCACTCACCTTTACGGGAGATCAGCCAATCTGCATGTAGACGAGTGATGTCTAAACGGAAGTTCAGATCGCCAAATATAAATGAGTAGTCAAATCTGTCTGTGATGTCTGTAGAGCCATGAGATGAGCACAGGCCGCTGTGCATTAGAACATTGGACCTCACCTTCTGCCATGATGCGTGAATCGTCAGATGGCAGGAAGTCATCCACAGATAACTCGGCCTGGCATGCACACAGGTCAACGACTCGCATTGCGGGAATGAAGAAGCTCGCACTTTGATTTTGGCTAAATCGGCGAGTCGGTGGTGCACCTTGCCTTCATGCGCTGAGGCTCGACGTTAGCAGCGAGCATCGTTTTCAAGAGTGGATAGCTCACACCTGCAAGATGAGCGTTAATAAAGAGCAAGGTCGTGCCTGCCACTCTCATACTGATTCCGACGCCGCCTTTGTTCCCGACCCTCCCCCGATCAGTCCGGTTGTCACAGCGGACCTGGATGTCCCTGAGAAGTATCCTCAGAATATGGCTCGAATGCACATGGCCAGTGTGCTATACCTTGCACAAGATGCTTGATATCTTGGTTGATGTATACCGCAAGATACAAGCCCATCATCCTTTCCTTCGTCAACAGCTCGTAGGGGCCTACGCTCTGCATGTGCTTATCGAGCTCGGAGACTGGCTGCCCGGGAGACAAGGGGTGGTGATCGGGCGATTGAGCACTCAAGGCTTCGGCAGACGATCGCGAGCGTTGCATGTTGGTGCCCGGCTCTGCGTACCAGCCATCCAGAACAGACGACCACCCTGCAGGCGGATGCGCGCTGCCGTGAAGCGAAATGAGGTCGCTATCATGCTTGCGCCGATGAGCGCCATCACGGTCGTTACTTCTGATCGAGAGACTTGAATGGAGTCTCTCTGGGTCAATCTGATGTTCAGGATCAGCATCCCGAAGCTTTTGTTGAGACTTTGGACGGCTGTGATCCTTGTCTTCTCGAGGGTGCTCCTTGTCTCTACTTGAGTCTTTATCCTTGCTCTTCTCCTTGTCCTTGTCTAAGAGTTTGAAGCCAGCGCCGAGGGCCATAGGAATGCCTATCACGCCAGGAATGAAGCATTCAGCCATGATAAATAATGATTTCTCCCTACCTGAGACGCTCGGACATTCCTGGCCAGCACTAGCGATGCATAAGTCAGTCGTACGGAACCCCAAGCTACTGCACCCACACGACCACTATATGGTAGGGATGATCTGTATCTGCGCGCAAGGCACTCAATGCGGATCCTTCTTGCACATGAGTCGAAGGCGTAGCGGTGGGAGAGACAACGCCAAGCAGCTCTCCCAAGTCGCCCTTGCCCAGCATGAGACACTGAGCGCAGCCGTGAAGGAGATATTGATATTCACCTTGGGCAAAGAGTCATGCATGTTCCATGTCATGACGCGGACCTTGAGAAAAGGTCTGTCGGCTGGGCCATGCCTTGGCGACAGCGGTGGGCCTCCCTCGAAGCCGTGGCGGGGGTTGGTTGGCGGGGGAGATTGGACGCTAGACAAGGGGGGAGAAGGGAACAGGGCCTGCAGACGAGCAATGACATTGGTATGTGCTGCGAAAGCAACTTCATGAGATCGAATATCCGAATTATGACTGGCGTCCATACCTGAGCGAGGAGGACGTGACGGGGAGTCTTTCGGGTCGACGGTGAGGGAGAGGCCGCCTGGCTTGTTTGGCCTCTGTACGGAGCGTCCTGCGACCATTGTGGGGGAGGATTATGGGAGAAGGAAAGGAGTAAGATAGCTGCGGGGACACCGCGGACGCGCCTCATTCAAGTTCGGTGGTCGCGGTTGTCACATGCTCGCCGCAGCGTCGGCGGCAGGCAGCGCCCATCTGCCTCCGAGTCCGCTCCCTCTCACTCCGCCATGTCTCAGGCCGCCTATATTGCACATATCATCTCCCAGACAGAGCAGAATGTCTCCTTCCTCCTTGCACAGAATGTCATCTCCCCCTCCGACGCCGCAGACATCACCTCGCGCCTGAACGCTTCGCAGAGCACCCGCAGCATCGCCAACGACATGCAGTCGCTCGCCATCACCGCACCGGTGGCCCAGCCGCCTCCCCCGCGCCGTGTCCCCCCGCCTGCAGCACGCACGCAGAGGGCCAGAGCTCTGTGGGCGTACAACGAGAACGGCCAGGTCTGCGCTTTGTCCGCCTCATCGCAATCGCGTTCTCACTGCGCCTCTAGGAAGCGAACGATCTTTCCTTCTCTTCCGGAGAGGTCGTCGAGATAATAGACGAGACCAATGCAGATTGGTGGACCGGCAGGTGCAGGGGCCGCCAGGGTCTCTTTCCCTCCAACCACGTCGAAAAGCTAGACTCTCCCGCATCTCCTCCGCCAGCGCCCATTCCCTCTCCCATGGCCATGCCTGTCGGTCCCCCCATGGGAATGCCCATGCAGCCGTCCTATGTCTCACCCCAGACTGAGAAGCCGATCTATCGCCCATTTGGCGCGGTTCAGCAGCCCCCTCCACAGGAACTCAATCCCATCGGAATGCAACAGGTACAGCCGCCACCGCCCCCTCCCCAGAAGAAGAACAGGTTTGGTAATCTGGGAAACACGGTGAGTTGTGACCTGCGTCCGTAAGTTACTTCGTCGCTCAAGCGATGCACCAGATGGCCCAATCAGCCGCCGGAGGTGTGGGCTTTGGAGCCGGTAAGCACAGTCTCCATCTGCCCTCAGCGTTGTGTAATTGATATCTTGTATCTGTCCAGGTGCCGCTATTGGTAGCGGAATTGTGAACGCTATTTTCTGAGCCATCTATAACATGATTTTCGCTATGTATCCCATGGACATCTCAGTACTTTGCATAATCCATCGGCGACGCCCTTGGTTGCTACTCTTGCTGTTATCCGAGCAACGTGGCCCTGGCGTCGGCGTTTTTAGTCACGGCAACTGGCCTCTGGATATTTGTTCAGTGAGCTGCTGACGCGAGTGCCAACAGAACAGCGAAAACACTTCGCATCCACTGCCATAACCGCGATACAGCTACTGTTGGAGTACATGCCAGAGCCTGTCTTCAATCGAGCGCACAGTCGCTGCAGGCGTATTCAAGCTAAGCATGAAATATGCCACGTTCCCCAGGGTTCGGTAGTTGATCCCAAATGGAGCTCCTCCTGGGGCGCACGAGATGTCCTCGCTGTTTGCAGCGAATCTGATGGACTTCAACAACTTTTGAGCGGAATGTGATTCATATCCTGCGTTCGACATGGTGATCAGAACTCTGAACCAAGGAGAAGGTTGTAAACATACCGCCTGCCTCATCCTTCACTTTGATAGCGAGGAGAGTTCCTAATGTCATGACCTCCTCGACCCCGTCCAGCCGAGAAACGACATCGACGAACTCCGGGTTCCAGAAGCTCCAGACCGGTGCACCGTCACTCTCCTCATTACTCGCAGCGCCCCATTTCCTTCGTGCATTGTCCCATTCACCACTCCCCGCTAGGCCCTCCACCACATCGAGTGCCTCGTTTGCGACCTCGCACCCAACGGGGTACGCGGTATAGCTATGGCCATGCAACAGCGCGTCCGTCTTCTTCTCACTCAAGAATGCCTGGAAGATCGACTCGGACGCCATCGTCACCGCGAGGGGCACCAGTCCGCCTGTCAGGATCTTCGCGTTCACCGAGATATCCGGGTGGACCCCGAGCAACGGACCCGTGCTTTCCATACCGAGGCGATACAGCCCAACGAACACTTCGTCGAAGATGACCGGGAGACCCGCCCACTGCGATGCAGGGCGCGGCGTGGAAGATCCATCCGTCCCGCGAACGACGTCGATGAGGACGCGCTGGAAGAGCGGGTCCACGAAGACCATGCCGCCTGCCCCCAGCACGAGCGGCTCCAACACGACCGCGCCGAACGTCGGCCCGCCGTTCTCCTGAAGTTTCTGCAGGGTGCGCTCGATGTATGCGCGATATATCCCTGCAAGCGGTGTCATGAGGCGCTCCTGGACATCATATGCCCGCCCCAGCGAGCCCATGCTGACTTCAGGCGTGTCTAGTCCAGCGCTCTGGGCGATTGCTGGCGGGAGCGTGACCACGACGCGAGCATTGCGGCCGGACACGGTCGGCGGGTCGAGCCAAACGCCCTTCGCGTCGTGCCACTCGCACGTGTACACGCCCTCCTCACAAGCGTTCATCGCGCCGATGGTGTCGCCGTGGTAGCTCCCCTTCAGGCCCAGCACCGCCAGCGCCTTCCCGTCCTCCCCTGCACCCTGGCGCACCGCGAACGCGTGCAGCGCCATCTTCAGCGCGACCTCCATGCCGGTCGCGCCGTCGTCTGAGAAGAACGCGCGTGCGGCCCAGCCGCGCCCGGGGCCGTCGCGCACGAGGCGTTCTGCGAGCTTGAGCGCGGGGAGGTGCGTCGCCTGGGGAACATGACGTGGCCGTACCTTCCCGCCGCACGGGCTGCCGCAAGGGTGAGCGCAGGGTGCGCATGGCCGAGCGCCTGGGTCCACCACGACGCTGAGCTGTCGAATTGCGGCTCCAGGAGCGAGCCCGCTTTCACCGGAGTGGACGCGGCGGGCAAGTGGCGCCCGTTGTAGACGGAGAAAAAGTCACCATGTGCGCTGTCTATGACGGTGACGTCTGCCTCGCCCGCAACAAGGCCATGCTGGACGAAGGGCCACCAGATGGTGTCGAGAGAGCGGCGGGGAAAGCTGTCGAGCTCGGCGATTCTACGGGCGTGGCAGGTGTCGAGGTGGGCTAGAGTGTCAAAGATGCTGCCTTTGTGCGACGGGGGCACGATCTCCTCGTAGTATTTTTGAGTCAGCTGGAGGTCTTCCACAGGATCTGCATGCCTCTCTGGTGGAGCTTTTACAGCAAGTACGTGGACGCCCCGTTCGGCGAAGTAGGGTACCAGGTAGTCGGAGTTTCGATAATACTCGTCGCTAAACAGCAAGATAGAATCCACCATATAACCGCGCAAAAGCAGAGACTCGTAGGAAGAGATTGTCGAGGAAATGCCACCAAGCTTGGAGTCCCCGATAAGGACGGTAGGCAAGAACAAGGGTCGGTAGCTGTCCAGCTGAGTCGTGCCAGACAGAGTGGGGCTGTGCACGCCTGCACGAACATGTCAGAGATGTGCAAAATATACTGCAGAGTACATGAAATGTGGAAATGGAGCACGCTCCACTCACGGTGTGCAGAGTCTCACCTCCTGCCGTCTCAACGTACATATGAGCTGGGTGTGTGCCGCGGCTTGCGCATCGTCTAATGTGACTTGCAACAGCGTTCACGAAGGTACTGTCAGACGGGATAGGTATCTGGAAAAATTATATACCCGTAAAATACGCACGAAAAACAAGGGGACTGACCTCCGTGCTACTGCTATTTCTGGCAAGCTGAGCCGCCAAGTGAGGGCTGACTGGGTCTTGAAAGCGATATAGACATGCGCTATGCACTCTATCCTTTTGGTCGCTTCCGAGGCAACGGTTAATATGTCTGTATGCCAATACGAAGTAAATTTATTAGTGACCTTGACTAGGAGGAATGTCGTGGCAGAACTGACTCGTCGTCTGCATCTTCAATGGGACCAGTGCTGACCGGTTTCAAATAGTAGACTTCGTTATTTTTTGAGGCAGAGGCGCGAACGAGAGCGGTTGTCAGGATTGTCTTCCCCACATCAGTATTCGCACCAAAGATCTGATGTATCCGGAGATGTTTGAAAAGCAAAGACATAGCGCGTCGAAGACCTCGAATAAAAACTGGTGAGTCCTCTTTCAATTAGCATGTGTATTGTGCTGTAGACATCTCTAGGCCGTATGCGCCCTGACCCGAGCGATATGAAACTTGCAAATTTATCAAGTCCGAGGAGTCCTGCGTGCGCGATGTGTTTGTGCTTGTTGAATCCAGGGGCCCCTTGGTCAATAACAGCAAGCAACGCATTCCTACTCGAGATCGAGATCGTTCATGTACTCACTTCAAACACAGCAAGCCTACATAGAACGTATTCCCAGTAACTCAAGCCGGACATTTATAAACAAAGTGCGGTTGGGTCAGCACTTGATCTGCACTCTAACATCGTGAGGTATACCGAGTTATGGTGTTATCCCAGCGACATGCGAATGCGGTCAGCATAAGCGCACCCCTACACGAATAATTATGAACTATTCGCGAAAAACAGTGTCGGACACCCCAGCCGCTACACCAATAGGAGTGGAGGTACCCGAGACCGCAAAGTGATTGTCGGTGGCATCCGAGTCCAAGATCCGCAAGATGTCACCAAAGCCAGTCAACTGCCCACGAGCATAACGCTCATAGCTCGGCGCTCTTCCATATGCAATCTCAGCGGCGAGTATCTACCATGAGAATGTCGCGAAGCGGACATCAGATCTCATTTATGACAGACTAACATAAGACGGAATAACACTGACCAAGATCTCCGAAGTCAAACCTTTGATTGGAGAGGCAGAGCTGCGGAAACGGTGCATGCGGTACATGGAATTTTCGAGGAATGGCAGGACGATGTCCGACGTACTCTGCTGGAGTTGAGCCTGCGTTCTCTCTTCGAGAAACGTTTGTGAACACACATGGTACTCGTCATCGTATGGCCAATGCTCGCTGCCCTTCGGGACCAGTGACTCTCTGCTGGCAAGAGTTGGGTCTAGGAGTAGTTCTAGCGGCCAATCAAATATAGCGGCCACTTCTCCTTCCGAGGCTTTAAGCTGGTCAAGGACAGATATGTCGGTGAGGAGAGCTACCACAGGGGTGACAAGGAGCTTGCTCGAGGAAAGGAAGGGCCGCAGGATGCACACGGTGTGTATATTCGGACAGTCTAGGGGAAGAGAGACCTCCTCGTTGGCTTCCCGGAACTTGAAAAGACAGCTGTAATATGTTTCAATGGCTGTCATTTATTCAAGGGACTCACAGCGGTGGCAATGACATCCCGGTCGTCCGCGTCAACCTTGCCCCCAGGGAGAGCGGTCTGACCGGGATGCGCACGGAGCGCCTTGGAACGAGTAGTGAGGAGGACCCGTATTTCGCCCGCGCGTTCGAACAAGAGGAGAAGGACTGCTGCAAGCCGTTTGTAGGGGTGAGCTGATCTGGGCGAGTCATCGGCCAACACTCGGAGTGTGTAAGAACGACAACGATAAGGAGGAGACGTACAGGTCGAAAGTTTCGCCTCGATGAACGCGGAGTCGTTCGATGCATGTCTTGGACTGCTCCGAGAGCAGGTCGATGGCGGCGGGGGCCACCTCGCACGGCGTCGACATGTCGGATGACTCGGATGTGCAAGGGAGAGTCGTCCGAACGCGTCGTGCTTCGCGTCTCTCATCGTCTACTCTCACGACGCCCAATCGCACACCGTCTCTGCACATACAAGCTGTGGTGTTATAGCACTTCTGTGGACTCTCAGTCTAAAGCGCAGTGCGTACTGCGGTACCAGTGTTATTCGTCAATATGGACAAGGACAACCGCGACGATTTTACGTTTGCCAAGCTGAGCGACCTCAAGCTTCCAGTCACATTTCGCATGTGCGTTGTCCTTCAGAAATGCCCACACAGATGGCCGACATGACGGGACTAGATCACAGTTAGAGGGCACTCGCAAACCTCATCCCTTCACTGAGGTCCTAGAGAAGCCTGAGTTGCGATTCCATGGCGTCCAGCAGTCCCCGTGAGTCTTTCTCACTGACCCGCATCCTTTGTTTCACCTCAATGACCGCAGCTGAAGGGACCTCTCGGACCTATATGTCACCTGCCAGCTCGTGGCAGACAACAAACCCCTTACCATACCCTTCCGAACTGCATTTAAGGCGTTCAAGAAGGACTACACGTGCGTGCACTAGATGCGTATCTCATAATGTCTGCTTCATGGTGCCCTCGTAGGTGGAACGAGTGGATCACGTTGCCTATCCGGTATTGCGACCTACCATTGAGTTCACAGATCACTTTTACCGTATGGGATATAGCAGGGCCGAGATCAGCCGTGCCTGTCGGTGGTTCTACCTTTCGTCTTTTCGGAAAGAAGTGGTGCGACTGCAATGTTTCTCCACACAGTTTGAACAGAGACCTTATGAATATTGTACAATGCAGGAGCCTCAGGAGAGGCAAACATCGACTATTGCTCTGGCCAGATCGTGAGGCAGATGGCTCTATAGAAACCACCACACCCTACAAGATCGGTACAAGAGACGAGATGGGCAGACTAGAGAAGGCGAGTGACAAGAGCATGTAAGATGTAAACCCATCTCACTGACCCTCATTCAGCTTGTTAAGAAGTACGAGCGGGGCGACTTGCCGAAATCGGACTGGCTAGATGCGATGGCGTTCCGCAAGATGGCTGAGATCCACGCAGTGAGTGCGCCCAGACGCGTCTCGCGGAAAATAAGTATTAACATTGCGCGCGTGATGTTAGGCGGAGGCAGAGAAATCAGAGAATCTCTATCTGTATATTGACCTGCCGCGCTTCGATTTTCCTGTCATATTCAGCGAGCCTGCAAGTCGCCTTTTATTCGTTTATAGTCTTTCCCCTATTGACATGTGGCTTTCAGGATAGCACCAATGTTGCATCAACCTCCTCCGCCCTTCCTGTGGCGTCTACTCCTGTCTCAGCAGCACCACCCTCAACATTTGCCCCGGACACTCCATTATGGACAATAGTAGATCCTGACATTGCGCGGGAGAACCCAGTCGAAGACAAGCACCGCCGTCTCGTCAGAAGCCACCGCAGCAGCCCGTACGACAGAGAGCTAAAACCAAACGCCAATATCCGAGACGAGCTGGGGGTACGCAGTCCGGTCGTCTCACCTTAATTGCAGCTCACATGAGTTTATGCACAGGAAATCCTCAACTATGCGCCCAGTCAACCGCTGACGTCCGAGGAGAAGGATCTCATCTGGAAATTTCGATTCTATCTTACGCGTGACAAGCGCGGCCTCACCAAATTTCTCAAGTCCGTCACATGGCGCGACCCGTCTGAGGTCAAGCAGGCTGTCGAGGAATTACTCCCACAATGGACCGAGATTGACACGGACGACGCATTGGAGCTACTCGGTCCGAACACGCTCGATTCGCGCGTGCGTGCCTTTGCCGTCAAGCAGCTCAGCAGGGCCGATGACGATGTGAGCCTATGATGTTCTGTGTTTTATTTGAACCAGGTGTCGATCTATTCCTCTCTTTCAGGAACTACTTCTCTACCTTCTGCAGCTCGTACAGGCACTCAAATTCGAAAGTGCCGCGAGCGATCAGCGGTCGTCGCGTTCGACTTCGAGCGCGATCTCATACGACGACAGCGGACTCGCCGACTTTCTCATTGCCCGCGCCGTACGGAACCAGATACTCGGCAACCGCTTCTACTGGTACCTAGTTGTCGAGGTAGCCCTGGAGGACCAGGTAGTCGCGAAGATGTATGGACGTGTGGTTTACAAATTCATGAACAAGACCGTAGAGGTACTGTCTACTTTCGTATACCCGCCGCAGTCTTTTTGCTGACTGATTTGACCCGCTAGTCGGAGAATGGCAACGAGCGGCGCGAACTCATGCGTAGGCAGGGCGCGCTGATCGACACACTTTCTAAGCGTGCGAAGGAACTGCGCACGTCCAAGGACCCACGGCCAAAGAAGATCGAGAAGTTGCGCGCGATGATCGCGGACTCGAAGAACAATCTCGCAACGATGGCGCCGCTGCCGCTGCCGCTTAACGCGCGTGTACAGGTGACAGGTATCATCGCGGAGAAGTCGAGTGTGTTCAAGTCGAACATGTTCCCAATGCTGCTCTATTTTCAATGCTCAGACGAGAGCGAGTACCCTGTCATCTTCAAGGACGGCGACGACATGCGTCAGGACCAGCTCGTCATACAGCTTTTCACGCTTATGGATCGCCTGCTGCGTAAAGAGAATCTGGATCTGAAGCTGAGCGCGTATGATGTCTTGGCTACGGGTCCATCGCAGGGCATGGTACAATTTATCCCGAGCAAGACTATCGCCGCAATCGTCAGTGAGCACGGAACGCTGTTGAATTATTTGCGGGCACACTATCCTGACGAGGGGAGTGTTGGAACATATGGCGTCGAGCCAGGGGTCATCGACACCTTTGTAAGAAGTTGTGGTAGGTCGACCTACTTGCTGTATCGTATAGCCCATCTGACCTGTCTCAGCGGGTTACTGCGTCGTGACGTACTTGCTAGGTGTGGGAGACCGCCATCTAGACAATCTCCTGCTTGCTCCTGACGGTACGTCTCACTCGTATATCCATGCCCATCTATTCCCTCACACTCACCTTTCAGGTCATTTCTTCCATGGTAGTTTGGCCGCTACTATCGCAATGCCGCTAATAATACACACCAGTTGATTTCGGTTACATCTTGGGACGCGACCCGAAGCCACTCGCGCCGCCCGTCAAAGTCTGCAAGGAGATGGTGGATGCGATGGGTGGCGTACAGTCTGTGCACTACACGCGCTTCAAGAACTTCTGCTTCACGGCATTTACGATCCTGCGCAAGAGCGCCAACCTCATACTCAATCTTGTCACGCTCATGGTCGATGCAACATCCCGCATATCAAGCACCGCGATGTGCACGAGCAGGTGCTCGGGAAGTTCTGTCTCGACATGACCGAGGAGAAGGCCATCGAGCATTTCGAGAGACTACTCAACGACATCTCGCCGTTCACCGCCGTACTGGACCGGATGCACGATGGGCGCAGTACTGGAGAAGCTAGCGAGTTGTCGCCGTGTATCTTCCTTCGTATCTCTGTATTTGTGCCTGTTGCTCTAACTTCAATGCCAGGGTGTCCGTCGAAATTAGTGTAACCGTACATTCCAGAAGGCCATAAGCAGCATATCTTACAAGTTAGGTTGAACCAGAGAACAGAGGCAAACCTTTTGGTATTGATCGTTGAGAGCATTGATGGCGGAAAGCGATACGCAGAATTTGTAGCGCAAAATGGATAAATTACCAATTATCAAAGTAGAGAAAGCTGGAAGTGTTCCTGGCGAGACTCGCCCACTTGTTCTACCTTATCTGGGGTGAAGGACCTTCGTTCACAGGCGTATCCCGAAGTGGCAGACACTCAAATGGCCATGCTCGCCGAACATTCGTAGACCACAGGGTGTTATTGCTTGGGATTAGGCTGATAGTACACAGACGTGCACGAAGTTGGGTCTGAGCACCAGGATCCAACCTCCGTGCACGTCTTGTGACTGAGCACGACCTGGATTATAGCAAAGGTCAGATCATATCCAAATAGAAGGCAGAATTACTTATCTGCAGAGGCGGCCCCTGCCCCCCCTCCGCAGCGTAAAAGTCAATCTCAGACGGATAACGAAAAGCACTAAGCACTCATCTTGGGAGTAAAACATTCTTGTACATTCTGCCTCCCCGACGCTGACGCGAAGAAAGAATGTATAACGAGAGCGGCCACTTCGCGTTATACAGCCTTCCGTCACGCCAGTGTCATTTACCACCCATCCTTGTCCTTTGCCTGTTCGCTAATCGCGGGCGTCCGTCGATATTTAATTTGCTCCTTGCGAATGGCCTTAATCGACCTCCATATGAACGACCTTGTATCTGTTACGTCGACAGCAACCACACCTAAACACTCGTGCAACTGACAACATTAGAAACTGCACGAAAACTTGGACAGACCAGAAACGGCCCGAACACGGGCGCAGACACCGACGTCGTCAGGGTCATGACCCCCCTCAGTCGATGCCCTGCCCGTGCAGGGGCCTTACCTCCAACGTTTCCGGATGAGGCGCGCAGAGTGGGCTAGGTAAAGTTGCAGGTATCTGTTATTCCGGCGGATATGTGTTAGCATGATCAAGGGACAGTGAAGGAGCTCGGAGCTCGTCAGGCGATTGTGACTTCACCGCCGGGGAGCGTCCATTTGGATAGCCGTCCACACACCAGGCTTAGAACCAGGTGCGGATGACGGCAGATCCGTTGCTGCCCCGGACTGGGTCCGACACGACCTAAACATGACGTTAGTATCAAGCATATCAACTTCAGAGACGGAACATACGCGACGAGCGCCTTGAGCCTCGGAGACGGGGATAAGGTCGAGCTGTGCGTGGGAGACGCCAGAGACCTGCACGGAGTACGAGACACGTGTGATCTGCAGCTTCGCCGCCTCGGTGGTCTTTGTCTTCTTCGCGCCTGCGCGGAAGATCGATTTGCTACGACGCACACCCGAGGGGAGTGGCGGGTGCGGCGCAGCGTCCTTGTGCACCTCCGCGGTCTGGTAGGCGGCGCTGATCGCGGTGGGAAGCCAGACCTGCATCGTCTCACACCACGTCCAACCCTTTGCTGCGGGCGGGGCGGCTCTGTTTGAGTAGAGGGTGAGGGAGGAGAAAGGTGGGGGCGCCGGACCGCTGGAAGCGGAGAAGCGGGAGGTGGAGCGGGCGAGTTGGGAGAACATCGTGAGGTGTGGGTAGGTGAAGGTATGGTGCGTGGGTGGAGGTATGTTATGGTATGGTGCGTGGGTGATGGTAGGTAAAGAAAGAGGATTAGCAGTTTCGGGGAGCTTTATACAGTTAGCTGGGTGTGGAGCCACTGGAGACTTACCTGACCGACGGTTAGAGTCAAAACAAATGGACTGCCAGTCCGTTCGTTTTGACTCAGGCGGCGCGCCGAATTGTTGGATTATGGCGGTCTACGTCCGAAGGATACTTGCCCAAAGGCAGGCAGAGTGCGAACGTTCGCATTCCGCCTGACCTTGAGCATATATGTCCCAGCACATAAAGGTGATCACTGAACAAGGTTATCTTGCGGAGGCGTTTCTGATGACTTTAGTCTCACTGTTGCATTGTTCGACGTTCATAAATGCCTTCCATGAGGGCCATACCGTGGCACAGCATTTGTTCTTGCAAGGCCACATGGCAGTGGAGAGTCGCGACTCGGCTACGAGTCGCGCCGACGAGAGGATGCTTACGGAAGCGACTGTCGGACTGGCGCTGCAACCCGAGGCTGTTCTCTACACAGCGCGCTCATCCTACGCCGCAGTCGCATCGTCCTTCCCCTTATATCCACGTATTCTGCTTCAGACCATATCCACCGCTCTTGAAACCCAACCACAGATTGCTCTGAGACGACCCCCTTACGAAGTGCTGTGATTCCCCTGCGCTACACATTCACGACCACTCGTAACCCATCGAGGACCAGCGCAGATCGCGAGAAGCAGCTTATTCCGCCTCGCTGAACAGTCATGCCGTTTCTATACTCCATACAAAACACGTTTGCTCGCGTTCTGCCCGAAAAGAAAGACTCGATGCCCATGCGAGCCTCTTTAACTGGCTTGACGGGTGGGATAGGCAGCGGGGGCATGATGCCGTTCCAGGACGAGGTGAGTGTGTCTGACTTGTGTCCGTGCTTGCGCTGGCCGGCGGGCGGCTCTGTACGGCCGTCTCGTCCCCGATGAATGCGCCTCGGGTGTTACGTAATGTTCATGTTCGTTCTTGAACAAACCCTTCCGCGTTCATGTCGGCGTCGACCCAGACGGAAGGGTATCTCGTCTTTCTCCTCTTCGTGCCCTTGCTGTCTACAATATGGATTTGGGTTCATCTCGACCTTCATTGCCGTCCCGCTCATGTGCTGACACCCGCCGTAGATGATTGTGTCCAAACCCGCCATCATCTTCCATGCCTCGCAGACATTCTTCAACTTCCTTGCAATGTGTTGTTTTGCTTCTGTCGCATCGTTCCAAGCCAAGTGGAAGGTCGGCCCGTGTGAGTACTGTTTACAAATGCGCCCGCAGGTGACTCATCGTTCGTCGTTTCAGCGGGGCTGACAGGGTTTGCGATCTTCGTGGCTGTTACGGGGATCGTGTTTCCGCTATTCCTCCTGTTCGTGCCCGTCATATACGAGAAGTACAACAAGGGCGCACGCTTGGCGCGTGCCATGAGCGAATTGCGCGTCGCTTTCATCAGCACTGGCACTGGCACAACCATCAGTTTCCTTATTGCGTATGTGGCGTGTCTTGTCAATATCGACATATTCTGAGATGCGGACGCAGATTCATCACCACTATCTCGGCGTGGACGGAACCCGGATGCAAGAACGCGTCCAAGGACCCTCATGCAAGCTTGGGTTCGACTTTCCAGAGCGGCCTGGATGGATGGTGCAGTACGAAGAAGGCTGGTGCAGTATTCTTCTGGCTTGCGTCTGGTGCGTGCTTTCATTCTGTTCACGGGATGATTGTCACTGACTATTCTGACAGGCTTCTGGGCCGCGTCGCTCGGACTCACCATTTATAACTGGCGGAATGGCAAGACAAACCGTCCACGTGACCCACCGTTCACTGTACCCATCGACATGGCGGACGGTGACGCACATATGGACGCGGACGACTATGCAGACGAGGAGTCGCAGTACCATCAGCCGTCGCGCAAATCGACAGCAGAGAGCGGTGGCTTCCAGTCGCCCTTCGAGGACAACAACTCGTACATACCCCCCGTCGCGCCATACGCGTCGGAGCCTGTTGCTGCACCACGCCCGAGCATGGACGCGTATGGAGCGTTCTCTGACCCCGCACCAACCGGATTTGGTGCGGGGAGTGGGGCTGCAACTCCTCCGAGAGTCAGTAGGACGATGCAGTATGCAGACCCATATGCGGCCGTGCGGGCAACGGTGCAGGGTGCCAGTTCGCCGGCGAGGGTGTCACCGACGAGGGTGGCGCCACCGGGGTACCAGCCGTACAATGGGTACCAGTGATGATGGACGACATTGACCTCACGAACATAATGTAGTAATACGGACTGACCGTGCTGATGGTGATGCTCATGATTGTTTTTGTTCCGCGCGACGAATGTGGTTCATGCTAACTTATGATGCGTCTTGATTATTTGTTTCGTTCATGACCTGCACAATATACTATGGCCACGATACAAGTGTTGCGACATGGGCCACTTCAGCTGCTGGCCCGAGACCAAAGCGTATGTTTAGAAAACAAGAGCGCGTGTGGCCCAAAGTGTTGACGGTTGTTTGTTGCCGTTCTTGTTCCGAACACCCACCATGCCCCGACAGCGTCCTCCGCCCCCGCCCCCGCCCCCATCCGCCCCTGGTCTCTTCGCGAATGTCTTCAGCTTCGTATCGCGTGAGCTTGAGTCATTTGTGTCCACCGCGACTGGCGCCGACCCCAAGGTGAGTGCACGGCGTTTTCCCTAGGTTGCGCGTGGCGAGTTGACGCGACTTGGGATAGGTCCCTACGCGCCCGCTGGCATCGAGCTCACGCGTCACGCTGGACCAAGAGGACGAGGAAGATACAACGCAGGCAAATGGGTCGAAAGCGAGGAGGAAGCATGTTCGGCGCACAGACGAATCCCGCCGCAGACGGCATTCACGCGTCGAAAGCGGGTCCGAGGACGAGCCTCCGCCCCGCCGCCGCGCTGCCCGCAAATCGCCTTCGCCCGCTCCGTCGTCTTCTCCTTCCCCCCCACCTCCGCCACGGCGCAAGGTGCGCACGCCGCCTGATCAGCACAGTGGGCCGGAAGAAGGTTCGTCCTTCACGTTTTATCCCAATGCTACAGCATCATTGACCACGCGCTGTAGCGGCACACTCGCTCCCACCTCCTTCCATACCCGACTACTTCATGCCCAGTCCTTCTGTCACGATGCCCGGCTCGCTGTTCCCCCGCTCTCCATCTCTCCAGCCTGACCCTATCCCCCAGCGCACCGTCGACGCGGCGCGCCGAGTCCGATTTGTTCCCAGTTCGCCCACTCCACCACCACGCGAGACCTCCGAAGAGCCGGAAGAAGACGAGCTTACGCCTTCGCCGGAGGTGAGGCAAGAAAAGAGGCGGGATAATGCCAAGGGCAGCAGGGCTGGCACGACGGCTGTGAAGGAGGCGGCAGGGCGATTTGCGAAGGATGCTGACTATTCGCTGATGTTTCCGACTTCGCCGGAGTTGCGCAGGGAAAAAACTGTTGAGAGATCAGAGAGAGGCCGGCGGAGAGAGAGCAGTACAGAGCGTGGCAGGGCAAAGAGTGCGGAAAGAGGAGGAAGGGAGAGGAGAGAGAGAAGCACAGAGAGAATGGCCGAGCGGGCAGAGAAAAGAGCCGGGAGCGGCTTGCGCAGGAGGTTAGGGAGAAAAGCAGGGAAAGGGAAGAAAGCACGGATGAGGACGAAGCCGAAGAAGAAGACTTGGAATACATTCCTTCGAAGACGGCCAAGGCGAAGGGTAAGCAACGTGCCCTGGACACGTCCGGTGAGATTCAGGTGCAAGGCAAGGAGCGCGAGTTGCGAGCGGCCCGTGAGGCACATTCTCGCAGCGAGGCCGCGCGGGACATCGAAGAGCGCGAGCGCGACAAAGAGCGCATCAGAATGCTCGAGGAGGAGATCGGATGTCTGAAAGCCCAGGTATGTACATGGCATCTATTGTGGTCTACTGTGTGTTGACCTCGCGTGTACAGCTCGCTGTCCGCAGTCAACATGCACCCTCGCATTCTCTTCAACCACCTCCACCACCTCCACCTCCACCCCCGTTGTCCTTGGCGGATATGTCGGCTCGTACCAGCAACTTCCTGTTGTCCGTACGGGCGGGACTGAAGCACACGGATCCGCCTGTAGAGGCGCCAATAAACGCCCCGCCACGCACGCGCAAGACAGGCCAGCCTACCGTCAATGTGCCAACCGACAAAATGGCAGCCTTCCTGAGCGAGATGAAGACGGTGCGGCTACGCAAGGTCAGCGGGTCAGCGTCTGGCTCGATGCCTCCACCTGTCTCCACTATTAGCTTGGCGAGAAGCATGAGCAACGGCAGTACGCAGAAGTACGCATATGGCGAGCGGTCATTCAACGCCGTGGAGGCCTGCATTGGGGAGAAGCGGAAGCGTGATGCAGCCGTTAACGATGGTCCTAGTACGTGCCACTTTGTCCCAATCTTCGTGGTATAAACTGATGCAAATCATGAATAGCGTTTCCCGCTAAGCGACGATACACAAATGTTACTCCGCTCAGTAGTGGTTCTTCATTTGCGTCGTCTTCGATATCGGCGCCGTCTGACTCACGGCCACCGATACCTGGTCCTTCCTCTTTCTCTCAGTCGTATCCAGGCCCTCCTGGGCTTCCTCCGCGCACATGGCCATCAGTGTCCACTACAGAGACGGATCTCACGACACCGTCGCTTTGCTCAGACAACGAAAATGACCACGACCACGAGCAGGACAGCGAGGAGCACCGTCCTCACACCCCACCTACACCCCCTGAGGAGCGGTTAGCATTACCACCGCAACAGCATGCACGAAAATTGCCTGCAGAGAAAATTTCAGCTGAAGTTAACTCGGACGAGCTTCCGCAGGCCACGGGTCCACTTCCAGAACCTCGCTCTGATGCATCCACGCCAGCAAAAGCGCCACCGTCGCGCACAGACGTATTCGCGCGCCGTACACCACAATCACCCATGCCCGCTCCCACACCACGCAAGCCCCGGCCTCCCGCACGCGCTCGTGCAAAGCCTGCACCCGTGCCCGATCATGACGCGTCGGATGGGGACGACCCCCTTTCACTATCGTATTCACCTCCACGCGTAAATCGTCCCTTGAGCCGTGCAGATCCTCTCCTATTGAAGCTGCCCAGACCTTTCAAGCAGTCGACGAAGAAGGGGGCTAGGCGGGTGCCCCGCGACGTGGGTGACTCGACATTTTCTGCTGCTTCAACGCAGAATGCTTCGCAGCCCCCGGCAGCGCCGTCGAATGCCGCGCGAAGACGACGCACGCTCGACGACGAGCTGCGTCGCGCAGGAGACGGGCTTTGGTCGGGTGATACGGAAGATGGGGATCTCGAAAGCGGGGAGCTCGTAGGCGTCGGCTCGAAGAGCACGAAGCGTGGGTTTCTTAAGGGTGGAGGTGCAGCGGGCACACCCGTGTTTATGGGCGTGGGGTATATACAAGATGCAGAGGACGAGGACGGCGGTGAAGAGGGCATCCGGCTTCCGTGGAAGGGAAGGAAGGCGAAGGCCAAGAGGAGATGATAGGTTCTCAAGTGCACTGGGTCTGGGTTTCTTGTCATTGTCGCGTTTGTTGCTTTGTGATCCCACTCATCTACTGCTATCTGTCGTGATGTAGGTATAGACTTCTCAGAACTCTCAAACTGTATCCTTAGGGATTTTGTCAGACCTGGCTGCAAAACATTGAGCTTCCGAATGTGCAGTACTAGGGAAATCGTGTGATTTGTTCATGCGATAACATTGTTTTTATTTGTCCAGCAACTAGTGTTGTATGACTGATACCGAGCAACATCGTGCACTACTGTGCTTTTGAATATGTTAGCCCCACCAACGAGCCGCGTCATTTTATGACTGGTAGTCAGGACGCAATGAGCGCACGACCTTGCCTGACAAGCCGTGCACAGATCCATCAGCACCAATCAAATTGAAAATCAAATCACACATACCCGCCCTCCAGATTTCTTGGTCGTCGATTTCCTTCAACTCCTTCGCGAGGTCCTCGCGATACGTTGAACGGCCGTTGAATTCGAGGCTGCGGCGCGTCTCGGTACCATCGCGCACGCTCTCGTAAAGCCTCTCGAAGACAGGCAGGTTCGTCTCTTCAAACACCTTCGCCCAATCCAACGCGCCGCGCCGCGCAGTGGTCGAGCAGGCATTGTACATGTAGTCCATGCTGTGCGCGGGGTCAGCGGCGCTTGCGCAAAGGGGTGCAAGCGAAGACATACCCGTACTGGCCGATGAGCGGGTAGAGGGACTGCGTGGCCTCCTCGACGGTCTCGTTGAACGCCTCTGACGGCGTGTGGCCGTTGGCGCGGAGGACCTTGTACTGCGCGAGGAACAAGCCCTGGATGGCGCCCATCAACTAGCGGACCGTATCAGCGTTGTAGTCCCCCCTCAGCGTTGCCATTACGCACCACACCGCGCTCGCCATACAGGTCTGAGTAGACCTCTTTCTGGAACGTCGTCTCGTACATGTACCCCGAACCGATCGCGACGCCAAGCGCGACGGCTTTCTCCTTCGCCTTTCCAGTGACGTCCTGCCAGACTGCGACGGAAGAGTTGATGCCGCGGCCCTCCTTAAAGAGAGTACGGACAGTGCGGCCGGAGCCCTTTGGCGCGACGAGGATAACATCAACGTCGGTGGGAGGCACGACGTGAGTGTCATTCTTGTACACAACGGAGAAGCCGTGAGAGAAGTATAGCGTCTTGCCCTTAGTGATGAGCGGCGCGATGGTGGGCCAGGTCTGCGACTGGGCGGCGTCGGACAGGAGGTTCATGATAATAGTGCCGCGGCCGATGGCCTCCTCAATGGGAAAGAGGGTCTCCCCCGGAACCTGACGGCCGCCATTCGGTTTAGAGGGGGTGGTGAGTCTAGGAAAAAATCGGGAGAACGTACCCAGCCATCTTCCATGGCCTGCCTCCAGCTCTCGCCGTCCTTGCGGACGCCAACGATGACATTCATACCGTTGTCGCGAGCGTTGAGGCCCTGTCCGTGGCCCTGAGAGCCGTAACCAATGAGGGCTAGGGTGTCATCTTTGAAGTAGTCGTGGAGCTTGGCCAAGGGCCAGTCGCTTCGCTCGTACACAACCTCGTCTGTGCCCGCGAAGTTGAGGGTCTTCACACCGCGCGTTCCCTGTGAGAGACACACGTCAGACTTTTCGTTCAACGGCGGAGTCATGGATGCGGAGAATTTTCTAGCTTACCATGACGGCGGATTTAGGCGACGAACGCGGGGCAGCATTGCGTGCGAGGACAGAGTACGAGGCCGCCTGCGCAGGCTTTGCAGAAATTTTGGATGCAGCACGGGGAGCACGACGAGCGGCTGTGCGCAGAGCCTGGGCAGAACGGACGGCGAAGGAGGACATGGTGGTCGAGACGATGACTCGAGTGCAATTCGTCGATCGTCCAAGTTTTCCAATATATATTAGCCGCCCATCCCGCTTATGGAATCCGTTCAAGTTCGGCGTTTCACTCAACGCCCACCACTCCAATTCAGAAAAGCAGGCTACACTCGAGGGACATACACACTTATAACGCTGCATATGAATGCAGCATGGCTATACGATGCATAAATAAGGAGACCTGAGGGCAGAACAATCCGGTCTATCCACCGTCTGTGGGCGAACCGTGTCAGGGTTAGGGTTAGCCCGAATTACGGTCAAAAAAATGTGCTGCTCACCGTTCAATATATTCTCCACCCCTCCCTACTACCACCGACGAAGAGAAGAAGTGACTGAGCGAGAGTGGCCATTTTCCCGTTCAGCCACTCCTGCTCGCCGCCAGTAGTGTCTCGGCACACATTCCCTACCCCACCCGCCAGTACAGTTTTGCGGGACCGGTCTTGGCTGCCGACTATAATCACGCTGCGAATGTAAAAATCAGACATACATCTTGCAGCTAAAGCCGTGCAGAACAGTGGAACCGCAATACTCAGGCGTCGCTCGTCTGTTTTTGCGCTAACGTCACAACAATTATCTGCCCCTCCTGCATGGTGAGACAAAAATCGGTAACACATGGAAAAGTACCCATCTTTCTTCGTGTGTGTCGCCTGCACGTCCCCAAGGTACAGAGATGAGACGAAGTACGCAACGAGAGTGGCCATTCTCCCGCTGCGCACGCCGCCTCACCACCTGTGCCTGCATCCCACCGGCACACTCCGAGTCAGTCGCGTTCAGTTGAATGTCGGCGCTGAACACAGTCAGTTCGTGGAACCACCAAAACAGGTCCGATATGGAATAACTCTTACGAAGGTCCCAATTGCTCACTTTGTGTTCTTGACTTGATTGCTGCATCTGATCTCAGAAGAACATAGCGCACGTTCAGCATCACGAGAATATGACACAAAACAAGAGAAATCGGATACTTCCATAGCCAGGGAAGCCGAGCTCATCGGGGTGATCAAGCCCTCCTTCGACCTCGCTGGCGCATCCGATGTCTCTTCTGTCCTAGCCAAAACGCGCTTGGGCCATGATCGTCACGAAATGTCTGTAGAAACGCTCGAAAGGAAAACGATCACTAAGGCTATGCTCGACACAAAGAGCATCTGCGATAAATGAAAACGGCCTAGAGAACCAAACGTTGCACCGAGGTCACTGGGTCATGACTCCCTCGCTCGATGCTCCGTCAGCTCCGTCGGCCATACCTGTACTTGTGCTTGTCGTCCTAGCCCCAGTCTTGACTCTGCGTCGCGCTTCTGCCCTCTTGAGAATCAAGCTTCCTGGACGTATCTCGAGAAAGAAGATGAGTGCGAACATAACAGTACTGGACCGAAAGGGTATAGCTGGGCACGGGCCCCATGAAAAAGACAGGGACGATTTTTTTTTACTTTTGCGTTTTCTGTTTTTGTATATGATTTTGTGGGTTTCAATAGCTCGAGACGAGAAGGGAAAAAAGTCGAGAGGAGGAAGGAAATAACGGAGGAAGAGCGGCATGGAGGTTCGTCCCCGGCGAGTTCCCCGGTAACGTTCATCCAAGGCCTAGAAACTTGGATGAACGTACCGGCCCTCAGTGGGTCCCCTCCCTGCGAGCACCGTCGCTGGTACACGCACACGGCATATGTACCGCAAGAAACGGAGGCGCACCATGCTCTATGCGAGGAAGTGGCGATGGGAGACGCAGTGGTCCGCCTGGGCCTCTGCGAGGGAGAGCATCGTGTACTCGTACGGCGCCGGGAAGTTAGGCAGCTGGACCCAGTCGCACGGAATGCGTTCCCCGGAGACGAACTGTATGTTGTCCTTGCGCACGCACTTCCTCGAGAGCACCTTGTTCAGCTTGGCCTCGGAGCTGAGGATGCGGAAGAGCTTCTCCACGGAGCTGGTGTACTGAGGCGGGGGCGAGCGGAGCCGCCTGCGGTCGCATGCCGAAGAAAATTCTGCTGGGGAAGAAAGGGGGCTGAAGTGTACCTTGAAGGTAGAATGAGATGGAGAAGAGTCCTGGGAATGGACATGCGTCTCTGTGAAGTAAGTCATTATGTGAGGGTAGTGTGCGGTGTGAGGTGCGTGAGGTGCGGAGAGTACTGAATGCCGCGAAGTGGATCCCCATATTATTTATACAGCTCGTCTTCTAGTCTCAACTGCAATGATCGAGAGTCTCGACTATCGCAGTTGAGACTCGTGAGGTATATACTATTCAACTGTTGTAGTTGAGACTGGCAGCCGCCGGTGTGGTATCAGTTTCGACCGACGGGCGACACCTGTCAGTGGTCAGTACCAGAGAGTCTCTACGCATCCTTGTGGCGAGTGTTTTAAGTGATCGTCTGAACTGGAATAGCGATTTGTCGCCGGGATGCGCAGGGGCCATGGCCAAGTACTACTCCGAGTCAACGCCACAGCGCGTTTGTGGCTGCCAGCGCTAACGTCAATATTCGCACCGGCGCTCAGTTCGAACACGTATGGCTATAGACGCGATACGAGCCTATAACAAATACAACATGCACATTTCAGGACTATGTTCAGATGCAAAACACATGTATGTACCACATCGTCCAATCTGGGAAACGCCTCTCGGGTCCTTAATCATTCTTCTTGCCCTCTACTCTGCTCTGCCCATATAACATTTCATCAACGCTCTCCTTCTTGCCCCGCAGTTGCAGCAGGAAGCCCCATACAGGCGTCAAGAATGGCACGAACATCGAAACGCGCTGCTGGTATCTTGCATAGCCCTCGGGATACTTCGACAGCGAGATGCTCTCCGTGAAGATCGTTGATGAGAAGAAAAGCCAGCACAGAACAAGCGCGGGCGAGAGCGGCCAGAGGGGTGTTATCGAGTCTAGCGATAGTGCTGGGAGATCAGGTGACTCCGGAGCGAGCAGGGGAAAGAGGGTGATGAGGATCTGCATTAACATGACCACCATCAGTCTCGCAATACAAGACGCGATAAAGTAAAATTAGTCACCCAGAACGACTGCTCGCAAAGGAAGTTCGGGTGACGCGACCACGCCCACAGACCACGCGTGACGAAGCCGCGCTTTGCATCGCGCGGTGTCCATTGAATGCGCGCACCTGGCCACTCGTTCGTCTCAAGCACGCCCGAGCGCTTGTACGTCTGGAATGAGTACTGCTGATTGTCCGCAACAAACTCAACAGCGAGAGCGACAAGTGCAAGGACACCGAGGACGTAGTCGGACGTGCCCAGCGTGGCAGGCTGTTGGAATGCGGCGATCTGCGTGGGTATGCCAAGCAGGAAGAGAATTCCGTTCTGCATCGTGGCTGTGGAAAAGTCAGATCAGACGATGAACATGTTTTTCTGGTACATACCAATGAAGACGAAGTTAAGCACTTGAAACAACCATGGATGGAGATTTTTGCGAAGAATCGCCCAACGGTAGTCCTCATCTTGACTGTAGCTATTGTGAGCACAGCCACGTAAAAATAGATATCACACTTGCAGATTGAACAGGCCTCTCCTCCATGTGTTGTATGATAAACTGATAAACCTCTGTTCAGCAGTTTGTATCAAGGGTGAAGTGATGTATTACATACCGGCACGTCCATACAGACTAGACAGATATTCTTCAGAGTGCAACAGCTACGATCACAGGGTAGACTCACCACTAATGACAGCATCAGAAGTGCACGCGGACTATAGCTCTCCGTCGCGCCGGGGTGTACAGCCTCCGGCGTATATGGCCATAACGGCAGAGGGGATACGCACGGCCAGAGAGGCAGCAGAGCGTAATACGCAGTGTAGATAGTCGGCAAGGCCGTCCATACTCTGTCAA
The DNA here is from genome assembly GCA_022376435.1 of Amylocystis lapponica. Lineage (NCBI taxonomy): Eukaryota > Fungi > Basidiomycota > Agaricomycetes > Polyporales > Postiaceae > Amylocystis > Amylocystis lapponica. Next base: position 88,502 of record JABYQE010000065.1, read on the forward strand.
CTTGGGAGACATTACCAGTAACTACAGAAAGAACGTAGGTAACGCCTGTTATGAAGGCACAGAATTTGACCGGCCATTCGAAGGAGGGCGAGATGCCTTGCAGCAGTGAGACGGTCGGTGCCATAGAAAATAACACTCCAAGTGAAACTGTGCGTGAAGGTCGTGCAGGGAATAAATGATGATAGTGGAAAGCGAGAACAACCGTTTCCCTGCTGAGACGGCAAACCGCAGTGACGACGTCGACTTCCATATTGGGACTCCAATTATGTAAGCGGTGCAAAATGTGCGCTTGTTTTGGCTGTGGCGCAGGCTTTCGCTGCCGTCGACGCTCGACCCTCTCCCGCCACTGGCTTACAGCATAAGTTTCACCATGTCCACCTCCGTCCTCGTCTCGACATTTCCTCCGTTTCCAACCCTTACCCTCTTTGCACCTGCAGACACCACATTCGGCGCGCTGTATGACTTGCTCGCCGACCGATACTCAGACCTCCCGGCAGACCTCGTTTTATCATCCCACCGCGGCGCCCCTCCCGCATCGGATGCCCTTCTCTCGTCTCTTCACCCAGTAGAAGTTGCGCAGGATAATGGCACTCCTCTTGTCAGTCTCCGACTCGTTCCACGTCTCCGCGGAGGCAAGGGAGGTTTCGGCTCGCAGCTGCGAGCCGCGGGTGGGCGGATGAGCAGTCAGAAGACGAGCAACAATGACTCCTGCCGTGATCTCAGCGGCCGGCGGTTGAGTACTATCAAGGAGGCCAAAAGGTGCGACTCAATGTCTGTCCATCTCATCAGCCCGTATTGAGCCTCCTGTTTTTATAGGCTCGCAGAGTACATTGAAAACGAACCAGCGCGGAAGAAGGCACAGCAGGAGGCACAGAAGGCGAAGCTTGAGGCCCTCGAGAAACGGCTGGGCATTGTCTCGGGAGGCGATGGCGCGGGGCCTTCGACCCCCGAGGCGGTTGCTGGCAAGAAGCACCGCTTCGACGACACAGAGTACCTGGAGCAGAGCAGGGACATTGTGGATAATGTGAAGAGTGCTGTCACTGTTGGTGCGTGTCCTGACTCCCGTGCCGTCCATTGTCGTCAGTGCTTACATTCCACATAATAGCCATGCTGAAGAAGCGAAAGAAAGCTAAGACCTCGCACAGCCCGCCTACGGCTACCCCGTCCGATGGACCAGCGAGTGCCACTGCGGCTACTGGAGCCTCTGTCTCGGAGAAGATCCTCGAGTCACCTACTACGGCACCTGTTGTAGCCGTAGCGTCTGCAGTGGCTGGTTTTGCGAGCGCTTGAACTATTGCACATGTGCGTCTGTATGTTGTACCTGTTGGTTCTAGTAATTGTATGTGTCTCCCGTCATCGGACACCCCCTGAGTGGATCATTGATAGATCGTGGTTGTCTACTACGCTATATTATACTAGTGTTGCTTCTTTTAGTCTGACGAATAGCGCCCCAGGCATACGCTATAGAGCACGCCATTCGAGTCTGCCTGACGGTGAGTCTATTAATGTTATTGTCGCAAGTCGGTGCGGGTGATGCATCGATGAATTACAGCTGGCGCCTTCGTCGGATTCGAAGCGCTCTAGTGGATCACGGGGCAAGGTGAGCAATCCAGGTTCACAAGTCGGAGTCTCTGTCACTGTTGGCGAGCGCATCGGCATTGAAGCTTTCAAGAGAGAACTGCTAATGGCGCTGACGCTCCCAGAAGCATTCGGAATGCAGGCGCATGGTCCTCCTGCATGACTCGAGTCCCGGAGAATGACTGATCGTCAGGTGAGGTTGTGATTATCGGAGAAGTCACAAATCCAAGTATAAAGACTGCGCATGGGTACGCTCTTCATGCGTCGTGAGGGTGCTTGTGCGACCATTCTACCGAAGCATTCTCTGTGTGGGTCCAGTTGCCACAACTGTGTGAGTGTCTCCGATGGTGGCCCACCTTCGAAACTGCTCTCACGGAGGATCCGCAGATACCAGCATACCTATCATCATGTCTGACAATAGCGTGACATTCTATGGCTTCACACCGGTGCCGCGGGACCCGGAGGTGCTATTCAAGGATCACCCCACCGCGTCTGGTGTCAACCCCAAGCAAGATCTCTTCACGGCAACAGACTTCCCGCTACCTGACTCACCTGTGGTACGTGCGGTCGAGGCATTTGTCAAGGTAAGTGATGCGCCGGAACTGGTTGCGATGGTTCGCTGACGTACCGCTGTCTTTCCAACAGACGGAGCTCGATGAGCAGACGTTCAATCATAGCCACCGGGTGTACATCTACGGTACGCCGTACACTCTAGCCGCGATCCCCATACCAATCTCACGACGTTTGTCTCGTCACTCCTGTATTATGGCATTCATGCCGCTTCTCACGTCAGGTTCTGCGCTCGTCAAGACACACTTCCCGCAATGGCAGTACGATGCAGAGACGTACTACCTCGCGTGCTTGCTGCACGATATCGGAACGGCTGAGCGTTTCCTGGCGACGACCAAGATGTCGTTCGAGTTCAAGGGTGCGATTGTTGCGCGGGACCTGATCCTGCAGCAGGGTGCACCGGAGGACCAAGCAGATAGCGTTTGCGACGCCATCATTCGGCACCAAGATATCTTCGTCAGCGGGTACGTAGGCTGTGTTCTGAGGACTGCGCTCATGTCTGACGTTACTGCCGCTGGCGAATAGGGGGAATATCACAATGATAGGTCAAATCCTGCAACTGTCAACGATCTTGGGTGCGTATTAGGGCATTATTCTACTCGGCGCTGCTCAAGTGCTCACACCCGGAACACCACAGATAATGTTGGCTTGTGAGTTCCTTCATAGCGCCAGTGAAAAACGAGGGCGCTGACCCCCTTCCGACAAGGCGCGCACAGCTGATACATCCGCGTCTCATTGAGACGACCACGGCGGCGTGGCCGCGGAAGGGATGGTCGGAGCACTTTGCGCGAGTTATCGAGAAGGAACTGAAGCTGAAACCTTGGTGCCACACGTCGACCTTCGAGCAGGCGGGATGGGTCGAAGACGTACAAAGCCATTTTGCCACGGACGTCCGCGGCAATAAGGTAATGAGGCCGTTTGAATGAGTCCGAATATCGACGGTGTAGGTCTTGGAGCGCGTGAAACATGTGCCGGTTTTGCCGAATAATGGATTGCTGTCTTGAAATGCATTGTTGGGTGGTTCTTGTGGATCGCAGGGTATTGAGGTGGGAATCGGAAGCTAGAACTGTACACATCGTCGGAGTGGATGGAGTTAGTGGACCACGGATAGTCCGGAGAAGAATTTCTGACGGATGTCGGAAGGATGGACCACAGTGGTCTGAAGCTGTGCACATAGACGCTCGTACGTTGCATTGTTGGGGTCAGTATACCGCCGCATTCTATAAAGGAGGCTGGCTGATGGAGGCGAAGAGGCGTTGGAGGCTGCATACACCTCGCCGTGGCGCCCCTAGGTAATAGTATCCCCACTCCTGGGGCACTTGGACGCCACGCTGAGTATTCAATAAAACGGCTCGACGATCCCCTCACCGTTGTTATCCATGCGCCATGGCCCTTGTCCCAGTACGACGTGACGAACCCGGTGCTAGTGTCTCACCGGCCTACTGGTCTGAAGAGGCAGCAGGACCGACGCCGACGGGACAGTGTGTCCTTGACGAGCCACCGAAGGTGAGTGGTCCGGTCTATCTACCGTGCACCCTGAGTTCGACGCAATCGCTGCTAGATTAAACCATTCACGAACTTTGGACAAACTGCCATCCCCCACCCCCAGTTTCCTCGCAGACTTGGCTACAAGATCGGTCCCATCAACTCCATCCCGACGGAGACACTCGCCCACATCTTTGGGTGCACCCTAGATGATGACGACGGCGACGAGTTCGTGCGTTATCCGGAGGATCATTACTATGAGGTATGCGAGAGGGCCCAGGACATCACGGACTTGATGCTCGTCTGTAAGACCTGGCAGAACACCATCCTGACCTTCCCCTCTCTCTGGTCTCGCGTGACCGTTGGCCCGAAAACCACCCCGCGCACGATGCCCCCTCCTTTTACGCGCTCCAAGGCTGCTCTCATCAAAGTATACATGCTGGGAGAGAGTTCGGAGATGTTGGCCTTTCTGGACAAGCACTCGCGCAGGTTGAAGGCCTTTCACCTGGAAGTTCCAAAGGGGAATGATCTCACATTAGTCGAAAAGCTCCGCTCCCCCGCTCCATTTCTCGAAAGCCTTTCGTTGTCGTTCTCGTACATCGGCGAGGCGAACCCTAAGGACGGCAAGTTGCCGCTCGTCTTCGGTGGCCATATGCCACGGCTCACCAGGTTGACGCTCAGCCCATACCGTTTCACCCCGTCCAACGGTATCAGGAACCTCACCCACTTGCGCATCTCCGATACCGTGGATCTCGAGCAGTACTATCTTTCCGATTTGCTCGACATGCTCGAGGCCAATCCAAATTTGGAGGAGCTCGACATGCACGCAGCCTCCCCAGCTCTGGAAGATCAGCGTGGGGTATCACGAGACGTCGAGCTTCCGAGACTTTACATCTTTTCGTTGTCATACCACAACTGGGACCAGCTTCGACACATTTTCTGGCATCTTATCATCCCAAAGACCACGAATCTCATCATACACGATGTTCTCGAAGACGCAGGCGAGAATGTCGCCGCCGTTTTCCCTCCCGATGCCTCGCGCATCAAAAACCTCTCTACGATCACGCAGATCAGCATCACGCACGTATACAACTACGTCGATTTCGTCGGCGTTAGTGATGACCGCCTATCCTCGTTCATTCAGGCGACCTCGACTCGTCATTTCGCCCTCGAAGATGAGGCTGATGTGCCATACCATAATTCAACCTGGCTCACGCTCGGCCATGTCATTCCGCTCGGGCAGCTTCGTTCCATATGGGTCGATACACTCCTCGACAAACTTTCAGCTGCACACGTCAGCATTCCCGTGCCTGTTTGGAACCAGGTACTACCACAGCTGAATGCTCTTGAGCTGCTCGCCATCCGCGGTCCTGCAACGGACAATATCCTGACGGCACTCTTGCTGCTCAATGGTACGACACTGCGTTGTCCTCGCCTTCGCTCCCTCTCGATCTACCACGACTCCCAGTTTTCCTTTATGCTCCTTTTCAATGTGCTTGCGATGCGGCTCACACATGGCTCGCCATTACTCGAGCTGAACGTGTTCGTCAAGGAGGAGGAGCCGCCGACCAAGCGCAAGCAGGAGCTCGAAATACTCCGTGCAGCGCAGGGTACACGGGTCACACTTGTCTATGGTGCAGGCGTGAGATACAAGCCATGTATCCCTCCCCCCCTGGTATGCGAAACAGAAGCTGGGGCTCGATACCACCCCGAATTCTTCCACGCCAATCAGGAATTTTCAAGCTCGTCCTCCTCTTCCCCTTCCTAGTCTTGGATTTCATCATCCGACCGTGACGAGTGACCACAACTCTGAGACTATCCGCGTTGACCCTGCTTGCGGCTGGCTCCGATGTTGTATTACATCGTCCCGACACTTGATGTGACAACCACTCTTGATGGCCCGGTTACGTCCTTGAATTCAGCACGTTTCGGGGGTGTCCGATTCTTATGCACAAGTTTCGCTCGTGGTTTCACTTTGAATCATCAGGCAAAGTCTTGCCATTCCGATTATAACTTCAATGTCTCGTGCTCGTTCTGTCACCATGTTCTTACCTACGTCTCTTCATTTAAGACTCCTGTGCCTTCGTCTGTGTGGACTAGTTGGAATGTTATACGCGAACCCTTGTCTTCTCCTGTAATGCCCTGATGACCCTGTCTGAACAAGATATCACAGCTACGATAAGGAAATCACGTCTTATCATGTCCATTGTAATGCATACTAGATTGTCTCATTTCCGTGTTTACGCTCAGGAAGCGCGTCTGTTGTGGTATCTTGTGAGCCAAAATGCTTGTATAGGTCCCTTGTGTCCCGTGTTTTCGGGTGTCAAGGGTATCTATCCACAAGACATAGTTATGTTGCACGTTACAAGCTGCGTTGCAGTCGTAATGAAGTCGCAGAAGATATGGATTTATCCAGCCTTCCATGCTTGACATACAGAGACGGCGATCAGATTGCCTTGGCAAATATCCGCGAACCAATTCGACGCACAACAAATGCAACCGTACCATTGCGGAATCTTACGAAATCCATGGAAAACCACACTGTCCGGCAGCGATATCTTCAGGACCATCTCATAGTCCACGGCCTCGTGAATAGAACGGAGATAGCTATAGTTGGAATTGTCAACACGTTTCCAACGAGACGCTGTCCACTCACCGAGAACAATGATGTTATGATCCCACGAATATCTGACTCCACATCTGAACAGGTCGCGACAGATCCGACCTGGAGGAAATCGTTCTTCACATAACGCAACGGTGTCTTAGATATCTGCAGCCGCCCAACGGCTTCCGCGGCTTATCCCCATCTAGAAAGGCAAACAGTTAAGCAATGACTTGAACTTCCGATTATGTGATGACACCCAAGATGCTCGCCTCCACGACTGAACTTCTTGTGTCTTGATTGCGCACGCTCTGCCTCACGGCGCGGTGTCCTCGGTCTAGTTCAGAACCTTGTCAAGTCTTCTGTGGCAGCGCCATCGATTTCTTCAGACGCAGGTAACGTGTAAGATCAACCAGAAACGGATGTTCGAGACCACTAAGGCACATACCTCCCACCTTACGACCTACTTCCGTCGTTCTCCCGCGGCTTCGATAATCGCCTTTTCCACAAGACGGGCCCGTCTATCTGCCGTTCTTGCGTCCTGATATTACTGAATGTCACCCTTACATGGAACACGATGCATGCCTCCAAAGTGGAGGCGGACGAGATTCTCTTGGTAATAACCAGGAACATGTGCAAGTGCGCAGTAACTGCGCGCATTGTGCGGTGTCTTGATTCACGTGTGCGAATCACCTTGGGGGTTTCTTGTCCTGTAAGTAGTCGTCCATGTCGGGGACGAGGTGGCGCAGTTTCACCAGGAAATACATGTGACACATTTCACATATTCTCATTGGCAAGACTGTAGATTACATCACCATGGTTTGATTCAAGAGAAATAACATGCGACGCACTATGAGATGTTTCGACCCACAGAAACAAGGTCGCTGGCATAGACAATTATTCAGGCGAGCTCACTCGAGCAGGCAGGCATTGGGTAGAAGTGACCTAGAAATACACATCTATATCTTGGTGAATTTCGTCGCGGCCGCATACATCGACCGATACATTTTGATATCTGCACCAGGAACCAGATTCAAGCCTCCACTTGAATGGACTTCAGTACGAACCCTTCCAACCCCCCGCATATCCAGAGCTCCTGTACACTCGCGCCAACCGCACCTACCGTGTATGTTCTCTGCTTCCCACTAGGCCACCTGACATCCATGCGACCCTCCGCAACTTTCACGTCCACGGTGAGACCCTCGTTAACCGTCAATTCGCCCTGACGCCCTCCAGCGCCGCGCGACCCGTCCTTTGCAAACTCCTGAGTAAGATCCACGACAAGCGCAGGACACTCGATGCAGACGAGCCCGTTGTTTATCGCATTGCGCTTGAAGATGTCACCGAACGAGCCCGCGATGACGATCGGAATACCCGCGGACTTGAGAGCTGTCGCTGCCTGCTCGCGCGATGAGCCAGTGCCGAAGTTGTACCCAGACACAAGCACCACGCCGTGCTTCGTGCTGGAGTCGGTAGTTTTATCCGCCTGCTGCTTGCGTATAGAAGCAACGAGGTGCGCGAAGGACGGGTCATAGTTCTCCATTACGACTTCGGCCTGGCGCTGAAGTGTGATGTCGTCCTGATAAGTGTACTTCCCCGGGTATAGCGCATCCGTGTTCAGGTTGTCCTGCGGTGCGAAAAGTAGAGGACCGGAGAAGGTGGACGGGAATCCCGGCAGGACAGGCTCGGGTGCAGAAGGAGTTCCATCGGCTGAGCTTTCATTTTCTGGTGTTGAAATCGAGAAGGTCGGTGCACCGGTCGGAGGCTGCAGCGTAGGATCTAGGGAATCCGGCCCGCATATATAACCCTTCACTGCGCTGGCCGCGACGACAGCGGGGCTGGCCAGGTACGCCTGAGCCTTCGGGTGGCCCATGCGGCCTTTGTAATTCCTGTTTGTCGCACTAATGCCCGTCTCATCTTCCTTGAGCAGTCCCACCCCGAGTCCGATGCACGGGCCACAACCTGCGGGCAGCGGCTTCGCACCGGCGGCGACAAGTGTCTGCCACGCGCCTTGACTCTCTGCGTCGCGCTGTACCTCCGAGCTCGCTGCAGCGACATAAAACTCCACGCCAGGCGCGACAGTGCGGCCCTTGAGCACGACGGCAGCAGCAGCGATGTCTGAAAGGCGAGCATTGGTGCAGCTGAGGAGGTATGCCTTCTGAATGGAGATGTGCGCGTCCGCAAGCACGGGGAGTGGTGTGGAAAGTTTGACACTGTTCGGACCTGATACGTGTGGGACGAGCGTGGAGAGGTCGAGGATGAGATGTGAGGAGTATCTGGCGTCTGGATCAGACTGGAGAGTGGTTTCACGGAGGATGTCGAGACGGCGACGGTTGATGCGTGGATGTTCGGGTGGTGGAGGGATAGATGAGGAAAGAGCAGGCGATGCGAATGTGCGCAGCTCCAGCCTCTTCAGCGCACGTTCGTACCAATTGAGCAGGACTTCGTCTACGGGAAACACACCGACAAGGGCGCCCCATTCTGTAGTCATGTTTGCGATGGTGAGGCGATCATCGACAGTTAGGACAGAGACACCCTCCCCTGTGAACTCGATGGCCGCATTTAGGACTTCGTCGTTGTTGAACGAGCCGCACAATGCCACAATAACATCCTTTCCGGTTACCCCGGGTGCTAGCTTTCCTTTGAATTCCACATTGACCATCCGGGGGACCTGCCACCATGTCTTTCCGGTCGCCCACAGTGCCGCTGCGTCAGTCCGCACAATCGGGGTCCCGACACATCCGACGCCACCGTACATATTGCTGTGGCTATCGCTTGCGACGGTGAGTGTGTGCGGAAAAGCGTAGCCCTCCTCGACGAGGACCTGATGGCCGATTCCGCGGCCAGCAGGAAAGAAGTCGATATCGTGCGTCCGAGCAAATGCCTCGATTGTCGCATACTTGGAAAGGTTTTTTGTGGACTTGTTTTGCACGTCGTGATCGAGGGTGAAAACAGGTTGTGTTGAATCTTTGATTCGGGTCGCGCCAATAGATTTAAATCTGATTTATGATAGTAAGACTGACTGGACGTGCATAAGAGGACAAAGAAGGGTTGCGAAGAGATGGATGAGAGCAGGTTGGCTGCATGGAAATCCAGAGTCCGGAAGAAACAGAAGCCACTGTCCGGCATTAAATGCCATCCGAGAGCATTAGTACCGTTGAAGGCCTGAAAGAAAGATATGAAGCACACATGCAAGAATCCATTATAATTACAACGACACAGAGCGTGAGCTGTATTGATCTGATGCACTTATGAGGCTGAAAAATTTGCAATACAATCGCCGGGCCAACGCATGGTGCTCTGCCCGCTGAAGATATGCGCATGGCAGCGCTGCGGCTTCCAGGCATAGAGCTAGGGTAGGTGAATGAAAGAGTCCCATCCGAAGAGACTTAAAAAAATTTTCTGAGATAAATTGAAAGGAAGAATCTAAGTAGGAGCATGTCTCGTACGTTGGAAGAGTAGTGCGGCAGACTTACTTCGAAATGACAGGGCCAGTATTGTCATGGGTCATGACATGCTCCGGTCGTATCATGACATAGTCTCCAGCCTGAACGACCTTTCCCGGTGGAAGATCAACGGCATACTTCTGCACGACCTTCTCGATAATCGTCTGGGGCGGACGGGCGGGGTTAGCAATAGTGGCGAGTCTTCTGACTGCCAAGTGACCTCGCAGAGACCGCGCTAGAAAGGGTAGACGCATGTCACAGTGGACACACGCTCTCCAGAGACGGAGAGAGGTGGAGGACTTGGAGTGCTGCAGTGAGGAGAGTCGAAAGAGTCAACGCTCGGAATTCAGAATGAATTGCAGCTAGCGCTGTAGGCACGTGCTAGCACGTCCAGTCATCTTTCCTCTGTCACATTCTTCCGAGCCAGACTCAGCCAGTACTGCGACAAGCACAGGATAGAATTCAAACAGTCTGTGCAGTGTTCTCGATGGCGTCCTGACTGTGTCGAAAGACGGAAGAGCCCTAGTGTTCTCATGTACAAGTATCATTGTGTGGTACAGCTGTGATCATGTCACCAGCACTCCGGCTGGAAACGACCTCGCCAGCCTCTCTATTGCACGACCAAATGATGGTGGACTTGGGATTAATGGCAAGATCGTGCTAGGTCGTGCTAGGCGATGAGCTCACACGCACTGTCGCGCATAAGACGGCCGCGGCATCCTCCCCGCCGTGCGTCTGCCGGTCCTCGACGGCCATGGCCCATTCTCGATCTGACGGTATCGTTTCCTGCTGACTCTGACTGCTCCCTTTAAGTATTCGTCTCTCTTCCGTTAACACCCGGTGCTCTCCACACAGCAGCCCCCTCAGAATGTGGCGTTCGACGTGCGTGCGGTCGGGAACTTTGAAGAAAGGTACAAGCTGTGCCTGCAGAACATTGCGCAGGGCACGTTTAGCGGAATGTCCATTGGACATCGTGGTATGTCTTCAGTCTTATCCTGATTGTGGGACGTAGGTTTCATACAACTCGCAGAAGCAGACAGCCCCAATCCATGGAGGCCAGGCATATGCGACTGGCACATTCTCCCGGTGGGCTTCCGCCGCGGCAGCATTGAGGCCACCTCTACCCCCACAAGACACCGAACTTTCCTCAGAGTCGCAGAAGCCGTCAGTGTCAGACCTTCCTGTTGTCAGAGTGGACGAACGGCAAGTCGTGATCGGCTGGACCGGAGACGTCCCTACTTGGTCTCGATTGTATGTTCCCTCATATATGATGGCCTTGACCGTTCAAATCACAGCCATCAACCAGTCACCACATATGGTTGCGCGATCATTGCCGGTGTCCGCAGTGTTTCCATAGTATCACGAAGCAACGGCTCGTAAATACGTTCGAGGTCTGTCTGCCGGTTGTGTCTATCCTCACACGCTGAGCTTGTCAAAGATTCCTCCAGATATCAAGCCGGTACATATCGAATCCAAAGCAGATGGTCTAGAAGTCAATTGTGAGTGACTCCCTTCTCTCCCCACTGGGCACCCACCGATGCACTGTTACAGGGCCTTCATCACACCCACACACATCATTTTACCCATGGTCATGGCTCCAGGAAATTTCTTATGATCCTCCATTGTTACACGAAAATCCGTCACCCGAGTACGTACCGTAAGCCCACGTATGAACACGCTGACCTAATCCGGCATAGAAAGATCCTGTGGGGCTCCAAAATCCAACAAGCTCCACCCACTGTCACCTACGAGGAGGCGATGGCTCCCGACGATGAAGGATTGTTCAAATGGTTATCTAACGTCGTGCGTTTTTGGATTTCCTTGGTCCACGATCCATCGACTCATCCATGACACAGGATAAATTCGGATTCTCTTTCGTAACAGGAGTACCACCAACACCAGAAGCGACAGAGGAGCTATCCCGTCGTATCGGTTTTATCCGAGAAACCCAATGTGTGTGCGATTCACTGGTCCATCGTACAGTGCGTTAATGCCGATCTGTCGCAGATGGGCGATTCTGGGACTTCACCTCAGACCTCGCAAAAGGCGATACAGCTTATACGACCATGGCCCTCGGCGCACACACCGATACGACATACTTCGTACGTCTCACCCTCCATGTTCATCGGACTGCCTACTCACATGTACATGCGCATAGACCGATCCTTGCAGGCTGCAGCTCTTCCATCTGCTGTCGCACACGGGCGGCACGGGCGGCCAGACGCTACTCATTGATGGTTTCTACGTTGCCTCGATTCTCAAGGAGCTACACCCCGCCGCATATGCGCTCCTTTCGCGCGTGCAGGTCCCAACACATGCAGCGGGCGAGACCGGCGCACTGTATGCGCCGCGTCCCACACCGGTGTTGCAGCACGAGGACGGACAGCTCGCACAAGTGCGTTGGAACAATGACGACCGGAGCGTGATGCACGGGCTGGCGCCGGGGCTTGTCGAAGAGTGGTGCGTTGTAGTTGTCTGTCGATGGTTCTCCGAATTGATGTGGTCTTTTCTCACCTCGGATTGCAGGTACGACGCGATCCGGACATGGAATAAATGTTTGACAAGCCCTGACTCTGAGTACTGGGTGCAGCTCTCCGCGGGCACTGCCGTCGGTGAGTTCGTTATATCCACTAGCTTCCGGGTACACAGTTCACACTTCCAGCAGTGGTCGACAACCACCGGATACTGCATGGGCGTTCTGCATTCAATGGCACGCGGCGCATGTGTGGCGCGTACATCGGCGTGGACGAGTATCGCTCGCGGCTCGCGGTGCTAAGGGAGCGGTTTGCGCCGGATGCCGTGGTGCGTGCGACGACGCCATACGCGAGTGTCAACGGGCGCAGCGTGTGGAACCCTGCGCTCTGAGTGCCTCTACTTTCATGTCCCTTGCCCACTGAGAAGACTGTCATGTTTGTTCGACATTGCACAATTTGAATACATCTGTAGTGAGAAACAACCCATCTGCACAGATTGACATGTACTTGTAAGTAGGGGCACACTACTATGTGCTTTCTAGTCTTCGCTTGCTGCGAATCGAGCATACCACATTGATATCTCGTGGAGGCCTCCAAGCAATGGCAGGCGGGCAGTCAGTGAGACCCTGGCCAACGAAGCCAAACCGCTCTAGACCCGTATAGTCGTACACGGCGAAGTGACCGAGCCAAGCACCCTAGTACCCCTGCATGAGAACGCACACCCTCCCCCCGACTTCGACCGTCTCCATCTCCATTCCCGTATTCACGTCTAGACACACCGAGTCCGCTCCCGCGCTGCCCCGTGCGCCATACGCCCGCGCGACGTTCCACTCCTCCCCCACCGCTCCCGTGAGCGCGCATGGGCCCTGCGCGTCCTTCGGCGCGCCCACGACGTTCGGTGCAGGCGCGAGCGCGAATTTCACATGCGCCGTCTCGGGTGTGCGTGGGCCCCCAGGTGGCGATGGGGGCGACGGGGACCGGAGCGACAGATCGAGTGCGGGTACGAGCGAGTCTGCGGAGGCGGAGCCGAGGGTTGACGCGTCAGAGCGGCGCGTGAGGATGCCGACGACGGAGCGTGCACTCGGCGCGGAGTAGCGCGACTCGCAAGTCGCGTAGGACTCGGCACGCGCGGACGCTCCCGAGTCGGAGCCTGCGGAGGTGCGCGAGTCCGCGAGGGGAAGGGTGCGAAGGGATTCCAGGGAGGCGGGGAGGGGCATGAGAGGGGAGTATGTGCGAGGGCGGGGAGTAGGACGAGGTCTGGTGACGGCGAGAGGGGCGCCTTCTCACGGAGGATGGAGCGGGGCTTCTCTCCCTGCTCTATGGTGAGCGGGGTGGAGGGGCGTCGATGGGTTCGGGCTCGGAGTCGTGCGAGGAGGCCACAGCGCATGCACAGGATGCAGACGCCGAGAGTGGAGAGCGTTGCGAGGGTGAGACAGGCGGCAATGAGCGCAGAGTGACGGGCTTTCTTCGACGTGCCGATGGACGCACCGCGGGTTTCCGAAGTGGGATTCGGCTCGGTAATGATAGTGGAAGCGGGTGCTTGAGCTGAGATGTATGATGCGGAATGCGACGTTGAGACCGTAATGGAGGAAGAAGAGACGGCATCTTGTGCAACCGGGACCGCAGTAGGAGGAATGATGAGAGTCGTTCGCGATGCGGGCGGAATGATGAGAGTCGTTCGCGATGCGGGCGGAATGATGAGAGTCGTTCGCGATGCGGGCGTGGACGCAGTGAGGTCATTCATGACAGTACTCGAAGGTATAGCGAGGGTGCCAGTATCCTTCGTGGCATTTGAGTCTGGGATGCTAGGGGCTGTTTGAGTATAGGAAGGGGTACTGAGGGAGGTGGTGGTGAGTGTGGCCGAGGGGGCTACTGTTGGTGGCTCGATGGTGAAGAGGGCTTCAGTTGTAACCGACCAGGTTGTCGACAATGTATGCGATGTATGAGGGACCCCAGAGACGGCCAAGTCTGAGGCTGCATCGGTCATCACTGCATGGCTAACAAGGGAGGGGGTGACACCGGGATTGACAGACGCAAGGAGTATGACGGAGGATTCGGCCAGATCTTTGGGAAGATCACTCGCGGACGAGAGAGAGGACGCAGGAGCCGCTAGACCGGTGGGGGAATAGGACAGCAAAATGAGGGTGAGGGGAAGGAGTGACTGGTGGTTGAGCATGATATCTGAAAAGAGTGTGGATGCCTTGGGGGCGTGGAATGTATGGACGCAATGACAGAGAGGCGTTCCAGCGAAATTGTGACGGGGAGTACGCTCTTATGAGTGTAGATGTGGCTGACGCGGTCGGTGAGGCTGACCCCTCGGTGCCATAGACCGTTAGCATCCGTATTGCAGATATGACCAGGGGTCGCGTTGAGCGAGCATCAAGGTGGCTGTTCGAGTAGCATCCCTGTGGTAAAAAGACATCAATTTCTCGAAATGAGGAGGGAAAGACTGGCCACGGGTGAGCTTGGAATGAAGATGTAGTAGTACTATAGTAGTAGTACTAGTACACACTTGGAAGTTGGTCGCGTAGACGCGGCATATGCATCACGTGCGCCGCGGAGTTCATCATGCTCAAGCGCTCAGCGCTCATGGCGTACTACTCCGAGTCTTGCGTACTACTGCAACTACAGTCCGTCTGCGCGGCTGGCCATGTCTCGTCTCTCGCAGTATCTCAATCGCTCCGGAAAGCTTCTCCGCGATAGCACCTCCCGCAGTATGGTTCCTCTTTTCCACCCGACCCTTGCTGAGCTCACTGCCATCCAGTGATGCGCATGCAAGGCGCGGATGAACCCATCCGTGCACCAGTCACCCTCTTCACATTCAATTCGCGCAGCGACATCCAGCATTTTGCTACCGGCTGTGATGCCGACATTGGCGGCCTCTCTACCGTGCACCTCGATCTCGACGAGTCCAATGTCTTTCCAAGCACAAGCACAAAAACCTCACCCTCCCCAGGCGAAATCAGTACTGTGCGTCGACCAACAGGCAAGTTCTGGGGTGAGATGAACCTCGGTGTGCGCAGTGGTCTCGAAGGGCGAATCCGCGGCGGCTATGCCGGCTTCCGAAGTAAGGTGCGTGCGCCTCTGCCGC
The DNA here is from genome assembly GCA_022376435.1 of Amylocystis lapponica. Classification (NCBI taxonomy): domain Eukaryota; kingdom Fungi; phylum Basidiomycota; class Agaricomycetes; order Polyporales; family Postiaceae; genus Amylocystis; species Amylocystis lapponica. The sequence continues at coordinate 103,748 of JABYQE010000065.1, forward strand.
CGCGGCGCCCAGGCTGTTTTAATTTACCCCTACAGCTTCGCCCAACGCTGTTCGGCGAGCTTACAGAGGACGTGTCTAACCACCATTTCCTTGCCCTCCGTGTGCGCGCCGCGGGTCACCCGCGCACCCGCAATTCGTACTACATTAACATCCAGACCGACGGCCCCATCACCACCGATCTATGGCAGCACCGCCTGTTCTTCAGACGTGACGACGGCGGCTGGGAAGACATTTACGTGCGTGCCAATCCATCCGGCCTGACCGAGCGCTGACATTCTCGCGCCCAGATTCCCTTCGACGACTTTGTGCTTACAAATGGTGGTGAGGTGTCCTCACAGCAGATCCACATGTTCCGCGAGCGCGTCCGCACCGTTGGTGTCTCTCTCCTCGGCGGCAACAGCGGCGTCACCGGACCATACGAGCTCGGTATCGATAACATCAGCGCCGTTAACACCGAGGACGTCCCCGCAGGCGCTGCGCACGGTATGTAGGTTGCCCCCTTCTCCCCCCTCTACTCCTGATTCGTTTTTTGTCTCCAACAGTACACGAGTCTTCGGATGGGACACGCTGGGAGCGGCCACCTGTATGAGCGGTTGTGTTGTGTCCTAATTCTAATCATAATCCTATGGTGTTATCTCCACTTTGCTAAAACAGTGGATGTGATGGTACAGAATTTGGCTGCAAAGCATTCCCATCTCGAAAATGGCTTGAAAAAAAGCACATGAAACTGTCCATATGGCCACACAAAAATGCATGTGCCTATGGAACTGCTTACTGGCATATGGCATGGTCAAAACTTGGGTGCAGAAAAACCTGCAACACTGGGACCCAAACATAGATGAGATCATCACAAATCCCATTGGCCTGACTCTGATATGGCAAATGCAATCAATGTCCAGGTGTGTAATGACCACGATCTAGTGTTGCACAGATTTGGTTTGGTTTGAGATTGACTGAACCTGAACCTGAACCTGAACCTATACCTTGAGTTTGGTTTAGGTTTGGTTACAGCTGTTTCCATATCGATAAATAATGTCGGGATTTTCGTGTGGTGCGTCGGGATTTGATTACGACACAAGCGAGGAAGCTTCTCCGGATTTCGGGGACTTTCTGCATCATGCTGGGCTTGGGCAAGTGGTGGCGGCAGGTGTGCCACCATGTACCATACAGTGTCATCCACAGCGACGAAAATCAAATTTATTCTTCAAAAAATCGAGTGATGTGGCACTTCGGGAGGACCCCTGAATATAGGTGGGAAGACCTGATCAGAATCTGCGAAATCTGGCCGAAAACATCCAGTAAAAAGTGCCCGAAAATCCCCCCAAAGGTCCGGATTAAATCAGGCCTCGCCATGATTTCAAAAAATTCGTCCGGATACTCCAGCAGGCCTATCAATCTTAGGAAATTGTCCGAATTTGGTGATCAGGCATATAAAACATAGGATTTTTCTCTGGATGCACCAACGAGGCATCGAGACGACATCAGTTACAGCGGAAAATGGCAAGGAGCTACCTGTAGATGCCCTGCAGTGCCCTCTCTCTTCAAGCCATTGGTCATTTGTACCAATTTCTTCTTGTTTTTGCACAGCACATGAATTGTCGGTAAGAACTGGTCAATGACCATGCACAACAGTGTCTAGATTATTACTGGAAGCGGCAGCTTGAGATTGAAGATCAACGGTGCAGCTGTAGTCAACATCTAAAAGCGGCTGGATTGGGCAGTGGAGTGGTGAGTTCAGAAATATTGTCACAGGAACCTATCATTCCTCCCTCCGTTCATCCGGACCTCGGGCAGGCCTTCGTGGCTGCCCTACTTGAATGTCTGGATATGGGATCAGGCCCGGTCGGGCTCTATACCCCCAAACATCTGGGTTAGAGGAGGCATGCATCAGGAAAATCCTATATTGCTAATCAAGCTTAATTATATCTGAAGAGATCAAACTTAGACTAATGAGGAGTAATTTAGAGCCATTAGTTGCCTTAGTTCAACTAGACATTCTCTCAGTAAATTAACTATGTCCCCTTCTAATTGATGTCTAAGTTTCATCTAATTGTCATCTAATTGAGACATGATGAGGCCTAAGTCATCTAATTGTTGTTTAGTCTGTCTAATATAGTCCTGTTTTAGTGCTCTATTGGAGTGATACTATCTCAAATTAGATCTACTAGACCACACAAGTACTAAGTTTGAGTATCCCAAGATGAGATTAAACATTGTAGATTCAATATTTGATGTTTTAGAAACCATTATATCTAAGGTTACAGGACAAGATGCGTAACCACCTCCGCTGCGACCTCCACTATTGTTGATGGCTCATACATATGATGTTTTAACTTCCGCAGGTGCAGACAGCAAGGACAGTAGCGGCGGGAGCGGGAGCAGTGGCCCAGTGTTGCCATGCATTTTTCAGCAGGAAGTGTCCATGTTCGCAGAGAACAGGGCAATGTTCTGGATGCGGTGTGTCTGCCAATCCATGAGCCACAAGATGCCTCTGCAGCAGAGGGGAGCACAGACATACCTGGTCCTTTGGGATGTGCATAAAGGGGAGCGGTCTGTCCGCAGCCGTCATCATCAAGTTCAGCACAGTCACAACTGCAACCGACTGGCGTCAGGTGTCTCTCCTCCCCGTATCAGAGACAACACTCACCCGATGTGATCTCCATGTCATGCGTGGCATCACCATAGATCAGCTGGTCGAGTGGGTGAGAACGAGGACATGGGCGAGGGTGCGCGACTCAAGCTGCGTGACATGTTCTGCAAATGGAGCATAGACCGGCTCTGGGCTCTGATAGAGGACAGTGATGCCCTGCAGCTTGGCAGATGGGATATCACACATGTACACATTGAGATCCGGAAAGCATGCACATGCAGGTACCATGAATAATCGGGGCAAGGGATGCATGTGTGTGCGCAAAGAGCTCACCTGCAGTAACAGGACAAGAGACTCGTGCTCGGGCTTGGGCCAGCTCCCGTAGGCTAGATTTGTTTAGCACCTGGGTGTTCGCTGGCCGATCATTCCTGGCGAAACGGGATGGGAGAGCCTAGCTGTTTTCCACTATTATCATTAGTCAGTGGACAGGAGCGACTTGCCAGCTCACAGGCTCTGCACACGGGTTCACTGTGGACGGGCCAGCTTGATCTTCATGCGAGACTTGCAAACACTCCGAATCCAAGCGGTTCCGCACGACACGAGCACTGTACTTACTCGACTTGCATGGGTGCGAACAACCATTGTGGTCCGGCGCAGGTGACTCGGATTGCCTGCAACCACATTTCACCTCTTGTGTGAATGGGGGAAGGGGAAGTCTTGGGCTGGGATGAGGAGTGTGGCGGTAATGGTGAGCACATTGAGTATCTATGGACTAACGTACCATGTGGGGAAGGAGATGCCGCGGAGCGTGTGAGATAATGAACATACAGAATGAAATGCGATAGGGCAGCGCTACACGCTGCCCATCTTGCTTCCTTGTCGCTGTCACTCGTCCGTCAATGTTTGCGGACCAATATTGTGCCTTGTGGGATGTGAGAGTACAAGGGGGAGAGGGCAGATGAGATAGAAAGAGTTAGTGAGCTAGGCAATGGCGGACAGATCGAGAGTAGGTTGGGAACACATAGCAGAAAAGTCGACACAAGATGAGAAGGCGACATGCGCTGCCAGCGCAGCGGTCACGTGCTGCGAGACTTTGCGCTGGTAGCAGTCACGCTGTCGCTCTTGTCCTCCCCGTCGCCCTTGTTGACATCGTCCCTAACACACTCGTCTGAGCCCGCACCTGCGTCTGTATTCACGCCCGCATGCGTACCCTCGTCCCTCGCTCTCAGGTTCGCTCAACCACCCTTCTCAGGCTTCCACATCCGTGTACCCTCGTCCTTTGCATACTTGCTGGATCCTTCATCCCCGTCTACGCATGCTCTCGTGCCCGCTCTTATAGCTGCTATCATGTTTGTTCTCTCATTCTAGTCCGTCTGTGTCCCTCATTCTCTCATTCTAGTCCGTCCGCGTCCCTTGTTCGCCCGCGCCCCCTTGTTCGCCCGTGCCCCCTTGTTTGCCCGCGCCTTCTTGTACGTCCATGCCTTCTCGTTCATATGTGCACCCTCTTGTTCCTCCGCATGCCCTTTTTGTTCCCTCTCGTTCATCTGTGTACCCCCTTGTCCGTCCGCGCACCCTCTCGTTTGTCCGTGCCCCCTCATTTGTCCACGCTTCCTCGTTTGTCTACGTCCCCTCGCTAAAGCATTGCCTTTGTCTGCACTCGGCCACGCCTGCTACTGTGTTCGCTCACTCACCCTCCGAGTTGTCCGGTTCTGTTCCCTCGCTTCTGCACACTCGCGCAACCTCACTCCCTTGCCCTACTTCACTCGCTCTCATTCAACCCTGCACCTTTGTCCGTCCCTGTGCCCTTGCCCGATCCCTGGCTATTGTCTGCGCCCTTGGTCATGCCCTATTAGTATTTGCACCCACGTCCGCGTGCTCATCTGCACCTCGTCTGTGCACTCACCATCACCGCAGCTCACTACATCAGGAAAACTGGAATTCGGCTGACGAGCTGATATCAGCTATTTCAGAGAGATCTGTGCAGTTCATGTGAGTCCAGCGAGTCAGTTGTCAGATCCTGGGATTTCCGACAAGGAATTTTGTCAGTAGATTTTGTTCAGCATGCTCAGTGAGTCTCAGTTATTTTCAACTTGTCAGAACGACCAGTAGTCCAGATATGTATGATTGTCAGTGGAATCAGCCAGATCCAAGAATGCAAACACAATCATTACATTTGATATAGCATAACGGTCACGACACTCCCCGCAAGATATTAGCCGTCCAAGAATACTCATACGCACATCCTCACACACACACAGACTCGGTGCCCCGTCAATCCTCTTCGCCGTAAGGTGCAGGGCTGCTCCGGTCGACAATGAGATCGCGATCATCATCAAGCGGTGCGGTAACGTGTTTCTTCTTGATATGCTGGTTGGCGAGTTTAATGAATGTTGTGAACTTGTCCGGCTTCTCCGTAAGTCTATGGACAGAGGTGCGGGCCCATCGCGCGGTACTGTCACCAACAGTATCCTCACGGAAGTGCGACCCTTGCTTGTAATTTCCGCTGCACCACATACCAAACTCATGCTCAACCTGCAAGAAACACGTGAAACTCGATACTGCACAGGAAAAAATGAGATCATACTGCTGTTGTGGTCAGTGCAAGTGCGCCGCGTGGCCAGTCCGCAACTTCGTCATCCACCTGGCTGCCATTTATGGCGGAGAGATGGACCACAAACGTCTTGAGAATATAATAAGATTGTAATGCGCCCGATGGCGCCTGGAAAGCGTAATACATAATTAGTGATTGGATCCTCACCAAACGGAATAGCTTCTAGACTTACCTCTCCCGGTGTTTTCCAAAATGCATATCCAGTAGCATATATGAGAGCGGCTTTGACGAAATCACGAATCTGCTTTGAACTTTCCAGACGTTCGAGCTCGTTCTTGATGACTGTATGTGCAGCTTTGAGAAAGCCGCGCCGCCAGTCACAGACGGCTTGTCGAGCCTTGCGAAGAGTTTTGAAAGCTTTAGTGTCAAATTGCGATATTGTGAAAGCCAGAACTCACGATACGAAAAATTTTACTCTTGTTGTCGATCACTTCATGCACTTCCGGATACACCATGTCAAGCACATCTTGAAGAAGTGTCAGAAGGCCGACATCTACTGTACGATTGAGCTCCCATGGATTCTCCTGACTGCCGATAATGTCAAGGACTGCGGGGATGAAAGCTGTCTTCCACTTCGGCTTCATCTATTCCGGAAGTGAATCAAAAGACATCGACTTCTCTCTCGGGACTGCAGTTTTGGCACGTCGCTTCGGCTGAGGTATGAGATGGTTGCTTTCTTTGTTTGTGTTCTCGTCAATCACGGCCATCTGAGTATACTTGTACTTGAATGTCAGGTTGGAGGCATCTTCACGGGCTACAGACACATCTTGATCCGTGAAACCTCCAACAGTTTCCACAGAGGAAGTTCGCCTATGAGCTAGGACTATAGGGGTACCCCTTGAATGGCGCAAGATGTCAGCAGACTTGGGAGTGGGAGTGCCAAAAGCAGAGGAAGCAGGCGAGGAAAGTCGAGAGGTGGTGCGTATCTCGGACCTCCAATTTGCCTTTGAGCCTGTTACTGTGGTCGGTTTCACAGGAATCTTCACAGATGTTGGTTTGGGAGTCACAGTCGATGCGACTTTGCCAGTGGCGGATACGGTGCTGAAGAGATGCCGGATTAGGCAGATCTTGTCGATCACTATCTTAGGTACTCACATCCGAGTTGTTCCCTCCATATCTCCCTTTGACGCAGCAGGTCCTGTCTTTGCATTGTCAACCGCACTACGGAGCTCCTCGCGCTTGTCTCTCTTTGTCTTCTTTGTCTTCTGTGTGTATTGGGTAAGTAGTGTGCCATGCAGTTCGAGAATATATCTCGGTACTTACTTTCCCCGTTGCTTTCCCAGATGCCTTTCTCTTTGTCCCAACAATCGCCTCACCATCACTACCGTCCTTCTCCTCACCGGTAGTCCCTTGTGTGCTTGCAACTGCACGAGAAATGGTCGGAGTTTTCGAGGAATGAGGAGATGCTTGCCCGACCACTGCCGTTTCCGAGTCCAAGTCCTCCTGTTCAAGCAACTGGTTGAACATTGTCGCATTTGACTGCGTCGACATTTCCTTCTCGTATTCGGCAAGTTCTTGGATTTTTCGGTCGTATTCCGCCCGCTGAACTTCCAACTCAGCTCGCTTTTGCGCAAGCTGAGCTTCCTTCTCTTCCCGCTTCCTCTCCGCATCTGCAGTAATCTCCACCATCCGGCATTTCCCAACGCCAGCGGTTACCGCAGGGTGAGGATCGTTCGTGACGCGAGTCTCGTAGGCTCGGTGGGCAGGAGAAGTCGAAGGTAGGCTGACATCAGATGATATGGTAGATGTGTCCAGCTGAGAGGAGGTGTTATCAGGAACCTCAGGTTCATTGTTGGAGACATGCAATATCATATTTGATGGAACAGAAGTTGATTCAGATACACGGGTACACCCTCTGGTTCTTGAAGCTAGCGGAGCGTCATCAGCTGTAGCAGTAGAAGCAGTAGTGTTCTTTGCAGCAGATACCCGCCGAGAGAAACAAGCCATGGGTGAAAGGAAACGAGGTAACAGACGGCAACGTCACACAGCAAATGTGCTGGCAGTGGTATATTTGTAACATGTTTGGTTTGGTTGTACGTTTTACTCACTTGCCTCTCATCCTCCCACGTCCACAATATGCACTATCTTTGCAGACCATGCAACCGCTCGTTCGCATCTCGTACCGGCCTCTCACTCCACTATTCTTGTAGCCATAGCCATCCAAAGCCAAAAACTACACGCTCAACATTTCGGTTTCATCCCCGCCTCAACGGTTCATCACGCTGAAGCATTTTGATCTTGTCTATTGTTCACTATATATTTCAGCACGACCTTGCAATATATATGGGGATTTCCTTCCTGCGGGTTCTCCTCCATCGGTTTCTGAGGAAGCCCTTCCAGACGACTGGACTCCATTCAATGACCGGCCTTCATTCGAGTTTGCAGAGCTGATGTTCAAAAAGGTTCAGATGTCGGGTGGTAACCTCGACAGCCTTCTTCAGATCTGGACAGCACACAACATCATCAACAATAGAGGCCAGCCTATCTTTGAGAGTACGGAGGATATGTACGCCACGATTGACAGCATTCAGCACGGTGATGCTCTGTGGGAAACCTTTACGGTACGTTACGGTGGTCCGCTCACACCAGACTCTCCATTGTGGAAGCGAGCCGAATATCACGTCCACTGTCGCAACACCCGGACTGTCACCCACAATATGCTTGCAAACAAAGACTTTCACAATCACTTCGACTATGTCCCTTTTCAGGAGTACACAGCTCCCGACACAACTCAGTTCTCTAATGTAATGTCGGGACAATGGGCTTACACACAAGCTGTAAGCATTCAACAATTATGCAGGGACATCACTAATAATCTACTTACAGACGAGAATTGCCAGTGATCCTCAAACCCATGGGTCAATGCTCGTGCCGGTCATTTTGGGGGCGGACAAGACAACGGTATCGGTAGCTACGGGACAGAACAACTTTCATCCTGTTTATATGTCCCTTGCAAACCCCCACAATTCAGTGCAGTGCGCACATCGGGATGCCCTTCTTCCGGTCGCATTTTTATCAATCCCAAAGGGTGAGCTGGATTTGAGATTGCCTGGGCACATTTCTGATAGTCACATGTGCCTCTGACAGCAAACCGTGAAGAAGACGATACTGCGGAATTCTGAACGTTTCGTAAACAACTGTATCACGCATCGCTCGCCAAAATCATGATGCCGCTCAAACCTGCCATGACTATCCCGGAGGTAGCGCGCTGCCTGGACGGCCATTTCCGGTGTGTCATATACGAGCTAGGCCCATTCATTGCCGACTATCCCGAACAAGTCATTTTGGCAGGAATTGTCCAAGGATGGTGTCCGAAGTAAGCCCATTGCCACTAAAGCAATACAAGTGCTCTGATAGCTTAATTAAGGTGTCAAGCGACCCCTGAACAGCTGGATAAAGCTGGCGAACCTCGAAGTCATGCACATACAAATTTTGTTAATGCTCGCTTTGATGACGACACGGTATGGACTGGATGGAGCATTGATCTCAACGTACAGGTAATGCATTGTCGCATGGCATTCATTGACTTGGATATTGATAAGTTTTGCTATAGCCGTTTACGGTTCATTTTCCACATGCCGACATCCACGAGCTCATCACGCCCGACCTCTTACATCAGCTAATCAAAGGAACATTCAAAGACCACCTTGTATCATGGGTTGAACAGTATCTTCAAACTGTACATTCAAAAGCAGAGGCACAGCGACATATGGATGATATTGATCGCAGGTGAGTCTGTTAGCGTGCAGTCATTGTACCATACTCAACTCATGTTTCCTTATTCAGAATTGCAGCTGTTCCAGCATTCCCAGGCCTACAGTGATTTCCTGAAGGCCGCAATTTCAAACAGTGGACCAGAAACAACTCGAAGGCCCTTATGAAGGTACACCGTGTTATGTCCGAGTCTGGTATCAATACAGTACTCTTATGTGTCTTTTTCCAGACGACATGGTCCGATGTTTTGCGGCCTATCTCGACTTCTGTTACCTCGCGCGCCGTTCCTCGCATGACACCCAAACTCTCACGGCCATGCAAGAGGCCCTTGATCGCTTCCATCAGTTCCAGGTCATCTTCGAGCAGGAGGGTATTTGTGCCGACGGATTCTCACTTCCACGCCAACACACTCTGGAACACTACATAGAGAACATCCGCCTCTTTGGCTCGCCGAATGGCATATGCTCATCTATCACCGAGTCGAAGCATATACGGGCCGTCAAAGAACCATGGCGTTGCTCCAGCAAGAACAATCCACTCCTGCAAATTTTACGGACAAATCAACGTCTCGATAAGCTCGCAGCCGCTCGATCAAACTTCTCTAGCCGAGGGATGTTGATTGGTTTGGTGGTGGCTGATGCACTCGATATAGTACCGGAGGACTTAGATAACGAATCATTCCTTTCTCAGGCGATCCAGGATGAGGAAGACGAGGTCGGAGATGTAGACGGAGATCCGAGTGAGGTATCTTATGATGTACAGGTCTCCAAGAAACCTGGTATGGTTTTTCGTCTTGAAGCTTCAAATATCGCTAATCATTGTCCGTTGGTCATCACAGCACATACACAATTCGCAAGTGCTCTGGCAGGCGAGCTCGACTTGCCTGAGTTTCCGGAGCTTATCCAACACTTTCTATATGATCAGCTCTATGCAACCGACAACATCAGCTCAGCTGATGTACATATTTCCGAATGCCCCACTTTCAGCAGCCGCATCGCAGTCTATCGTTCAGCTTCATCAACATTCTATGCTCCCAGCGAGCTCTCTGGTGGAGGCGGCATGCACCGGGAGATGATCTGCAGCAATCCATTTTAGCGCAACAAATATGCACGGTTTGACACCGTGTTGATCTCAACAGATCCAAGTTGTGCAGGAATGTGTGGGATAGCCGTAGTGCGGGTTGTCGGCATATTCGCATTCACATACGACGATGTGCATTATCCATGTGCCCTTGTCGAGTGGTTTGAGCTGGAGAGCAAGCAGCCGGATGCAGTCACAGGTTTGTATGTTGTGAAGCCGGACATCACAGATGGCAAGCGGGTCGTTACGCTCATTCATCTTGATAGTATTGTCCGTGCAGTGCATCTCATTGGAGTTTATCATGCTACTTTGATACCTACTGACTTTCATTTTTCGTATACACTCGACGTGTTTGATGCATTCTATGTAAACAAATATGCCGATTACCACTCTCATGAATGTATCTACTAGTTACTCCGAGAAACATACCAGCTCAAGTTCTGACAATGTCTGTGCGTTCTAGTGTCGACTAGATGTACTGACCGTTCTAACGCAGTTTCGCCAGCATGGTCAAGTTCTCAGAAAATTCCGGTTTCCCTGATGTAGATACTGCCATCGTGCAGCTGTTTCCAATGTCCTCACTGTCCCTGTCCGCATTGACCCCAGGATTTTTTTAGATGCTCTGCGAGCACCTCGTTGCTGTCGCCCACTCTGGTGGCAGGTACTATCATCCACTGTGTCCATCACTGCTTGCTGCAATTCAACCTGATCTGCTGCGGGTGCAGGGCGACATTCAAGAGCTCATGGCTCACTCGAAAAGTGCCGCCAGTTGCACGTGGCGGCAGAATCCCTTGCTCGCCCAGGCCCGTAGTATGTGAGGATAGGTCGTAGGGGATGTTGTTGTAGTATACATTCCAGTAACATTTTCTGCTTGTGTTCACCACTGTCAAGCCCACTTTCTTGTGCTGCCAATTAAATAAATAATGCACCCGCAAATGTGGAAGTATCAGTTCTGCATTGAGTCATGTTACACCCGCATACAGTGCATCTGGCTCGAGCTAATCATATGCTCTCGCTATGCCTGGACTCAATTGATGGTTATACATCAACATAACTGACATTGGCGAGGTGCTCAGTGGCAATGGAGGGCTCATATTAACATATGGGTGGTACATATATCCCCTTCCCCACCTTTGCATGCTACACAGAACACTGCCCAGGTGGCGAACCTCCTCGGGCCCATCCCTGTGAACGGGCACTGGCACAAATACACTATGTCCCCACGCCACTGGCAGTGTATTGCCAGGATGGATCACCTGCTCCAGGTTGCTGCTTACCGATGACTGGTCATGCACGGCTGTCAATGAGCCCTCCTTGCTGACACCGACACTTGCAATGCTGCTCTGCCTCGTGCTATCCATTTTCTATCTGGTACAGACATCGAGACACAATATTTGCAGTACTGCCCAGATATGTGTGCGGCACGCTGTCGGGGAAGAGCTTTGGTATAGGCGGGGCGGGTGCACTGTCCACATGAGAGTGCCTGCAGCATGAATGCCACGAGGAGCAACACGGTGCGCATGCCGACTGCGCACTCAGGTAACACTGTTGCATGTCAGCACACACTCTGTCTGTGCAGCATGGAGAGGGAAGTGGGCAGACACACATATTTGACAGAGCTGTTACAGAGCCAGCTGATGGGGCACTGCTTATCTGCGGGCCACTGCCATTTATATATGTGCTGGTGTGAGGATGCGCGGGGGCGGGAGAAAGGGGTGAACTCACACATGCTTTGTCAATGGAGCTGATCTTGGCAAGCACAACATCTGTGCAGTACTTGCCGGCGGCCAGCTAGGATGGCTATATATCACTGACTGCACAGCACGAAAGATGGGCTCTAGCACATTCACAGAATAGGATCGTCGGGAACAGGTGGTACGCGAAGGAGAAGCTTACCTAGCCGAGTAATTGGCAGTTGACTGTCAAGAGCACACCACAGTAGTGCGGGATTATTGGTTTCAATTGCTGCATGTATGTGTGCATCACACTGATCTTGTGCTTTTCCCACTGTAAAGCCCATTGAGCAAGTACACATGTGCGGGCGGAGACTGCACGCACAATATATGAGACGAGAAAGATTGCAACATCCACGGCTCTACTTACCATGCATTTTACGACACGACTTCTGTCAAACTCTGCTATAACTTTGCACAAATTGCGCTTCCTAGCACAACATGCAGAGATCTAGAGAGGGGAGACATCGTCACAGTTGATATCATAGTACTTAGAGTCTTAGACATCTGATATGACATACAGGTCGCCACAGCAAACAAATATAAATAAGTGTTTCAAACTGCGGCAATTCTTTTGGGGGTGGGAGCTTTGCTCTTGCGAGCAAGGGATTAGATAGTCAATATGTATTCATTTGAACCAAAATAAATTATGAAGTTTATCCAAATAACACTTAAGCTGCATTGGAGGCTCTGAAGCTCAAATCACTAAGAGAAATAAGTGAACATGCTTTAGATAAAGATTAGCAGACAATTATAACTATTTGGACATGACACTAGTGTAGACTCTGTTTCAATTAGATGTTCCTCCAACCAAATCTGCTCTAATGTATCTAATGAACCTCTAAGATAACTAATTGAACATGCTTTAGACAGAAATTAGTCCAACATTAGAGGATTTTAGATACTTTAGACAAAGATACATCCATTAGACAAAACTTAGTGTACATCTAGACATCATTCTTCTAGATTAGCAAATGAGGTTTTTCCTGATGATAGGGGTCCAAAATCTCAAAAAATTGTCCAAAACACGGTCAGGCCTCCCTTACCATATTCGGGGGTCCTACTTTGGGTTGCCAGTATATAAGACAGTGAGCATTCAAGGGCAAGGCAACAAATTCAAAAGTAATGGCTCTCCCTCCCCCTGCTCCTTTTCGTGCTCATGACGATGCTCCTTCAGAGGACTACAACACGTTTGGCTATGACCCGCAAGGGCACATTGCCAATGTGGCTGCACTGATGTTCAGTGAGAACTGGTGTCCTGACCTGAACACCATCCCCCGATATGCTGATCCTCATGCACCACAACCCCTCAATATGGTCCACCTGCTCTGTACCAGATGCCGTACCTCCCGCAGGATTGGGCCCCACAGCATCCATATGTCGGGTATTTGGGCGGGCTCCAATTCGAAGCAACTTCAGTAGGACAGATACATCTTTTCTCTGTTTCAACATGATCCAGATACATGTTGACAGTGTCAGAATGCATCCTTAAGACCCACTCAGAAATACATTTGATGCAGATGTATCGCAGATACATTTATTTTAAGGATACATTCATCAAAGGATGTATCTGAGGATACATCCCATATAAAGGATACACCACTCAGGGATACATTGATTGCGAAAATGTCACATGACATTTAGAAAAGTGCACACAGGAGGATTAGAACCTGCAACCCAAAGTCAAATGAATTTCAAAGACTGATGAGTTAATCACTGTGCCATTATGGCTTGCGAAAATATAGGTTGTACAAAACTTATATAGACAATATAAAGCTCAAAACTTCGTCACAAATCTGTCTAAGTACACTTCATCCTCACACATATTGATGACTTCATCCTACACTTCCCGGACATGTTCACGCAGCACAAACATGCTGCGTGGGTGTGTTTGGGTGGCGTGTGGTGTTGCTGCGGACTGGTGGGTCCCGCAGGGCTGCGTGCATGTCTTGGGTGCAGCTTACATGTCCTGGAGATGCAAGTGTAGCTGGCGGGAGTGCAAGAGTGCAGAGGGGGGACGAGTGTTGCATTGGGGTGCGCAAGGATGGTGAGAGTAGGTATATGAATGGGCGCAGGTGAAGATGAGCGTGAGTGAACAAGGGGCATATGAGAAATGAAGAAGACGTACCATAAACTTGACGAGCAGCCAATGGCTGCTTGTTGAGTGGTCCTCTGCATGCCCAGAGGTGGACCAAGTTAGATGTCAAGCATTTTGAGGTGCTCAGAATTTTTGGCATCTTGCCTTGGTCTTGCCACGCAGCTGTCCAACACGTGTAAGTGGACACATCCACTACCTTGTCCTCCCCAGCATCATACTACCCATCCAACTCAACATCTTCCGAGTAATCCAGTTCATCTTCGAGCTTTTCTGTCTGGCTCAGCTCCAGCATTGCCCACTTGGTGATGACACCGGCTCATCGCTAGCTGGGTTGACATCTACATCTTCTTTCTGAAGGCAAGTATGTCCTGAAGACTTGTGAAGGCCACTTAGGTATTGTGTTGTATTCGTGTCCATTGTCTTCTGCTTATAGCTGTTGATGGTCTGTCAGTGCATTGGATATTATTTATCTATTCTGTGCCCCTGGTCTTTGAGCGGGCATGCCAGATGTAAGTGTGGTGAAATCTTATTGTTTGATCAGCCATTCTCCCGCTCGCTTTCATACAGTGCCCACACAACCTCATACATGCTGCTCTTGCAGGTGCTCTGGGAGGTCAACAATAGTGTTGAGATCATATACTTGGAGGGTGTGAGGGGTATGCAGTTGTCCATGAGTGCACAGAACTGACCATGCTGCACAGTGTATATGCAAATGCCCTCTCTTAACTATGATATTGTCACAGAGATGAATGAGTGTGGGCAGATGGGGATGCGGTACATGCACAAGAGCCATGGGAGTATGACACTGCTCATGACACCGCTCAAGAGCAATGTGATGTGCATGTTCATGAGGTGTGTGGTTCTGCAGGCTTACCGCAGCTCATTCTGATGCTGCTGCTGGCTGCAGAAGCTCAATCCGAGTGACAAGGACACCCAGTTTGAGTTTGGGCTCCTCTCTGCCAGCCCGTGTGTCTCATGTACATACTTTGCTGGCATATGTCTGACAGCCCCACAGCTGTACGTCGACAGGAAGCTTGTGGTCAACAACTGGACATGGCAGTGCCATGGCAATGTATTCTTCAACTTCGGCTCTACAGAGGAGCACAGTGTGTACATGCTTGTGGTGGGTGTTGTGCAAGCCATCAACATCGTGTAGTGCAATGTGTGCGCACCTGCGGACAGCCACCTGGACAAGACTTGGATGATCATGGACTCAAACCTGGGTGTGTGGCTCAGTGGTGTGGAGGTGGTGGATCTGGATGAGCTGATGGTGGGTGCGGTGTGGCTTGCATGCGAGGCAGATGTGGTCGTCATGGTCATTGGGCTCTGCACTGACTATGCCTTCATTGGTGGGAGAAAAATGCAGCAGTGTGGGTGGGAAGATGGTCCTACAATGTCCATATATCAATCATTACCATAGCCACAATATTACAGCTGCTTCTTCAGTATTTGAAATGGATGTATGATATTGGTGACAACAGGGTGATCTAGGCTCAATTGAGAGTGATTCAGAGCACTCTGAGAGTGCCCTCAAAGCAACCAGAGTAGCTCTGAATGCAACCTAAGAGTCATTCAGAGTGCACTCAGAGCAGCTCAGCGTACTGAGAGCAGGTGCAATAGAGCACCTAGTATTAAGAGCGGCTCAGAGTGCTCTGGCCACTCTGACGCTCTGAGCACTCTAAAGCGCTCTAGGACTTCCTAGAGCGCACTAGAGCGGACCAGCTTTTTCCTGATGCCAAAGGCCATTGACATACTCATTAAATGCGGAGCGGATGAATGAATGTTGAAGTACATCAATGTAGATGATACCATCCATAGACAGAGCAGGCAAGATTGAATAGCTGATGTAAAATTAGATGCTTCCGCAAGCCAATGTACAAATACTTGATACTCACCGCTTTCTGCAAACAAAGAAATCTCATTGTTGCACGCGCTGACTGGTGGGTGCCCACACGTATCGACAGCATCTTGAACACTTGTCAAAGGTGCTCTCGTCGACAAAGACAAGCTGCTCTGGCTCGTAGTACTGGGCAATAAGCATCTTGTATGCTTTGCAGTCCTGCTCATTACACTTCTGCGCCGGACAAGTAACCTAAAATGACACTTAGCATCAGCCATGGAAGCCAACACCTACAACAAACCTGTTTTCATGTGTAGCCTCGTTGTCTCAGCGTCTGATGGATTGTGCATGGTGAGACATTAACACCACAGACTTCCTGCATCAGCTTTTTGAGCCCGTTGAGGAAGATGTCTGGCTGTTGTTTAACACACCCTTCAAGGAACTACCCGGGAAATGAGAACACATAGAGTGAGAAGTTCAAATGCTTACAGCCACATCTAGACCATTCAGAATCTGTGGTCTTCCAATGACTGTTGGTGTCCTGACCACTTTGTCCGTCTCTCGATAGACATGACATATGTGGCTTATTGTGACTGGATGGACATCAACAAGCCATTGTATGTCCTTCGCTTTCACGCCGGGCTTGGAAGACATATTCAATATCACCTTCTTGACTTTCTCAGGTATTTGGCGGTGGTTCCTTATGACGTCGTTTGGACATAGAGCTATAGGTCATTGGTGTATGTATGATCACTTGAAACAGTATCTGGTCAGGATCTAGCGGGATTTTTTAACTCCGACACTAGGTGTGAAAATCCCGGCATTATCTATCAATCTGAAAACAGCTGTAGAACCCCTAAACTAGGTCTAAGTAGTCAAAAGATCAGTTCAAAGGCTTTTGAGACACATAGTGAGCATTCTGTACACTGTACACCACAGACAGTGATACATTTCCTGTCACCTGAGATGCCACAAATATTTCAACATTTGTTGTGACTTGCTTAGTGAAATTTCTAAGCAACAGATATTCAATCATATATTCTAAGTCTATGTTTGAGTTTATGATGATCATCAATTTGGATCAGATATGTTGGATAATTAACAGCTGTAGACTTAGAATTTACCCTGTTGAGAATTAGAACATCATAAATGCCGACATTTATTTTGAATCCTTGCATGAACTTTGGTGGGCTGTTAGTCTCTAAGTGATACAATAGACCTCAGAGTGGTCTGTCAAGCTGTAGTAGTGGTTGAGTGTGCACTTTGCAAGCATCAAGGACACTCAGATAGCAGTGCTGTACTTGAGATTGACAGTGTCAGTGGCCAGGTGTTTGTTAATATGGTCTATGGATGGGATGACCATGGCGAGGTTGGGAATGTCACGTAAAAAGAAGAGGGTCGCATCCTTGAGGACCTGTTTGGCGAACGTTGCAGCGTCAGCAGCGCACCAGCATGTGACATGGGTGGCCTGCCTGAAGAATGTCATACAGCTGCTCTGTGATATGCCATTTCTGCACTGTCAACTCATACTGATCCATCTCCAGCTCTGCATCATCCGTCAATGCGCAAATCATCTTTTGGTATTGCAACACAAACTCCAGCGTGTTGAAGGTGGAGTTTCAGCGGGTTGCCACATCACACGGCATGATATGTTCCATTGAATATCTCAAGGTCTGAGAGTTCATATTTTTGAATTTTCAACAACATCAGGAAAAACCTCATTTGATAATTTATCTTAAATTAGGAATGTCAGCTGGCTAATGTTTGCTAATCATATAATGGCTGCTTATTTTACTAAGTGGCTGCAAATAGTCTCTAATTGTTCCTTAAAATATGACTAATAAGAACAATTAGAGTCACATTAGATGGTGTTAGTGCTTAGTTGACCCTAAACCACACTAAACAATCAAAGTGACTGATATATTTACTAATTTCATGTTACCATTTCAAATTGAGATTATAAGAACAGTCATTATCCTTTACATCATAATCAGATGTTTGCTGCTACATGATGAATGATCTGTCGTTTATTATTTTCATCAAAGTCTATCAAAATATATTCAGAAGCTACAGACAAATACTACTAAATGATAGTACTATATGTCTGTCTGTCTGTGAATGGATTCACAAAAAAGGTGTCACATAATCTAGAACATTGCTACTGCTCCAGTCTCAATCAGCTTAGCCTGTTCACTTGTCAATATTTTGCTTTTGCAATTTATTCCTATTAAAGCCACATTTTCCATGCCATTAATAGGCAATTGCATATGTTTTTGAATATACTGTGATGGAAACACAACTATTACCTGGTCATACATATCTAAGAAAAAGGTTCAAAATAGCAAAAACATTAAAAATGCAAACTAAAGCCATGTAATGTCTGATCCAGAAATGACTCAACTGACTTTCTTTACACTTGTAAGCTGATGTTGCTATACTTGAGTCTTGTGTATAATCAGTCACTGGACTGGTTGAAGGTGGGACAATCACTCGAACATATGATCATGCGTGAACCAACAACACATCTATTCGTACCGAGTCTTCACTGTCCAGGAGATATCGGCAAGGGACATACACGGTAGGAGAGGGTGACATAACGAATGATATGACAGCGACAAGCTATACTGGTGGTAGAATGAATGTGGATGCTTGCGGTTGATTGTCGGCATGAACGGAGAGACTGCATGTGCAGCAGTGAAATGACATTGTGGTGATACAATGATACGTGTGATTTGCTTCAGCGCTTCTGTGATTTACATGTACTGATGGTAGTCAGCATGATCATGTGTCTGACTGCGGTGAACATTTTACTGTATCACAGCCTACTATAAAATGTGTTGGGAGATATGTGGTCTATCATGTGCACATTCATCATCCTACGTGTGTCATAGTTGGTGTTAAATCAAACATGTGGCTAGACATGTGGCCTATCATGTGTATAGTAATCTGCTTATGTATATTATGATTGATTTTAAATCAAATATGATCAGGCATGTGGCCTATATTGTACACATTTGTCAGTGTTTTCATGATCATATAGGATAAATATAGTGAAAATCCAGTGTATTCTACCTTGTGTGTCCACTATAAAAGGTGTACTGTGATCACTACATTCTTCACTTAATCTCCACTTCTTTCAGCTGAAACATCCAGTGTATATACTCTGTGATGTGCTCTTATCATTTTCATTGTGAGATTTGCCTTGCTGCCTTGTTCTATTGTCTCTGTTCTAATGCTGACCTATGACCTATTTATTTGACAGATATGTACTGACTTGCTGCTAAACCCTTTCTCATACTTGTGTATCAACTATTTAACATGTATATGAATTTCTCTATATTGAATAGTGTATAACACTATGTACATCATTCTATGCATGACTATGACTACTTTCAGCAGCCTGTTGAACACTTCCTACATTTTGGGGGCCCATTAAACACCTCCGTCATTTTAACTTCTGTCTACATCTATTTCTTATCCTGATGCTTGCTGTTGACTTATTTGTTTGTTATCAGAATTATGTTAGCATGAGGGGAGGTGTGCAGATAACATAGCATAAAAATATTTATCTTTTAGCATCATTTCATAATGTGAAGAGATCTGACAGTGGTTATTTGACATTGGTGGTCTCATATTTAGTGTTGTTAGTTGTACAGTTGAGTGTCATTCTGAATAGTACATCAGTTGCTTCAGGTACCAGTGTTCTAAACCTATGTAATGATCTGGATATATGTACATGACAAGAAACCAGAAATCATCTTTGCCGTGCACAGCATCAGCCCACTCTGCATAAGTAATAATCAGACAATTATACAAGGATGCACAGATTAAAGTGCAGAATACAATCCTGCACTAGGTTGTATAAAATAGACAATGTGACCTAGAACTGCACAATTACAATGTGGGACTGCTGGGCTATTGTATCATAAAATTGGAAGCCATAGGTGGCGAGAGAACATCTAGATGCACGTCTGACTCATGGAGTTCCCAATTGAGGTCTATTCCGCTGACCATGTACACTGTCAAGGACCTTGTGAGAGTATGCAAATGTTGGGGTCTGGTCAGTGTCCTGGTAGAGGAAGGTGCAGTGGTTCCTCACAATCTTGTACAGGGGCTGCATGAGATTGTGATTTACACAGAGCTCAATAAACAATGTTTGCACAAGGAAGAAATTGCAGAATGATCACGTTAGAGTTAGTAATATTTCCACAGCCTTTTTGATTGTTGTCTGATAGCATTAATTAGTACTCCTTGTCTTTTACCATCACCTTGTCTTGCTACATTGACTTAGCTCAACAAGCTCTGATCTGAAATCTTTGCACAACTTGAACCACCACAGCTATACTCACTTCTCAACCAGTGAGCCATCATCTTGCCTTACCACTTATCAATCCTCAATTCTCACTGTTCACCAGTTTCAAAAGCCCAACTGTCTTCTTTTTGTCTTTTCTGTTGCTGCTTGAGACATGTGAGTTACTTGCAACCATATTGTTCTTAACATTAACTGAATCATATATTTTCTCAATGTCAGACAATCTAAAAACAAAAGTAAGATTTCATATTATATCAGTGGTTATATCAGACTATGCTTAGAAACTCAGTGGAAAATCTTGCCTACACAAGTTTCAGGTAATTGAATATACTAGAGAGAATTACATATTTAAATGCTGCCTTGAAACTGTTTTCTACAGCTCCCTTTCTTCTTTTACCAGGTGAGGCTCATAAACCATTTTGATTTGAAAGAACAAAATTAACATGTTTGAAGAGCCATAAACAAAATGAAGTACATTGATCTTCAAAATGGTCTCCTTTTTTGTATAGCTCTATTTGCCCTCAAACAGCATTGAATAACAGTGTTGCTTGCAGATAAATAATGCTGTTACCCAGCCTTTGTCTGTTTTGTATGGATCTGGTCTCTACCTACCAATAATCATATGTACTTACTTTATGCAGATATCTCAAATGTCCTGTTCAAGGATGTTGGACCCAGTCAAGAGCTACTTTCAAAACAGTGGCTTCGCATATTTCTGATTTTCACACTTCATACAAAACACTTCAACAAAATGGTTAATTATTTACAAACTGTACTGTTGTTTTTATTAACTCTTCGGTTGAACAGAGAACAAGCTCAAAATTACCAGAGATGCTGATGGTGATTTAACTTGTCCTGAAGGTACAGATTGCTTTACAGCAAAATCCTTTAAAAGATTCAAAGACCACCTGGACAAAGTAAATACTGAGTACAAGACTGTACCAGCATCTGGGAAAGCTGTAGACTATGACATCCCAAAGCGAGAAGAAATTTCAGAAGACAGTGTTACTCCTACTGCTATTGTTACTCCTACTGCTGTTGCTCCTACTACTGCTGCTGCATCTCATTTTGATATTCTCTCTGTAGGTCATAAGGATATCATTTCCTTGATTGAAGATGAAAATTTTGGTTAACCATCCAATTCATTGCCTTTGCCCACCCTTTTAAATTCAAATTCAGATTCTACTTGTGGAAATATGGGTCAACCATCTCAGATTTGAATTCAGGTTCTGCTTATGATAGTGCTGGCCAACCATCCAATGACTTGTCTCTGTCCACCAATCATGAAGGCTTATGACTTGATCTACCTTGATCAATGTCAAATTATTGCATGTATCTCATATGGAACAGGGGTTACTCAAGCAAACTTAAAAGATCACTTTGTTGCTCAACATGACTGAACAATTGATGCTCAAAAGATCATCTCTGAGTTGGCTGGTATGACTTTTACAGGAGTATAATAGATTTAATCCCAAGGACATCATATCACACATTTCAGGACTTTCAATACTGAAAGACTTTGGGTGCTCTATCAAAGGATGCAACTTTGCATGTGAATCTATGATAGCCACTTCAGTCATAAACACTCTCATCTGAAAGTTCTTGGTGGCAAGACTGGAAGGTCATACACACAATCTTGTGATATTCAAAGACTTTTTGCAGCTGCTTTCAATTTATCATATTTCAGACTTGAACCTGTTCTTGTCAGTGTTGAGACAGGCAAAGACTTGAATCTGTTTTATCATGACTTTATACTACCCGCTGAACAGAAACAGGAAGCTCAGAGGTTAAAAAGTAGTCATGATCCCCAGGACATCAATTCTTTTCTGTTAAAAAAAAGTTCATTGGCATACTGCTATGGAACTCTACTCTCCTGCTGCTCTAAGATCTCTAGTTATACAGCCCTGTGGTCAAGATCCTTCATGCTATGACAAGATACAAGATGTTATGTCTACATACATATGCAGTGTATTAACAACTGCCCATATTTATCTCATTATTCTGAAAGAGCTGAATGTGGCTAAACATGGGTAAGTAGAGTTTCATTGGCAAATGTCCTTAAATTAATATCATATCTTAGAGAAAACCCTTTGTTTTATTACAGCTGAAATCAACACAGAAATATTATGCCAAGAAATTGACTCAGTTGATTTTAATGCTTCTTCGTACAAAATCTTTGAGCATGACTATAATATCTCATGCATCATAATATAGATTCAAATTCAGGTTCTGCTTACTATTGCCTTTGTCCACTTTTTCAGCTTTGAATTTAGAATCTGCTCATGACAGTGTTGGCCAACCATCTAATCACTTGTCTTTGTCTACCGATTTTGCTTTAGGTTCTTCTCATGGAAATGCTGTGGTGGTCCAATGTAGAGCCAATTTTACTGGAGATACTCAAACAGAGACTATAAAGGCTTATGATTTGATGTACCTTCATTAACGTCATATTATTGCATATATTCTATGTGGACAAGGGATTACTTGAGCAAACCTAAAAGGTCACTTTAGTGCTCACCATAAGCAAACAATTGATGCTCAGAAGATGATTGATCTCTGAGCTGGTTCATATGACTTTTACAGGAGAGCATAAGAAATTCAAGCTAAAGGATATTATATCACCTATGTCTGGACTTTTTAGTGATGAAAGGCCTTGGCTACTCTGTCAAAAATTGTAATTTTGTGTGTGGATCTACAAAAATAGTAGTAAGTCTTATGTTTGTACAGAATTCACCCTCCACATGTATAACCCACAATGTAACTCACACCCAGACACTTCCAAATTCTCTGATGTTACCTACAGCTCAAAATATGTAGTCTGTGTAAGGTTCTAATGAGGTATTAGCAGTTGATCTGGACCAACAGAGGGAATGGTGACTATCTATGAATAATTGTTATGCATCAAGTCACTAGGAGCCTGTATTGTTGCTGACAACCCTATGACAGCAAGAGTATAAGTAAGATACATGCAACACATGGTGTATTGTGTGGACTTAAATGACTGTTCCTCCACCTGAAGTACAAACAGAACCTTCTTCTTCAGACACTGAAGATTGTTTGATCTTAGTTGAACCTACAATTCACTATTTAAAAACTAAAAATATGTGAGGGCTCACTGTTTGAAAGACATAAAGGCATGTATACTTCTGATTATTCTCTTGCATAAGGTTAAAAATGAACAGGCTTTCTTAACAAGTTATCACATACAGAGAAAATCTTTTTCCCACTGGCGCTGATTCAGTTTCTCCAAAATACTTATGGCCCTTCTATGCAATGTGGTCATAGTCCACTCACTCTGAATTGTGCAGATGACTTTGTTAACTATGTTACTACCCTCACCTGTTCATGTTGACTGCACAGCCACCTGTGGCTTCCATTATTGTAATATAATATAATATCACAGGGTTGAGAGATTGTGCATGTGTATTTAATGAGGACATTAAAATTGTACAAAATTTTATCTGTCATTGTAATTCCCACTATTTTACAATCTGTGCCTGTCTTATATAATCAAGGGAATATTGTCAATTTGATATTACTATTTTAATATTCACATAATGCTAGAGTTACCAGTTGATAATTGCTGTATATTCTGCTTTTTAGTAAAATAATGGTATACTGTTGGGCTCAATTTCTTTTAGCTAATTATGAATCTGTTGCTCGTTATTTACTATAAATGGAAGGTATACAACTTATGTACTGCTAAGATCTATTTGATGAACTGATCATAAATCTGATGCTCACTACTATATAGTAATTATATCATTTATATACTGCTGGCCTTTGTTTTTTGAGCTCATTTAAAATTTGAGAATCAATAATTTTTATATATAGCCACTATTGTGTCATATACCATCTGGAGTCCTTTTTAGGCAGATTCAAATCTGTCATTAATAACTTACTATATATGGTAGTGCCAGTGTCAAAATCTGTTTTAGAGGTCTTTCTTTACAGCTGTTATACAGTGTGTATAGAGCAGTATACACCTGTTAAAGCTTGTTGGGATCATATTTAATTTTTCAGACTTATATTTTAACAACCCTTCTGGATTTTCTGGCTTAACTGAGCATGCATAACACTTTGTCTTTTTTCTCAGCATTCTTGACACAATTCACATCTTTTAGAAAAGAAATTTTCTTTTTGGTAATCTTCAAGTGTCTTCCAACACTAAAAAACACTATCAGACATCACCTAGAGTTAGGTCAGTCATTCACATGACTAATATAGTGGTTACTATATTGTATAGTACTTGATTGGCTTGCTTGAATTTAGTATTTGTCTATAGCCACATCTCTATCAGTTTGCAAGCATGCACATTGACATCACACTGACACTGACAAACTGACAGTATAGTAGATTATTAATATCAGCATACCAAGTTTGTGCTATACTGTTACAGTTTTTTATTGTATTTTATTTTATCTTCTCTATATCTCATTATCTATGTGTTATTGTTTATTTTTACTTATGTTCCATTCCGGGACACTACCATGCTGGGTTGAAACTCACTTGGTAATCTCATAGATGCTCGGCTTCCACCTGTGGCTTCCAATTTTGTAATACAATAGCCCAGCAGTTCTACATTGTAATTGTGCAATTCTAGGTCACATTATCTATATTATACAACATGGTGCAGGATTGTATTCCGCACTTTGTACAATCTGTGTATTTCTGTACAATTTCTAGGTCTTTGTACAATCTGATTGACATTATAAATATGTTATCCTAGGGTTATCAGTGGGGGATATCTGTATATTTCACATTTTTGTAAAATGGCTGCATTAAAGTGTACATACTATATATAGCCAGAATTCAAAAAAAGGAAATTGTCAAGCAATATACTAGGGAGCTTTGTTTTTTGACCTGATTACAAATCTGATGCCTGTTACCTGCTATATATAGTAATTGCATCTATATATTGCCACAGTCTGGTTTTTAATTAAATTACAAATCTGCTGCTTGTCACATGCTATATATGATGTAGAGTTTCAGTTTGTTCAATACATAAGTGTCATGCATAGACATGCCCAAGAATACATATCACACTGCAACATGTATTTGAAAAGTCTCTCATAGTATGTTATGTAGATCATTTTGGTATGTATTGGCCAATGTATGTAGCACATGATACATATATACATTAATCAATACATTGAATGCACTATATATGCTACACCCAATACATTTGTTCTCAATGTATTGTTGCTCAATGTATTGTACCTTAAGTGTTTCTTCTATGAGAAATACATCTCTTAATAGATACACTGAAGGATACATTGTCTAGAAATACATGCTGCAGAAATGTCTGATGACATTTATAAATTTGCCAGTGTGAGGATTAGAAGCAGTGACCACCAAACAATTTGGTTACCTAATGAGTTAGACCACTACACTATGAGGCTTGTGAAAATATATATTGTACAGCACCTATATAGACATATTTTGGCTTAAAACTTCATCACATATCTTGTATAGACTTCTGATTCTTAGCTCAGAATAGAATATTGTAGCTATAAGTATGTTCAGCTATGATCTTTAGTCTTGGTATTGAGCATTTACAACTATTCTGAATCAAAGTCAGAAGTGTATACAAGGATAAAGTGGACTTAGACAGATTTGTGACGAAGTTTTGAGCCAAATATGCCTATATAGATGCTGTACAATATATATTTCCACAAAGCCTCATAGTGTAGTGGTCTAACTCATTAGGTAACCAAATTGTTTGGTGGTCACTGCTTCTAATCCTCACACTGGCAAATTTATAAATGTCATCAGACATTTCTGCAGCATGTATTTCTAGACAATGTATCCTTCAGTGTATCTATTAAGAGATGTATTCCTCATAGAAGAAAAATTAAGGTACAATACATTGAGCAACAATACATTAAGAACAAATGTATTGGATGTAGCATACATAGTGCATTAATGTATTGGTCGATGGACTTTTCAAATACATGTTGCAGTGTGATATGTATTCTTGAGCATGTCTATGCATGATAATTATTATTGAGTAAACTGAAGTGGCTCGTATGGTAATTGTATGCATCATAGTCTGTTAGTTTTATTTTTGAATCTGGTTGTGAATCTGATGCTTCTTATCTGCCATATATAGTAATATATATAGCATATATTGTCAGCCCTGGTTTTTTAGACCTGTTTTGGACACTTGATACTTGATCTCAACTTTAAATGGTCATATTAAATCACTTGATGTTGTTTGCTAGACTAACTCCCAGTATATGATTAGTTTCTTGTCATATATTGCTATACATAAATATACATCTATAAACACCATGAATGCTTCTTAGATTTGTTTTATTTTCTCTGACTTGCATTTTTGTGATCATTTTGCATTTTCTGGCTTAACTAAGCATGTATGACCCTCCAACTTTTTCCCTCAGCATTCATGATGTAATTTCCATCTTTCATTAAAAAATTTCTTTTTGGTAATTTTTAACACACAGACACCTACCAGCACTCTATAAGACTATCAGACATCACTAAGAGCTTTGACAGCTCTTTCTATAACATATGTAGTGATTATCATACTGTACAGCACTTGGTTAGTTTGCTGAAGTTTAGAATTTATCATACTGTCAGTTGGTCAATATGCATGGCATTACCACTGTGAGCCGGCACTCACAGTCTGTTATGCAGCTATGATCACACAGTACTATATGCTTTGCCTATAGCTATGTTACTCTATTATCTATGATTTATATAATACTAGATTATCTGTGATTCATGTCAGTCTAGCTCAGATAATATATGAGACATACTGCTAGATTATACATATATCTATCACTGGCAGTGGGAGTGACCAGTAAATAACATGCTATCTGATGCAGCATGCAGACCATATTGTGTGCAGATTGTCTGCACATTGCTAGAGCAGCATAGCTATAAGCAAAGCATCCCTTGCTCGTCAGAGGAAGGCTCCCACCACCAAAAGAATCGCAGACGTTTGGAACATTTATTGATGTTTGTTTGGTCGCGGATATTTTGAACATTGATATGTTCTACTTTTCGTTGAGCATCTCCGAGTACGCGGTGTCGCTTGGTCTAAGGTGATGTTTGTTTCGTTGCGAATATTGTCTATACATATCGTTGTGCACTACGCTTCACGCTACAACACCCCCTCGCCGTCTATATGGCCGTTCACCGTCGTTAACCTCCAACGACCACCGCACTTGTTTTCGCAGCACCGCTTGCCTCCGAGCGACCACCCCGTTGTTACTCCGTAAGGTGGCTGAGATCGTCCGATTGGTTCCCCGAGGTGTTTGAGATGTATGATTAGACAGCCGTCATCCCCGAACCACCGGAATCGCCGCGGGCAGCCGAATAAGTCACAGTGCATACCAGACTCGTCGTCTTCCCATGCGTTGGCGTTGATTCCCCATTCGTAGCCTCGCTCGGAATATCGATTTTGGTAAAAGACGTTCGTACCGTCGGGATAAGATGGATGTAGCAGTCGGAGAGGGTGGTATAAACCACGCCGTTCGAGAGTGAGAGTCGGATATGCGCAGCATAACGTGTCCGCGGATACGAAATTCATTAACAGAGAAGTCCACCAGTGCGCGATGGGAAACGTCGCGGTGTTCTCTGCTGAAACGATGACATCGATGTGGAACGTGCCTGCAGAGAGACGTGTGACACGAGATATGCCTCCGTGTACGTCGAGCACATCTGTCTGTGCGTCTTCGGTAACGACGACATAGCTCGTTTGCCAATAGTGTTCTGTACCGATTAGGTAGTTGACGAGAGTATTGGCGTGGGGTGCTGTGACGAATATGTCGAGATCTTCAGGAACGAAATCTGCAAATATGTCGAGGAGCAGCAGCGCGCTCGATCCGGAAATGATTGCTCGAGTGGCCCGCATGACTGCGCGAAAACCTGCAACGTCATCGACATAACTTTGATTACATTAGTTTTTCGGTATGCTTGCATGCAGTGGCTCATATGGTCTCGTACCTTTGCAACAAGGCCTCCTGCAGTGACTGCAGATGTTGAGTAACAACATAGTGATACGTCTTCGACGTTTGGCGGCACACGAGTAGCGTGCGCAGGTCGCACCAGAATATAATCGTACATATCATATTTGGAGGAAGTCTAAAGAGATCGTTACTAGTGTTCGCTCATGACTTCAGTGTGTCGTGAACGAACTACTCACGTTGAGATGATCTCCTTTGTTCCTTCCTCTTGCTTGTCGTCCTCCTTGAACGGTGACACACTCATATCGCAATGTTCAAAGTGGTAGATTATGTAGTCGACGTGGGCTCTGACGCATGCGAGCACATAGTCGTCATCGACGGTTCTATCTGTTGTAGAAAAGTCACTGGGGGTGATCGAGCCGTCCATGAAGTGAGGGTGTTCGTCGTCGTTCGATAACATGCGTGATTATTGTTGAACGCGGCGTTGTCTATATCAGTGTGGACAAACTAAGCCACTCACAGTTCGTCATATATCATTGTTGTGGACACAGATACGGTGCGCTCCACCGTCCCTTGTTTCGCATGCCAACGGCTCCTACTGGTATGGAGTATTGCCTTTGCACTCACCACCACGATTACCTTTTTACATTGCTGTCGCTGTCCTACGCAACAACAACCGAATCGCCCAACATTAACAGCCGAACTTCTAAGTGGGACAACAAAGGATGTCGTGGAATGAGGATGACATTTTCGAGGTGAGTACTATTGCATCTCACTTACCGTCGAAGACCTGAAGAGTTGCGTAGTCCGTTGATCGCTTCATTCGGTCCCAGTCCGACAACATTGTGTATAGTATGGTCATACGGCAAGATGGGTTTCTGCTGGTAACTATCAGTAGTGAGAACCGCGGTTTTCTATTAGTGAGAGGACTTTCCTCCAGTCCATGTGCTTGCAGTCTGACAATGTCACAGTGTCTCCACCGCTTTCTCCAGGAGCTGAGCGATGCAGCTGTGTTGTACACCTTCGTGGTTGAGTCCCAGACCCGTGGGGCTCTTTTTGCTCACATTGTTTTCACCCTTCGTCCGTAACGAATGACGATGGTGTGATATATTTACCTTTGTCAGTTACACTGCCTCACAGAAATCCTAGAATAAATATATCAAGTGTTACCTCCGAGTTTGTATTGTTCATTGTCGTGGACACCAGCAGAGTTGTCAATGAAGTGCTTCATTTTCAAAGAGCACGTGCTACGCGTTCTCTACAGACATGTGTCTTGCTACGTCCACTCGACGGTTGGTTGTACATGCATAGTTCATATACATCCTACAATGCTCGATTTCCTTCCACAGTCTCTGTATACTCCGCGGAAGCAGCACTGTTCTCCCACCATGTGTGTCGACCTGTCCAGTTCATCAAGCCGCTCATCTTCGCGTTGGAGATTAGCGTCGAGCGGCTTCATGAAAATACGCTCATCAAATCTCGAAGCAGCCGTATGCTATGACGACCAGAGCTTCTCGAAAGCGCGACATAGACGTTGAATAACGTCAGGTCTGACCCGCTCGGTGGGGACGCGATGTCGACAATTACGAATGAGATAGTTTGTCCTTGTGAGCGATAATCCGTGAACGCATATGCAGCGTAATGGGATATTGACGCCGTTTGACAGTTTTCGGCACTTTGTCTGCTCGCCGCTTCCAACGTCAATGCGGAATGTTTTTGTCGCCGGCTCTATAGGTATGATGTTTCGCTCCAAACCCTGCTGTTGCTGAGCCCGCGTTCGTCCATCTTCACCAGAATATACACGGAGGATATTGGAGGCGAACCACGGACCGTTGTCTGCATCGCACTCGCGAGGATCGAGGACAATGTCTGTGATTTCCCCCCGAGCTCCATTGGCGACATCGAGATCGGTGTTGACGTTAACGGTTACCATCACTTTCATTCCGACAGCAGCTGGACTTCATGAGGTAAGCCACTGCGCTCCTTCCGGCCGCGACACTTTGTTGACTGTTTTTTGCAACTAGATAACGCTCTCGCATCGTCAACGGTCGATCGTGGATCGTATCTTCCGCTGGACACAAAAACAATGATGCCCGCTGCGCTGACAGTGTCGTTGGGAAGCCGCCTCATTCCATTGCATACGGACTGCATGCCGTGGTGTGACCAGAGCTGCGTCTTGCCAATGACTGTCTTCGAAGTCTGTTTGGGAGCTTCGGATTTTCGATGATGAGTTCCGCAGCATGTCGATGTCCCGTTGTTCGGCTCTCCGTGTCTAAGACGTCGAAGAAAATCTAGCCATGTAGGGTCTGTCACCCTCACTTGCTGTCGCAATAGAACCACTATTCTGAAATTGCTCATAGATCTCGCGTCCGACACAGTCGTCAATGGAATCTCCATCTCCAGGAGAAGACGGATAATACAATGGTGCGGTGCGTTTGTCTGCGACGGGAGGAAACTGATGAAATCTCCACAGAGGATGACATTGATGCCACCGAACGGAAGGTGCTCCGCGCCTGTTTTGAACGATGAGATGTTCTGCGAGAGCTTCGGCTAGGAACGACCGGGAGATCATCGACACTTCATCAATTATGAGATATTGCACGTCTCGCCACTCCTCGGACAACCGTGCCCGTGTCTCCGTCGACATACGATGACCGTTGAGCGCAATGCCAGCAATATTGTGAGTTGTTTTGCCCTCGATAAGCGATGCAGCAATTCCAGTATACGCAGTCTTCACTAACAAGTTCGCAGCCCGGTTGGCGTTGAACATAGCTGTTACGGTCTGAATAACCTTGATTTCCCAGTACCTCCTTCTCCTTGAATTTGCATCAGCAGCTGCGGTGTGTTACGCCCTAGGAAAGTCTGTTTCGCATGGCGATGAATGATGTCGAAAGCACGTCGTTGGTTGGGAAGTAGCAAATGGTTCGATGGCTTCTAATGCAGTTCTCCACCTCCTGCCAAAACGACCGTCGTCGGCGTGTCGTCCCGACGACATTGATTCAATATCTTCAATATGAATCACGGTACTGTTTTCTTCGACAAAGCTCTGCACTGCATTTCCCAACAACCCGTCGTCCGTCTGCGACATACGCGTCCTCCAGCTTGCTAGTTGTGCAATATTGTCTGCTGATGCGCGCTGTGCGCTTGGACGCCAGGTTGTCGCAACATCGCCAAATATATTCGCATCCAATGCGATGTCAACTGCTTCTCGCCCGTGTGACCATTCCGAAACGCGAATGTCTCCAGCAAGTGCTGCATCAATCATCTCTTCTGTCACTTGTACCTCCATCCTGCTACTGACCGCTTCAGGTGAGCCTTTGTCCTCATCGTCATCCGTAAACTGTCTCCGGACGGTAGGTATGGAACTATGCGCGTCGTCTGCATCAGCAGCAGCCTTGCATACGTGTCGGTGTTGTATGCCACTGAGCTGGTTTCGCACAGTACTTGACGTGTTTGCAGTAAACACTGCGAACTCCTCTTCCCACGTTTGTTCTCGCCCTTCAAGTCGCTAACGTCTCGCCAAGGCTTGAAGAGGAGAAGCATAGACGCACAATAAAATCGTGCCGATCGTCGTCGTTACTGCGGGGAAGTATGCTCCTACGAAATTGGGCAATGCATTGTGGCCTTGGACCGAATGATGTGTGATGCTGTCCGATGACGAGGATGCTCTGCAAGATATGCAACACGCTCGTTTCTCCACCTCCCACCTGTGCGCTCCTCCGGCGATGAGTGCGCATCTCGCATCGACTTCTCGTATGTATCCGCAAATAGTCTTGCCACACTGAACGTCTCAGAGCATCTCCCCGATAACGATAATCGGTGACTTGTGACGACGCCACGAGGCACCATCCCCAGACGTTGAAATGGTGACGACATCTGTCGCATTGTCCTATTGTAAATACGGAAATCAGCTATCATGTTACCGCATAGATGTATATGATCTGCACTAACCGTACACTGCATTGATGCTGTATGGACCTCTTCGTTCGCTCTACGCCCTCCAAGTCCTGGATAAGCTGCTAACAACGCTCCTACGAAGACGACCAATACACAGCAGGATAATGGTGGGAGCGATAGACGTCGCCATAGTTCATCAAGTAGCTCACAGCCATCACTTGCGGAAGTTCTTGCTCACGATTTAGAACATTGACTGCATGGAATAATAGATCCGCTGCCGCTCGCGCACGTCCGCGAGATATGCGAGTCCTCGAAATGATACAACAGCTCTTCGCAAAGAGCGCGGAACTGTTGTAACTTTTGCCCTGTTTCTTTGCCGTATAGGACGTAATGTAGTGAGTGACATTCTTCGTCTCTTCGCCATTCGTCACAGCTGTCCGTCGTTGTTGCAACGCACATTGACAGAGAGAGCTGGTACCCAGGTGTTGAAATATCCATACGTGCACTTCGAGAACCAATGCCCAGATGGGGATACACCGTCGGCGCTAGCTTCTGGCCATGGCGCATGACGCTTGCACTCTAGCTCTCCGCTTCGGTTTCGACGGAGACAACCTGCACCGCATGCGTGGATTTGCTTCGTGCGCACTATCTCCACCTCCGCTGCATGGACGTTGTTCCAATATTCTGAACTGTCCGGCACACTGGGTCGACTGTATGCAACCTCAGCATTGCGCGGAACAGCATTGATCTGCGCCTCTGACGCGAGTTCTACAAAATAGAAATATTACAACCACCAATTTCATTACAAATCGTCTCAAACATACCTGGCAAAAAAGATCGAAAGTTCGCTTCTATAAATCCCGCGACCCGCAAACGGAAACCTTCTTCCTTTAAAAGCTGTGTCATTTCTTCGGCAGAGGGAGAATTCCTCAACCACAAAAGCATATGCAAATGCAAAGTACCGCGTCCCTGGCATTCGACGGTGCCAAAGTAAGCATTCACTTGGCCGAAGACACCCCCCGAGATTCGACGCGCGAGTTCTTGACCACCTTCACGCCAAACAGAGTCTCGAGGATCGTGCTGATCATGTAATGGAAAAATGTTGCGGAGGCGTAGCCATCTCTAGCGATGTTGCGCGCACGGCGCTGTTTGTCCGGCCCGGCGGTATTGACAAACGCGTCCATGTCGATTGATTCTCCTGCGAAGATTTGTGCGACGGGGTCATGGAGATCATCTGGATTGATCGTCACCCACACGTTCGGAGGGTTAAACCAGATGCAAGTCGACCAGATCTGACTGCGTAACGCAAGCCGCGCCGCATCAGATCCCATGACTTTCATCGCCGTACTCTGCACTCGATGTTTCAGCAACTTCACTGCCGCATTTGTCACCATCTCTCCCCTCGCCTCCTGCGCTGCAGCGTCGTCGAGATCGGCAATGGTAATTGTCGACAAGATGTGAGAATCACGCAGAAAGTCTCCGCGCCGCATTTGTAGTCGTGCCGAGCCCAGAGCCTGGCGACGTTGCTGGATTCCGCATGCCAGAAACGTGAATGTCGGATGAGTCCGAAAACGGCGATCGTGATACTGCAGTAACCACTGCACATGTTCCAGAAAAGGCACATTAACGGCGCGGTCACGTTCGATGCCCCCCACCCCGTACGGGAACAACACAGGGTAGGCCTTCTCCCAAAAGTTTCCGACATCTCGTTCGTCCGATGTATGCGCTCCAGGACGGGGTCAACCGAAATCGTTGACAGGCAATCGTCCATGTCGCACAAGGTACATGCCTTCTCCATCTTCTCGATCGAGGTTCGCTAGTCCAGACTGCATCATCTCCTCCACAGAGACTCTAGAAAGATCGGTGTCCATCATTCCCACATACTGAAGTGGAATGACCGTAGGCCTGTCATCTCCACGGTTGCCTGCTGTAAATGACACAATGAGTACCGTCTCTGGAACCGATCATCGTTACTTACTAGCATTTGACGTGTCGAATTCATCATGTCCCGGCACGTAGCTGTCGTTCTCGCGCCAACAACTCCCACATCCTCTTCGTGACGTGCGTTTGCAACGATCTCTACCGGAACATCGTTCTCCGGAAGCTGCTGCAAGCGACCACTGTCAATGGTGACAGAGCCGTAGTAATTCGGATTGTTTGCCTTCAGCCACCGGAGGGCTTCGTAGACATGACGCCGACGAACGGAAAACGTGGACCGCAACCACTGCTTCGGAAGCTTGCTAGAGCCCACATAGGTCACCGACAGTACGCTCGCCAAGATAGAAAGGTGTTGAGGTAAGAGTCGTCCGTCGATCATGTCCGCAATCTTGTCCATGTTAAACTCGAATGTCGACACGTTCCCAGCCAGCGCTGACTGAAGACTCTCCGGATCTCGTGCACGCCGATCGCGGGGAAAGAGTTTGACAACGAACACGCGGGGATATAGATGGGCGATGAGCAATTGCTCAGGAAATGTCAATGTCTGAAGCTGCCATGGCACTTTCCCAATCCACAAGCCATTCGCTAGCGACAACTTGGGAGGTGGTTCCACGTCGCGCTCCAAGTCCAACAAGCACGACCGACAGACGCGAATATGGCACGTGCCTGAATCTCCAGCGATCACTCCCTCTCCTGCAAGGACTAGACCTTCAACGATGTTTTCGGCTGGGTGACCATTCCGCGAACGCAACCGCTGCCCATGAGGAAGACTGCATACCGGCATCACCTTCATAGCAGCCTGTCGAACGTTGAGCAATCGCGCGCACACTCCGCACACATCCTCCGCTAGCGCCAAGTTCGATGTAGCTTCGTAAAACGAGCGATAATACGCCCGCAACTCCTCGTCCGACGGCAATTGCAGGAAATGCGAAAAATCAGGAGTACGACTTTGTTCGAAGACGATGCGCCGCGCGACTCGACGTTCCTCCTGCACGGATGACTGATTTTCTCTGTCCCGTTCACGTTTGCGCCGTTGTCTTTCTACAGCATCAGCCGAACGTTGTCCTGCCTTCGCGCCCGCCAACGCCAAGAGATCGTTGCCAAAACCTGCCTCCACAGCTGCAGAGAGAACGTTGCCTTTCCTGTGTCGCACGCGAGCGGGAAAAGAAACTGAAGAGGGGATAATACTCAACATCTCCTTCACGGTGAGTTTCATGATAGCTTCTCTATCGAAATCCGTCAGAGACATTGTGTATGTGCAAACGACAAGATGCACACATACAAAATCTCAATGTCCTGCGACACCGGCTCTTACTCCGCTCTTATCGCACCATAATGCTCACTCCAACAAACATCAAATCTTTGATCGTTGCGAAGGCCGACTTCCTCTACCTTTCGGAAAGAAGCAAGTCCCGCCGCGGGTCAATAACAACACCGACTCCATGAGTGAACCACAAAGTGTCACTCTACGCTAATCACGTACCTGTGGTCACAAATGTCATCAACGTCAAACGTTTCATCCGTATAACCCTCGATAACGAACACTCACCATTTCCCCATCTTCCCCACGATGTCGTCCCCCTCTTCCTCTGCCAACGCAACTCCGACTCGCATCCACAATCCCATTGACGCTGCCTTCACAGAAATCAGGTCCTCTCCTTTCTTTCTCGGCTCTACCAGCATACTCCAACGTGTTCAGTGGGACCGTGGCAACTCTGGCATCGACACTCTAGTCCAGAAGCCGCCCGATGGCGACGACAACGCTCCTCGTAGTGAAGCCATATTGTCGTGGATTGGCCAACTCGATTCTTCCGAGTTTTGGTTGTACATTTGCGGAGGATGGAACAACACGACCGGACCACTTCACAAAGCCAAAGCAAGAGCTATTGTCGTCCCGGGAACACGCTACACCTCCATCCGTACCGTATGGCCAACGCTCACAAACAACGTCGCTGCTTTGCAAAAGGCCTGCCAGACACATGGAGCCCAGCCTGTCACTCTCCTGAAAAAAGACGGAATTCAAATCAGACATATCCTCTTTGACGTATGTACGACCACCATGTATAACGAAGCATGCAACTGACCTCACGACAGCATCCACAGAAGATAGACGAACCTGACTATACAGATACAGAGACCGCCACTGAATCTGCAACATCAGGTCCGTTTCCGTTGCGTTGCTACGCATCATTCTCTCCGTTCACTTTCATACACCAGCAGCAGACGAGCCCTTCGCCATGCAGAATTGGACGTGCCGTAACGAGGTCGCACAAGCAGCTTTGGAAGAATTAGTTGCCGGCGGCGAGTATGAGGGTTGTATCCTCCCGGCATATACCGAAAGCGGAGATCTCATTCCACCTAGAGATTACGAGGCGCGCCTTCGCGGAGCCTACGTCCTCGTCAAGGCTGCCATGTCGCATCAGTACATCAAGAGCGAGACAAAGGACAACTGGTACCTCGACATCCGCGAGCTGCACGTCGTCAAACCCCCTCCTCCTACCCCAGCATCTCCCGCCAAACGAACGACAAAGCAGATCCTCGACGATGCAAAGGGCAAGAAGAAACAGCGAACGTAATCAATCATGGTCCGTCTCTCCAATTCCAACGACACCACTTCACTCATTGTCTCTGCAGATGTTATAGCCAGCCACTACTAGCTTTTTTCCGCAGGCAGGTTTTTTTAATGCGGGCAGTGGTTGCGAAGTCTGGAATGCCTACTCTTATGTGTACGTAGATATAGATGCTCTGCCACGTAGAAATGGGATGTCAGGAACATCATACGATACACCTATGAGCGAGCAAGGGTGTGCGCCGACGATCGCCCGTCGGCCTTTATCGAGTATAGTACTGTGTGATCATAGCTGCATAACAGACTGTGAGTGCCGGCTCACAGTGGTAATGCCATGCATATTGACCAACTGACAGTATGATAAATTCTAAACTTCAGCAAACTAACCAAGTGCTGTACAGTATGATAATCACTACATATGTTATAGAAAGAGCTGTCAAAGCTCTTAGTGATGTCTGATAGTCTTATAGAGTGCTGGTAGGTGTCTGTGTGTTAAAAACTACCGTAAAGAAATTTTTTAATGAAAGATGGAAATCACATCGTGAATGCTGGGGGAAAAAGTTGGAGGGTCATACATGCTTAGTTAAGCCAGAAAATGCAAAATGATCACAAAAATGCAAGTCAGAGAAAATAAAACAAATATAAGAAGCATTCATGGATGTTTATAGATGTATATATTATGTATAGCAATATATGACAATAAACTAATTATATACTGGGAGTTAGTCTAGCAAACAACATCAAGTGATTATATATGATCATTTAAAGTTGAGATCAAGTATCAAGTGTCCAAAACAGGTCTAAAAAACCAGAGCTAACAATATATGCTATATATATTACTATATATGGCAGATAAGAAGCATCAGATTCACAACCAGATTCAAAAATAAAATCTAACAGTGTATGATGCATACAATTACCATATATGATATATGACAAGCAGCAGATTTGTAATCCAATTAGAAACCAGATCCCGGCAGTATATGATGTATGCAATTACCACATATAGTAGGTAACAGGCATTACATTTGTAATCCGGTCAAAAAACAAAGCCTCCTAGTATATTTCTTGATAATTTCCTTTTTTGGAACTCTGGCTATATATAGCATGCACACACCATTTTACAAAAATGCGAAATATACAGATATCGCCCACTGATAACCCTAGGATAATATGATTATTATAATAATCAGGCAATTGTACAAGGTCTGGCAATTGTACAAAGGTGTACAGATTGTACAAAGTGCAGATTAAAATCCTGCACCAGGTTGTATAAAATAGACAACATGACCTAGAATTGTACAATTACAATGTGGGACTGCTGGGCTATTGTATCACAAAATTGGAAGCCACAGGTGTGACCTTGCTGGGCTGGCTGAATCTCATCATGAGGTTCGAGTACTAGACTTACTATGTGTATCATTGCAACAAGATACAGTACCTGCAGTAGTGTTTCTACATGCAGAGCATCCACGCCAGAGGATGTCGTACACAAGCAAGGAGATGACACTCTATAGTGGTCAAGATCGGAATCAGATTTAGCAGCATCAGGGAAGGAGTCAGCATTGGGGAAAGCAGAACATAGAACAGGGCGACAAGCTGGAACACACTGAGGGAAATAGAGATAATGTTCCTCCCTCTGCAATCAACCACTGCGAAAAGACGTGGTGATGAAAACAGTGATGCTCCGGTCCAATGATAGAAGCACTTTTCGGTGCTATATATGCTTGTAAGTAACACACCATGGATGATAAACACACATTACACACTGACAACCACTATCCCACCTTCATGATCTACTGGGTTCAGAACTGCCTTTACGTGCTTGTAAATGTTTTCGTGAGTCAACGTAGCATACATGGTGCCCTGGTCCAACTCCATTCCCTTCTTGGATCCATGTTGCTGCTGGTTGGTGTAACGTAGTAGTCGCTATAGAAGGGAATAAAACTGTTGATGAATGACAACATTGGGCTTGCAATTGTCTGAGCTAAACAGCTCTGGATTCCACAGTGCAGTGGAAATTGTAAGCCATGACTTGTGATCATGTCGTAGATTGCGGTGTGAAGCTTGTTCATAATGAGCTGAGACTTGTCATTTGTACTGATTGTTGCATCAGGAAAACCTGAATTTTCCTTGTGAGCTTATTCTGAACTTTTTGTGAGCTTATTGTGAGCTTATCAGCTATAAGTTCAAAATAAGTACTAAAGGTCCACAAGCCATATTTCCTGATGGACTTGTTGTACTTTTTTGGTGAGCTTATGACTCTAAATTTGGTTTTAAACCACATAAAATTTTATTAAAAGTTCAAAAAGTTCACTAAGTACAACAAGGAAAAGTTAGGTTTTTCTGATGCCTTGTTGTTGCCAGAAGCCCACAGCGGTATATCATCTTGATGTTTTTTTTTCTCTAAAATATTGCTGAGTGGAATGGCTGTTAGTGGTACGTCTGCATTGTCAAGAATTGCATTGACATCTTGGCACTGCAGATGGTACACATTAGAAAATAAATGGCACATTGAGAAATGCTGCTCACATCCTGAGGTATAATTATTATTGTAATATGGGACGTGAGAGGTGTCAGGCGTTTTACAGGTGCTGTCACAGACAGGGCACCACTGCGGGAGCTGCAGGGATCCACTCCAGATACATCAGGTGGCAAAGGCTCAAAGGGAGAAACAGACTGGGGAACCCAGCTGCCGCTCATACTAGAACAAAGGGGCTTGAGGTTTGAAGCCGGATGCATAAGTGAACCAGGCACCTCTGTTATCCAGACACCATCCCGATGATTCTGGCGTAAAGGAGGACAACACCAACCATAATCGAGACAGGAAGGTGTTCTGTGGTGATTTGCTTGACATCCCCCTTGGAGGTAACCCTCATCTTCATCCTGAAGTTCTCAGCAATGGACTTGAGCTGCATGTGCGAGAATCAGCATATTGCAGACAAGTAAAGCACATAACAAAACTTACGAGCTTGGATGTGGTGCCAAATGTTCTCCATATGTTCCTCCGCATACACATTTGGCATGGTAATCAGTAATCAGTCTTAATGTCAACACAAGTTCATGAAAAGAAAAGAAGACAAACACACTGGGCCTTCTAATATCAGGCGAAACACAAGACAGGAATTTGGAGGAAATCCTCCACGCATAGAAAGCTGAACAGCAGCAGGAGCAGTATGAGATCCAATTGGATGCCCACAGAAACAAGGAGACTGTAAAAGAAATGAGCCTCACATAACTGGATACTATTCAATACACACATGATTATTATTTGCATCACTTGAAGTGTGCCCGGAGCAACCACTTGGGCCACATTAGGGGAGCTCAGAGTTGGGGCTCGGGGCTAGGGTTGGGGCTGGGGCTGGGGCTCCGGAAGGCGCATGTGACGCGCGTGCGGCGCTGGCAGCGTCGTCGATTGTTTGCTGGCACACTCAATAATAATATTTATCTCTCCCACTTGTGCTGGCACTGTCTTTCCTCCTATCTAAATACTGCTTAACATGCCTAAGGACTCCAAAAACCTCCCAAAAATCTCCTGGGCAGCCAATCAACATGAGCTGACCTAGAAGCTGCTCACAGAAGCCGAGCGTGACGAGAACAGAATTGTTCTTTTCAAGAAAAAAACTGGAGAAGTAAGTCCTCAAACTTGTTCCTAATGTCTGCTAAATTCTCTGCGCCTCAGGGATCCTCTGCTGCATTGAAAAATGCAGTCTGTAAGCGTATTGCCCAGGCTATAGTCCCGGATCTTTATGCGCAGGATACGAGCACCGCAGGTGACCGTGTCAGGGGACGATTCTTGTTGTAAGTCTCTATTCTTTTTGAAGTGTCTTAAGCTAACAATTTCATAGGTTGGTTGAGCAGTATAAGACTGCTTTTGCCAGGCTTCAGGCCACCGGTGGTGGTGTTGATGATGCCCCACCAACAGACAATGCACTCATCCCCCTGAAGGTCCTGATGTGACCACGTCAGAATGGGGTCGTAATCTGTGGGGTATGCGGTTATTTCTCATGTTGGTTTCTGTACTGAATATTTTCTGTAGCTGATATTGTTAAGAAGTTTCCGTTCTTCCCCCACCTGCATCTTCAGCTCAGTAAACGTCCAAACATTGTTCCTGCTGCTGTAGTGACAGGTGTTGCTCCTGCTGGACATCATACCCACTTCTATCTCAGCCTGCTTCCCCTCCTTGTGACGACACCTTGGACAACATTGACCTGATTTTACGTGACTTGAATGTCAATGTCCGTCCGACCCCTCCGGCATCGCAGCCCCAGTCCCATGCATCTCCAGAGCCATCTCAGGAGAACAAGGCTCCTTTGTCCACCTCAAAAACTGGTCCTCGTGCGTTTACGTTCGAGCTCAAAGGCAAGGCGAGACTTGCTGCCGCTATGGAAAAGGCAAACATCAAGGCTCTTCCGGAAAAGCGTACACTGGATGATCGCTTGTGCAAGATGCAAGAGTAAGTCTCTTCTAATTTGTCTAATAATTTTGCTGAGCATGATTTAAGACCAATCTGGCCATCATGCAGCAGCACTTTGCTGAGGAACATGATGTGAAGTGCCACAAGCTCAAGCTGGAGAGGCGAGACCTTGCACTGCAAGAGTTTCAACAGGGCTTGATCAGTAAGGACAAATATGTTAGTTGAGTGATTTTGCTTCCTCTCGGACATTATCTATTTCTCTTGCGCTTTCCGCACATCCTATGGTCTCTATTATATTCGTGCCCATACTATACATGTCCCTTCATTGTTCCCATATTTTATTTCCATTTTATTTCACCTGTATCGCCCTCAGCATTCACTTTATCCCTCTGTAGTGTGTTCAGCCACATAGCCACACTTGTGTTTACATGTATGTACAAGTGGGCCCTTATCCTTGGAGTCCAACCACCTGATTGTCCCACAGTTGACTACTAATAGGCTTGATCAGTTGATACCATTTGATGCCGCTTATTAGGGCTACTTCTGCCATCTCCCTTACCCTTTGAGAAACACCTCTAGAGAGTGCGAACTTGAGAAAAGAGTCACAACGGTGTATTCCAAAAATAGCGCGCTCGGCATTGTGCCCAGTTGCCGAGCCTTCTGCTCCATCCCGTTGCTTCCCACTTCCGCCACGCCTCGGCCCGCGCTTCATGTGGCGCGCTTCCCAAGGGCACTACTTCCTCCTGCCCTACGCTCTGCTCTGGACAAGCTCTACACATGGCCGCCTTCTTTTTCCCCATGATTGGGAATCTTGCCAGTTCACCGGCCTCGATGGCGCCACACGTCCCGCCTTCCCACGTGCCCTCCCCACTTAATGCCACGTAGCGCCCCTTCCATCTTCCCTTCTCCCTTCTTCCTCCTTCCTCCTCTCTCCTGCCCCCACCGTGCCCCCGCCCCTGCTGTGCTGCTGCTCTCGCTCATGCCTACACCTACACTTACACCTATGTCCATGCCCACTTCCACACCCCCTCTTGTCGCCTCTGCCCCTGCCCCAGCTCCTATATTGCCCCTTGCGCTGTCCAGTGGTGCCTTTCTTCGGCCTAGCAGGTCACCTCCGTCACCCACCCCCACGCCCATCTCGCCAGTGCCGCCAGTGTGCTGGCTGATGATGCCATACATACACCTTCCCCCGTGGTTCTGTTGTGCGTCCCGTCCACTCAGTGTGGCGTGTGCCAGCGTGCTTCCTCTCGGCACATGTGTTAAGTTCTGAATTATTAATTCATCACATTATGGGGGGGATACAACGAGAGTGCACTAAATGTGTACTATGGGCATAGCACTGATCAATGTATACAAAAGCAAGTCCACAGAAATGATAGTGACAACGCAAACAGCAAGGAGATGACGGACGACAGAGCAGCCAAGACCACAGATACACGGCGGACCTACTCCGTCCCGGGGACAGTAGTCGTAGCGAGGGCAGGCATGTTGGTGGGGGCAGTGGTGGCAGTGGCAGTGGTAGTCACGGTGGTGGCGGTAACGGTAGAGGGCATGCCCTGAGAGGCACTCGGTGCGTTGGTGGCATCACCATCGGCATCGTCAGGTACCGTAGCCACGCTCTTCAGACCCCGGCGCTGTTGCTTATGTGGGGGAGCCTTCTTGGCTTCCTTGTCCTCCAACTTGCTACTCTTCTCAGCCGCATGCATTTTTTTTTCTTCCTCCCGCCACCTGCATGGCTCCCGCCAATGTCCTTCTGAGGCTTCCGTGACACAACCTCGCCGGCAGCCACCCGGTTGTTGTATGCTTTCCGGTGGTCTGTAAGTTCCGCGGTGGAAAGCTGTTCAAAGCGGCATGTACCCTTTAGTAAGGTGTCCTGCAACATACGAAGGGGAGGGAGGGAAGTACTGAGGTCGGAAGGGTTTGTGAACTTTTTGTGGGTCCAGCTGCAAATTTTGATGCTGTACCGGAGGACAATGTCCTTCTCATAGTTGATTTACTGCATGACGGCTTTCTTGTTCCTGGTAATCTCCACTACTGAGTGTCAATATATATGTATTCTATTTTTCGACATGTGTGAGAACCCACTGAGCTTCGCATTGATCTTGTCACAAATGTTGCCCTTGATCCAGTCAGCCTGCACCTTCGATGTCCGGATAAATGCTGAGAACTCCATCAGATAACAAGGTGAGCACGAAACCAAACAATTCACTCATAAATTTGCAGCCGGCGACTGTGAACACCTCCGCAAGCGAACTGATGTTCTGTGCATTCCATCCCTTCCGTATGGTGCCTTGTAGGTAGTTATCCAGTTGTGGTGCAGAGAAGAACCAGCGGGGCGTCATGTTGAAGTCTGATGTGTTGCACACGATGCAAAAGAATCCCTCCACACCCACACGGCACTTCAAGCCGACCACCTGTGCCGATGTTAGATCTTCAACAGTAAAAGGAACAAGATACGTACCAATTCCTCCATCTTTGCAACAACATTGTTGACATCCTGAGTGCAGCCGCGTTGATTGAGTCAAACACCATGGGTGCGCAAGTTCCTTTCCTCCGTGAGTTCACTAACTAGCTCTGCTTTCTCGGACGGGGACAGGCGGTGGTAGTCATCAATGTTATCTTGTTCCAGCTCAACTAGCGAGGCGGCCGTACCTATCATGCAAATTGTAAGTCGAACTGATGAACATGTACCATTCTTTTACCTTCATTCTCCTGTGCAAAATGATGTAGCCACGCGTTGAATGCGTTCGGCTTCCGTTTTGTGTGCAGCTTGCTGCCATGAGAATACATGAGGTGAAGGTAGTATTCAGACTTCCTGCCATACTTCGCCGCCAGCAAGTGGGAAAACATGATCGTGTCCTCTTGCCACCGCGCAATCTCTGTGTCAAGAGCTGCTTGCTTTTGTTGGCGTGCTTCAGCCATGTCTTTGCGTTGTTCGGGTGGGAGAACGGGAGCCTTGCGGCAACTGATAGGAGCAATGGGCCTTGCAGCCACGGCCGTTATCGGACCATAGTTGATGTTTGATGCCATCGATCGAGACAAGAAGCCCAATCGACAGCAACTCAGCAAGTATAGAGGGCCACAAGCAAGGGAATGAGATGAATAGTGGTTGAAAAATAAGTATGGGGAGGAAGGGTGGTTGGATGTGCATCATCTAGTTTTAGAACATATTGTGTAGCTCGCATGTGCATTTAAAAAAAAAGATCCACGTGATGTCAGGGTCTGCAGGCATAGCAATTTATTGATTTCTCATACAAGTCATACATGATCACCGCATCTCAGCAAAAATACGACATACACTGACAGTTCATAGAGAAGCCTGTCGTCAATCATTGCATGTGCAATGTCAGTTGCTTCACTATCGCTGATGCCGAGCATACTCTTGACCATACCCTCCCAATGCACATTGGCATACTCGTAAGAGATCTGCCAGAGTGCATTGTGATAATGCACCAGCAATTCGTAGCCATAGAGTACATCAGCGGTGTGCGTCCCGA
Organism: Amylocystis lapponica; assembly: GCA_022376435.1. Classification (NCBI taxonomy): domain Eukaryota; kingdom Fungi; phylum Basidiomycota; class Agaricomycetes; order Polyporales; family Postiaceae; genus Amylocystis; species Amylocystis lapponica. The sequence continues at coordinate 147,975 of JABYQE010000065.1, forward strand.
ACCCACGGACGTGCTGATGTTCTGGCGGCAGCAACCCACCTAGATGCGGGGTCTCAGCGGGAATGGCAGTGCACACGCACACCGGGCTGGACATCGGGGTGGACGAGGAAGTGAGACAACCAGATGTACGGCTGCTGGGAACCGGAACAGAGAGGAGCAGTGGTGACTGCAGAAGGAATTGGGTGCATGAAACAGAAGTATGGGCAGTACTCCCTTGTGGACGGGAAGTGCTTCCTTGCGATGAAGGAGCCATTGCAGTTGTGGGCGCATGCAAAGGAGTCAATATGGTGGCCAAGGCTTGACGCGAGTGCCGATGAGCTGAAGGTTACTACTCAGTAACAAGACACTGATTGAGAATCATACAACGTACCTTTCTCTGAGCATAGCTGCGCTAGCTCTATATTGAGAGCTGTGATCATCGACTGCTGCTCCTTGGTGAGCTTTTTGAGATCACAGATGCGGCTCTGCATATGTGCCTCCTACTCTACACGGTCTAGGCTTCCTCAAGTGTGCACCCATGTGAATCATTCGTTGTTTGTGTTGTTGCACAAGAGGATGTCAGAGAAGTGGCCAGAGGTGCACTGTGTGCCGCAATAAGCCGATCCACCGTGCCCGCTGGGTGACCATAGAATACATAAACAGATCCACGCATAGGGGAGGGAATAAGAGGACAAGTAGATGATATAGAAATAGGATGAGAGCCTTTCGCCGTTACAGAGAAACCTGCGGCTTGAAATGCGCAGTCCCACCGCTCAATCGTAGGCAGTGCCATGCCCTCAATAAATTCCTGGACAATGCGGACTATAGACAAAGACGTCTGGGGTAACTCCTGTTGTAGGCTGGGGGAGAAAGAAACAGTGGCTTTCACATCTTCCACGACGATTTGCGCACCCGGCTGTTGAGTACTGTCTATGTGAGCCATGATCGATGTCCCGCCAGTAATATGGTCCCATGCAGTCAACTAGAGGGGTGGCGGTTAAATAAAAATGCGAAGGCGGATGTTGAAGGACATACCACATCGAAAACGAGGTCCTGCAATGCACTACGAAATCTGGCCCATTGTTCATGGTGCCGTTAGAAGTGCCATTGCAAGCTTCGAACCACCATGGATGAAATTGTCCAGGTGTGAGTGAGTGCACATTGTCCTTGTGTGCGCCAGCAACGAGCCAGGCAATATCAGCCGTGTCGAACCTCAGTCGATATTGCTGGTAGAGAGTGTCGGTTTCAAGATGGTGACGGAGGGAATGCAGTCCGAGTGGACTGAGCTTGCATTTGTGGAGGGGAACAAAATTGAACGAGGATGGTTGCTGCATGAGAGAGGATGCAAGAATGATCGTACAGCCATGCAATTTCGTTGAGGCGTGAACAACGCTTATCTATTATCGTTGAATCGACCATCCGTCTGTCAGCACTTTCCCTGCAGATTCTCAAGCTCCCGCAACACTCATTTTCAAGTCTGATTCATGCCATGTATATGAAAAAAGCGATTGTAGAGGCCTAGACGAAAGGTGGGCCTGCTGGAGAGCACTCAGGGGCTCTGGAGTCCGAAGTGAGCAACTGGGAATGTATTCAACTGTACAGTAGAGAGGCCACATACCTGGAGTCCGAAGTGAGCAACTGGGGAAGCCAGAATGCGTCGGACTCCAAGGACAAGGGCCCACTTGTACATACATGTAAACACAAGTGTGGCTATGTGGCTGAACGCACTACAGAGGAATAAAGCGAATGCTGAGGGCGATACAGGTCGAATAAAATGGAACTAAAATATGGGAACGATGAGGGGACATGTATAGTATGTGCACGAATATAATAGTGACCATGGGATGTGCGGAAAGCGCAGGAGAAATGGATAATGTCCGAGAGGAAGCGAAATCACTCAACTAACACTCCCCCATGATAAGATGCCTCTCGCATCTAGCACTCCCCCACAATCCCAAGCTATTCCAGGCCCATCATGCGCCTGAAATACTCGACCTTCACCCTAGGCAAAGCCTTGGTGAGCAGGTCCGCTGGCATCTCCTCTGTGGGGACATACTCTGGGAGGATGAGGCCAGAGTCCACAACGTCGCGCAGCCAGTAAAAGCGCAAGTCCAGGTGCTTCATGCGACCATGGTGCTCTGGGTTCTTTGCAACGGTCAGAGCGGACTGGTTATCAATGCAGAGGGGCGAAGCGGACGAGGGAGGATAGCCAAGCTCAGTCAGAATGTTGCGCATCCAGAGAATGTCCTTCCCAGCCTCCACAGCAGAGATGTACTCCGCTTCAGTGGTGGAAAGCGTCACCACAGACTGAAGCTTGCTGCTCCAGTTCACAGCCCCAGTCCCAACGCGAACAATGTAGCCTCCAGTCGAGCGTCCAGAGTCCTTGTCTCCCCCATGATCTGCGTCGCAGAAGGTGACGAATGGATGAGGAGTAGAGGGATCAGGACGATAGACGAGCTTCAAGTCGAGGGTGCCTTTGAGATAGCGAAGGAGGTGCTTCAGAGCGTTCCAGTGAGCGACACCAGGGTTGGAATTGAAGCGAGCAAGGACAGAGACAGTGTAGGAGATATCTGGGCGCGTTCCAGAGGCGAGATACTGCAGAGCACCCACTGCACTCGCATAGGGGACGTTTCGCATGTAGGCAGTGTCGTCAGCGGTCTGGGGAGCCATCTCTGCGACGAGGGAGAGTCCAGGCTCCATAGGCATCGAGATGGGCTTGCAATCACTGAAGTGGAAGCGCTCCAGGATGTCAAGGATGTACTGGCACTGGGAAAGCGAGATGGCGCGATTGGGACGGTCCCTGAAGATCTGGATGCCTAGCAGGAACGAGGTGGGGCCAAGATCTCGAAGTTTGAAGTGTCTGGAGAGCTCCTCAACGACGCTGTCAAGGGCCTCCTTCGACTTGGACACCGCAGTGATATCGTCGACATAGATAGGCATGATGACGCGCACTTCACCTCGCTCATAGACATAGACCCCAGCATCGGACTGAATGCGCACAAAGCCCATCTGCAGAAGCGTCGCATGGAGCTTCTTGTTCCACTGCCGTCCAGCCTGCTTGAGACCATAGATAGACTTGTCTAGATAGAGGACAAGACGAGGTCCTCCGGTCTTGAAGCCCTCTGGCTGCTGCATGTAGACCTCCTCCTCAAGCTCGCCGTTCAGGAAAGCATGGGAGATGTCAATGGAGCGCATGTGGAAGTCCTGGAGGCCAGCCTGCGCAAGAATGAGGCGCTGGGTCTTCAAGATCAAGCGCAATGCTGATGGGTCTTTGGAGCGATACAAGGCCCGCATCGTCGCAAAGGGCTATTCCCAGCGACCTGGTTTTGACTATGTCGAGATCTTTGCTCCCACCATCCGTATGGCCACTGTTCGCCGTCCTCGTCGTCGCTCTCAATGGCAGGAGTGGGCTCTCGATGATGCCAGAGACGATTGACAGGTGGAGGAGAAGGTGACGGCGCAGGGGATCTCGCAGGAGACGCAGCAGGAGGAGATGGAGGCGCAGGAGTGGGAGAGGGAGTCGAGACAGCAGGGCTAGAGACCTTCCACCATGGTCCAGGAGGGCGACGAGTGCGCGGTTCGCGACGGAGGGCGAGAGGCGGCTCAGCGACAGGTGCAGGAGGCTCAGGACTGGGAGGTGCAGGTGCAGGTGCAGGATCTGGGACTGGAGATGGAGAACGCAATGCTGCAGGCGCATCCTGAACATCAGGCTCGTCAGGACCATGCTCCCCCTCAGGATGCGGCGCAGGAGGCGGAGCTATCGGCGCAATAACCCCAGAAACAGGCACAGAAGGCGCTGTAGGGGATGGAGGGACAGGAACAGAAGGCGAAGGGGATGGAGGGACAGGAACAGAAGGCGAAGGGGATGACTGCTTCAAAGCAGGGAAATAGCGCTCGTCAAAATCAGCTCGCTCACTGATGATGGTGCGCTTCGTGGTAGGATTGTAGAACTTCCAGCCCTTGTAGCCCTCGGGATAGCCAATCAACACGCACTGCTCCATGTGCGGACCCAGCCCAGTGCGCTTGTCCTTCTGGACATGCATGTAAGCAGTGCAGCCCCAAACGCGAAGGTGCGAGACGTCAGGCTTGCGCTTGTACCACAGAGCGTAGGGCGTAGAGTCCTTTAGCACCGAGTTGGACGAGCGATTCAGCACATGAACAAACGCAGCAAGAGCCTCACCCCAGAACTGACGAGGTAGCCCAGACTCGGACAGCATGGTGGTGATCCCCTCGTCCAAAATGCGGTTGGTGCGCTCTGCAACACCGTTCTGCTGAGGACGATTGCGCGTAGAGTGCTGTCGCTCGATGCCGTGGGCTGTGGCGAAGGCGTGGAAGGCGTTGGACATGTATTCACCTCCCTTGTCATCGCGCAAGGCCTTGATAGAGCACCCAGTCTGGTTCTCAGCGTACGACTTGTACGCTTTGAACGCCTCAAAAGCGTCGCCCTTCGACTTCAGAGGGACAACAGCACGATAACGTGAGTAGTCGTCAATGAAGGTGACCCAATAACGAAAGCCTGAGTGGGTGCGGACAGGGAGAGGGCCGTGTAGATCGCTGTGGACGAGCTGGAGGGGTTTCGACGCGCGATGAGACGAGAGAGGGAATGGTGCAGAGACCATCTTGCCTGCAAGACAAGGCTCACAGACAGGATCTGGCGACGCCTTCGACTCGAGGTGAAGTCCAGTGACGAGTTCGCCGTTGACAAGCCTCCTGACTCCGGCGTGGTGGTGGTGCGCAAAGCGACGGTGCCAGAGCGAATAATCTAGGGGCAGAGTCGAACTGAGTCCTGCAAACTCAGGAAGCGGAGCAGGGACGACGTTTCCAGCCAAGAAAGCGGTGTTACTGTCGCTGATGGGGGCACAGAAGAGGAGCTGCTTCGCTTGAATAAAGTCCATACGATCACGCTCGATGTGGACAGAGAAGCCTCGTTGACGCGTGAGGAATAGGACAGAGAGGAGGTTGTTACGAAGCGAGGGAACATGCAAGACTCTAGTAAAAGCGACAGCAGCAGCAGCCCTTCCTCCCAGCACCGGAGCGAACACCACAGAGCCTACCCCAGCAGAATAGACGACTTGGTTGTCAGCCAAGCGGATGGGAATGCGAAGCGGAGTGTAGTCGCGAAGCCAGTGGCAATGGGGGGTCATATGAGAAGTGGCCCCTGTGTCTGCATTCCAACGCGTATCAGCGTCGAGCAAGAGCGGTGTAAACGGAGAGGAGGGGTCAGAGGAACGAGCACTTGCACTGCCAGCAAACTCCTGGACAGACGAGGTGTCCTGGGAGGTCTCCTCCGCCTTGTTGGCGCACTCAGAGCGCTGCTTGCGAGGTTCCCTGGCGGTCTTCTTCACTTTCTGGAACTTGAAGCACTGGTCCTGGGTATGGCCTTCGCGTCCGCAGAAATCACAGATGAGGTGAGCGATGGTGCTAGCAATGGAGGAAAGGGAAGGCGAGGAGAAGGTAGGACACGAGGAGGCGGAGAAAGCGGAGGCTTTAGAGCGACCAGCATGCAGGATAGCCTCGTTCTGGAATGCAGAGAGGATGGTGGCCTTGTTGAGCGTGTTTAGGAGCGTCAGAGCGGACACAAAGGTCGAATACTCGTCAGGAAGGGCTCGAATCATCGTCATGGACTGTAGAGGCCTAGATGAGAGGTACACCGCCAACTCTGTTACAGCTGAGCGTTCCAAGGCTTCGTCAGCTTACTGCCAGCTGCTGAAAGGTCTGGCAGTCAGGGCGTCTCCCATCTGAAATGCACCTGATTGATATTCAGCCTTCTGGGACATCCGACGGCTGGTCTGAAATGCAAAGTTGGCCAGGTCTCGACTAGGTCTCTGCATCGGGGAGTACTCTATGTCTCATCGGGGAGATTCTCTCTACTCTGAATAGAAATATAAGTAGCCCAGTGATCTCAATGACATCCATAGGAATGATCCACATTTCCAGGAAGGCTTAATTCGAGACTCTCGATGCTCCACCCAAGGGAGTATTTCACTTGGGCTCTGTTTCTCGAGCGCATTGCCCCATGTTCCCCAAGCAGTGCCGAGGCGGAGTCGGAAAGTTGCTGATAGTCATGGGGGGGATTTTTCGACGCAACTGCTGCATCTCTTCTTCTCCCCGCTCAGTCGACTTCTCTGTTTTCTACCTTTGAAAAGATTCTATAGGTATCCATCTGCCTCAAAAGTAAGCCATTCAGCTGACATCTCTGCTGATACTTCTACACCCAGGAATCAGGAAGATAGCATATTGGTATGAGCCTCTCTCGCGACTTGGAGTTTTTTATGTTGTGACTAGCTTACAATCATCCTTTTCCGAGCTAGCCATATTTCAGTAACTGTCTATACTGCGGCTGCCAGCCTTGCCCGCGGGACTCGGTGTGTGAAGTATGATTGTCCTTCTCGGTGAGTCCCTACACGGTCATCCAGTGTTCCTGATGCGTCCGTTGTATATTACGGAGGCTCCCCTGTATAATTAGATAGAATGAATATATATTTTTACAAAATATGAATCTTGTATATATGTGCCCCAAAAATACCAATTGCCGACGACGGACAAGCCTGGAAATGGATCGCGTCTATGTGATTATATCTCGGTTGTCTGCAATTTGAAGTCAGCAGTCTTATGCTTCAGCTGTGGATGGTCAGCTTGAGAAGACATGTGCCCGCCAGCTCCCGGCCAGGTGGACCTTGGGTCATGCTTGTGCAATGTTCGTATTCGGTCTGATCACCAGGTCTCTCAGCTGCGGTGGCTACATTATCCTGTGCACCC
>JABYQE010000066.1:0-154162 GCA_022376435.1 Amylocystis lapponica
ATCGGTGCCACACAACACCTGACCTTCTGTCTAGTGGGTCTTCTCAGCCGTGCTGCTCGGACTGACCGCCGCCCGCCTGCACTACACGACCCAGCTGTCCGTCCACGACCCGCTCAACGCAGGCCACCACTTCTACGACCCCATCGTCGCCGAGCTGCTCGTCTCGTCCTTGCTCACACTGCTCTGGACCACATTCGTGTGCGCACTTGCTCCTCCGCTTACCCTCAACCCAGCCCTGACCCTGACTTCTCATCCTTCTGCACAGCACGCACACGATCTTCCGCAGCTTCGAGTACGGCCGCTTCACCAGCTTCGCAAGCGAGCTCCTCGGCCTCTTCGTGCTCTTCGTCTTCTGGCTCGTCGGCGCCGCCATCGCCACCGTAAGCCCCGTCCCCCCATCTGCCCCGCCGTGTGCGCACCGCTGACCGCACGCAGACGTACTGGGGGAACCTCAACTGGTGCTGGGCGTACGCACCGTGCCGGCTGCTCACCGCGCTCGTCGCGTTCGCGTGGATGGGCTGGATCGTGCTCCTCGCGCTGCTCGTCATCAGCGCGCTCTTTGCGGTCGCGAACAGCGCGTTTGGCGACCCGCTCCACGGCCGCTATGACCCGCGCCTTAGCCAGTACGGTCCGAGCCGCACTGTGCGTGCGTGAAGGCGGCACCGAGGCGAGAGATGGCAGGTCGGGGGAGGGGTTATGTTTTGTCCTGTCTTGTTGTGTACACGCACGTCCCAGATATCATAGTGATTATTCAATTCAATACGCTTTTGCGACGGAGTAGAGCTGGGAATGAGACGGCGGAGTGCTATTGTCAAGGCTACGGCGTATACATGCTAAGCTCTCAATAACCAATTGATACAAGCACCAGACTCGTCGTTTGAGACCCCCGCAGCTGTTCTCAATAAAATTTAAATGGATCCGGTGTGAGCTCTAGCATCTTTCGGAGGATCGGTTGCCACTCTAATTCCTGACGCTGTAGACGGTCTTCAAGCCACGTCTCGTAGGTCTCTTTCTTGTTAGGTATGTCACCGATATATATGAAAACACTCAAAATGACGTCAATGGATGGGCACATCAATACCTCAACATTTCTGAGCTCACAGCTTCAGATCTCTAGTTACGGACGCGTCGTCTGCGATCTTCGCAAAATTGAAGTCGATGTAAACAATCGGCGGGCCAAGCCTGAGAGTCGATTCGGTGCCGCCGACATCTTCTTCAAGGAACTCTTCGCCACGATGCGGGACGATATAGTTTGCCATCTTGATGTCGTAGTGCGCGACACCACATCGATGAATAAGAAATAGAGAAGAGACCAGGCAATCCAACTACACGTGTGTAAGAAAAAAAATCAACACAAGCATTTGAAATAGTTGGCTCATACTGACCATCCTCCAAGCTTGTTCCCTGGTAAGGTATTTGAATGGTATTGCATTAAGAGGCTGCCCTTCGATGTACTCCATTACGTGGGCAATAGCCAATTCTCCATGAGGAAGGCGGAACTGACATTACGAGGAGTAAGCAAGTGATGGTTAGGAGGCATGACGATGAAGACGGACCTTGTAGAATCCATAAGACCACGGAATTGTTTTACCTGATGACAGTGAGCAAACTCAGGCGGCCATGGCATATATTGTGAAGCATTCACACCTTGAATCGAACGCATACGGTAGTAAGCCCAAGCCTCTGTCTTGGGGAACAGGGCCTGCGCCCACCCGTCTTCAAGGGAGGATAGGTGCTCATCGAAAGTGTTGCATATCTCATACCGGCTCAGCTGAAATATCTTCACAGCTACGGTCGCTGGCTGAACATTCGATAACGCTGGATCCGTAAACGAAAGCGTAGCCAGCCATACTTGGGCTTCGTCATATTTCGTGCTCAGCGATTGCGAGAAGTCGAATCTACATTCCGAATGACCGAAGAGGGGGTGTTGGATAAGTGGTGGCGGTGGGCGGTGGCCTGCGGGTGGAGAAGGCAACCACGGGAAGTCGACATAAGACCACTCTCGACAGGGCAAAGAGAGAACGGTTCGTCAATTGCAACGCTGCGCGCCTGATCCTTCTTATACTGAGTGAAGTAATAACCGTCGAGTTCCTTCTTCCAATCGGCAAATTCGTACTCGTCATGAGGGAGGGCGTATTGCAAGAAGGTTTCGTCGGGCAAGTATTCATTTGATGTGTGCAGCACATATGGACTGTGGTCATGCATATGATCTACGGACGGCGTATATACCGTGTAAGTCACTAAGTGAACCAATAGGTTTTGGACGTTCAGTGGACATTCATCGTATACGTGCCACCCCACCGTTTGGCATTGAATGCAATCAAGAGCTCATATGGTAGAGTAACAAAGTAAAAGTACAATGTGGGAATCTGGTGTTGAACACCGCGACCGGCGCCTCGATGAATCCGAAAACGCAGACTCTTCAAAACGCAGTGATTTTATCAAAGCAAGCAGTATCTTACATCTGAAAATATTCGATATGCCTATGGCGACGATAGCTGAACATACATAGACGCGATAACGGTGGGCAACAGAGCATCGAACAAGTACTGGATTGAGCAAAAGCGACACGGGGAAGAGAAGACGGTGGATCCACGGCATTGTGGAGCTATAACACCACCGAAGTCTTGAGGAACGACCATTTAGTCCGAGCCAATTAGAATGTATTACAATAAACTTACCGTGTTAAAGGTCTACACGCGGTGATTCTCCATCCTCGTGCAAAGCGCTGGTTGGGCGCCGATGGTAACGTCGCTCCGCCCACTGTCCATTTCGGACATGTCCCGCCCTCGGCCATCTCCTGACACATCGCCCTGCCTTGCGCGAAAACTCCTGTCCAGGCACCTCGCTCTCTGAGCTTCCTCCACTTGCACCTTCCTTGTCGCCAGTCACATACTCGTCCATCCCCTCGATATCACCGTCACCCTCCTGAGGACGGGTGTCGTCATAACGGTACCACCAAGGACCATCATCGGTCCGCAACAAGCCCATCAGCTTCAGGAGCATTCCAGCGGTGGAAGGAAGGAGGGTGGAGCCGGCTTCTCAGCTATGGCTGCGGTCTTGGAGTGACGATCGACATAGAGTCCGTAGACACATCGTATATTCCCTTTGACCCAGCAGCTTAGGACTGAGACATTGCGGTCGCGACCAACAAGGCCGGAGCGCCTCTTGATGTCGTGTATCGCCGAGAATAACGCTGCCCGTCGGTTACATTGTCGTCGTTGAGTCGGAAGTCCTTGGCGTATTGCACAGCGTAATCAAATGTAATGGGAAATCCAAGAACCCAAGTCATGGTGGATTGGTGCGTAGAGGATGGTTGAGATGGTGGTGGTTGAAGTTGATGAGTGTATACAGCATCCGAGTCCGACGATTATATCAGCACGGTCACATGATCTGTGGCCAGCCTCTGTGATCGATCATCTTACGCCTTCTTACGCGTGGGCGAGCTCAAACGTTTACCAGGGCCGCCTTCTCCAAAATAGGGAGACAAAGGAGAAAAGCTGTATGCTCCGAGTCATCACAGTATGCTTGGGATGGTATGTATTGTACTTTCTCGGCCCGGGGCATCAATGCGCGTGGCCAGGCTGCTGGCCACCGGCTGTTGACGGTATAAATATGCCAACTACACCCGATCCCTTCATCCCACACAATCCCATTCATCCCACACAATTCCACTCTTCCCACTCAATCACACTCATCCCACATCGACCACTCATCCCACATCGACCACTCATCCCACATCGACCACTCATCCCACACCATCCGCTCAGCATGTCTCAAATTTCTCCTGTTGACAAGTTTCATTTGATCCAGGCTTTTTGCGGAGACATGCGCATACATAACATTCATCGTTGGGAGGCGCCGTTCTATGGTCTCTGGGCCTGCGCTCTTGCGACTCTTTTTCCTGGGGATCGGGACGACTCTTTTGTCTGTATTTTTCCACAGCTTCCATTCTCCAAAGATCAAGTTGACGACAGCGGTGACAACCCCAGTCCCGACGATAAGACCGCCCAAAAGAAAGTAAAGACAATCAAAAAAGTACCGGATTTCAGCCTTCTCTATCTCAAAGGCCAACAAGCCGAGTCCCCGGGAACTGATATTCTATCGGAGATTTTCGACGAAGACTTGCTAGCCGACCATTTTCGCGGCCAGTACAGCGTTACCGACTTCTCCGTTTTGATTTTGTGCGAGATCAAGGGCTTCCCTGAACTCCCTGATCCGGGTGATTTTACCAAGGAGAAATACGCCCAAATGGTGGCTGATTTTTATTACGCCAAATTTGCGGAGGCACAGGATGAAGCTTCTCAGCAAGCAAGCATGCTATTCGCCGAGCACGATCAGTTGGGTGTCGTCCTATTCACAGGCGTCGGAAGGCGCCTTTCATGGGCTAACTGCCCACAATCCGCCGTGTCCATTGTATCGGACCATGTTGATCCATCCCATCGCCGCAATACTGTTCCCAGACGCCTAGGCAAAGTCTATATACCGTCGGAGAACGACAAGAAAAGACCGTAGGACCCTCCTTTCTTTTCCGTAAGCAATGTTCCACCGACGATTATTTACAGCTACCTTCGACCTGTCGCTAAGTTGAAGGCGCGCTTTGGTGAAATGTTGGGTAGAAAGAAAAAGACTAAAGCCGGTGAAAGGTTAGTGACGATGTCATCCATAACGCCAATCTTCGCATCACTCAACATGGCCTTCCTCCTGTTACACAGTAAGGCTACTATTCAGCGTGCCGAGGAAGCACCGGACTATGCTTCGACTGCTGCAGCCAGTACCGAAGGACATGAATCGGACACTGCATCCACAAGTGACGGCTCGGCTTCCACCGACGCTGAAGGAAGATCCGGACGTTCTGCATCTCCGCCTGTCGTCGATGCAGCCGAGACCTCCGGCCCCGGTCCTTCGCGTGTGGTATCTGTCCAACCCGAGTCATCTGGGCCCATCTCAGCGCGCGCTGCGGAGAAGCAGCCCGCGAGGGACCCGAGTCCTGCGGCACACATGAACCTAGCACCATCTTCGTACGTGGTCGCGATTCAATCTCGCTGATGGATATCCTGATCAGCCGTGAAACAGGGAAAAGTTACAGTGGTCTCCTCATATTCCGTTCTATTGTGCGGAGGCGCGTCTCGTGAAGGATGACATACGAGCGGCGGTACGCGCGTGGAACCCGAACCGGGATTTCTGAGCACGCCACTGGTGGTACGATTTCTTTCCATGCGGATCTGTCATCGTTTTCTGTCTCAATATGTCTGAAGTTTTTGGTTGTGATCAATTAGCTACCTTCGTACCGTCGAAGACGAGCGCTGAAATAGTTTGTATAATGTTCAAGTGATCCAGACGCGCAGATATGTATGTATTATAGAATGACCCCAGACCCTGTAAATCCATACGACCACGGAATTGTTCTACCTGTTGAAATCAGCAAATTGAGGGACCGGTGGAATATATCATAAAAGCTTGAAGTGAACATATACGCGCGGTAGCAACCCTCTATATACTTCGCACTGCCCCGTTATCAGGGGCGTATTGTAGATAGCCGAGTCATTTCAAACGTTCGAAAACCATGCCTGCTGTGAAGCTGGCAGAAGAGCACACGCAATAGTTCGTAAAGCTTCGTCAAGCCAAATACAACTAATACACTAGAACACGCGGGTGTGACCAAGGACCGTCTCAAAGATATTCACCACGCCCATGAACATGCTTATGTGCCGAATGGTGCGCATGTTTCCCTTGCGCCCTGGCCGCGAGATCAAGCTCCTCTTCGCTTGAAAAACCATCGCCGGTAAGGAGTCTGCACGCGGGGAACACAATACACCACTTGCCGTTTCAGGATAGACGATGCAATGTGCTCCACATCGCTCCAGAAAGATGCGCCACTGCCGTCGGGGTACACGACCCCATCACGGGCATCGAGCGAGATGTCGCTGTGGGAATGAGGCTGAGAAGGTGCAGGCGGAATTGCAGGCAGCAGTACGGACGTACCGCTCGAAAATGATAGGATCGAAAGCACGCTCTTGGAAGTCAAACTCGTCCCGACTGCAGCAAGTGAGCGGGAAATCCGACTGCGCCGGGAGAAAGTGTGTCGCGACTTACCGCTGGAAAGCGTCGAGGAAGGACTTTCCGAGATCGCCCAGCCAAGAGGCACCACTGCCTGATTGGAGCTCAGCGCGCGACTGATAGAACTCGAGTTCCTGTCGGCTGCGGTCGGTGGATTAGAGAATGTTCGATAGGCAGCACAGGCACACCGCGACGTACCGCTGGAACGCGTCGAGGAAGGACTTCCCTAGGTCGCCCAGCCAAGAGGCGCCGCTCCCCGATTGGACGTCAGCGGCGCGCGCCTGGAGCGCGAGCAAGTCCTCACTTGGGACATCGTAGACAGTTAGAGTATGAAGGGCGACGTCTTGGGGACTAGGTGTATGCCTTACCGTTTCAAGGCACCAAGAACGGACTTGCCAAAGCCTTCTACATCACCCCAGAAGGAGGCACCACTGCCAGACGGGACGACGCTGCAGTGCCATAAAATTAGGAATATATTTGGGTGGGACCAGTATCAAACGTGGGACATACTAAACGGGAGCTGCAAGAGCTGGGGCGACGGCTGCAGCGAATGCAAGGGAAACAGTGAAGAAGCGCATGATGATGTTCAAGAGCGGTGAGATGTTACAAAGTGGTTCGTTGTATAGACGTGAAAAAGCGGGTCGTGAAAGAAATACTAACGAAGTCAGGCTATAACAGGGTGTCAGGTTAGACACGAGGATTGATGCAAGGGTGAGAGTCCACATACTAGCCAGTACCAAGACTTATGGAAGTGGGCTCGAAGAAGGCGAAGGAGCTGAAGGACTAACAGTCAGCTGTTGTTGCCTTTTATCCTCAAGCACGTCCAGAGATGGTGCTCGTTCCCTCCGCATATGACAATGATTGCAATGCCGTGCACGTCACGGCTAAGACCTTGATCATAGAATTGAGCTTATAGTGTGAGTCGAGACGTCAGTGAGGGCTGTTTCCATGGAGTCAAGCATTATGAATGGCACAGGTTGCTGGCTTTCGACAGATGTTGATACATTCTGCACCGCGCCCGCGAACTTGTGCATGTCTGCCTCTGGGTATCAGCCATTTCATGCGACAGATGGGCGAGTAAAAAGGAATGCTCACAAGCTTGGGCTCAACCATACAGGGTCAAAGTGCAAGACAAGACAATGTTACAATGATATTTGGCTCTCTCAGTTGGTGTGGTCCATCTAGTCCAGAACATCGTCTCTGATGTTGAAGAAGCTTAAGCTGGCTGGAGACTGGAGAGCAGACCGACGCACGTCAATCATCGATACACCATCATTATCAAGGGAAGCGCATACCAATTGGGCTGGCACGGCTGCACAGCAACTGTCTGACAGAGACAACAGCCTGAGAGACTGACCGCAGCTCCCTCTTACGAGGTCATACGATCCAGGAACAAGTCTACCCCTGATCCATGGCAAATTATGTCGCCCTCGGGGGCTGGTGTACGGTTGCAGTGATGAGGCTGCAGTAATCATAGTCTCACGAAGAGTGGATGTTCTGGTTATCGAGAGCATCGAATTCCTCGTAATAATGAATGTCATAATTGGGAGCAGAGCAACCTCTAAGCGCTTATGGTTGAAGAAGTCGCTTCACGCACAACGCTAGCACAACGCAACCATAACGACGTGACGATGTCCGCAGAAGAACATGCTACTTACCGATCCACGAGATACCAGATGTCAGGCCTCAGATCTTCAAACGCACACATGGTTAGATGAGCCCCTCAGCAGAGCAATCGTGACATTTCGTAACTTCGACGTCCAGGTCATACAAAAACAAAACACAATCCTCTACACAAACGTCATGAATCTAGTTGAGGTCGTCCATCGAAGAGCTGCAGACACGTAATGAGCATCCGGGATAATACCATGGATATATGGACAACTAACCGGAGGATGAGCGGCTTGTGGCCACCGAAGGGAGCCACGTAGCTAGCGGTCGCACGAGCAACGAGGTCGTCAATGTCCTCGCGACTACATGTTTCCGTCAGACAATACCACTATATATATATTCCGAATAACTCACCGGAGGCCGCTGATGAAGCCCTTGCCGAAGTCCTCGGCGTCGTTCTTGACAGTGCTCCAGCTAAGAGCACCGCTGGAGGGGTCAACAACCAACTCGCGACTGGAAAGGCTCTTTAGGCAAGTGCAAAGTCCGACTGTTATGTGGACTTACCGGAGACCACTGATGAAACCCTTGCCGAATTCCTCAGCATCATTCTTGACAGTGCTCCAGCTGAGTGCACCGCTCGAGGGGTCGACGACCAATTCGCGACTACAAGAGGTCATTAGGCGACTGCAAACAAACTAACATGAGAAACTTACCGGAGCCCACTGATGAAGCCCTTGCCAAAGTCCTTAGCATCGTTCTTAATCGTGCTCCAGCTCAGGGCACCGCTGGAGGGGTCAACAACCAAATCACGGCTTTGAAACAAGCATGTTAGGTTAGCTCGAAGCAGAGAGCACGATAGACTAACCGGAGGCCGCTGATGAAACCTTTGCCGAAGTCCTCGCCATCGTTCTTGACAGTGCTCCAGCTGAGCGCACCGCTCGAAGGGTCAACAACCACCTCGCGGCTGCAACACAATGTCAGGCGACTGTCCATCAATCAAGGACAAGACCTACCGGAGCCCACTGATGAAGCCCTTGCCAAGTCCTCGGCATCATTCTTGACAGTGCTCCAGCTGAGCGCACCACTCGAGGGGTCAACGACCAACTCGCGGCTGCGAATATCACGTGGCAGGCGCAGAAGAGACAGCCAATTAACTTACCGGAGGACCGCCGATGAACTCTTGCCGAAGTCCTCAGCATCGTTCTTGATTGTGCTCCAGCTGAGTGCACCACTGGGAGTCACAGCGAGCTGACGAGGGAGGGGGTGGTGTAATCCACGGGGCGGAAGTTGAACGGAGCCGCGAGCGCGGGGGCAGCGGCGGCAACGGCGACAGCGATGGCAGCGGTAGAAGAACGCATGATGTTAGATTATAAGCGTAAAGAGAAGGGGTGTGTATTAGTTCGTTGAGTAGAACAGGAGGGCGTCAAAGATATGTGAACGAAAAGCAAGTCAGGCTGGACCATAGCTAGTCAGATCGTTGATACAAAATGATTGCGGGAGGCACTCACCAACCAGTACCTAGACTAAAAAGATTGGGCTCGAAAGAAGGCTGAGGAGCTGAGGAATGAGATAGCTTGATCCCGCCTTATATACAAGCCGCATAATAGATCGGGCCCACCACATTGCGCGTAAGATATCCATCATAAGATGGCATGATGATCCGATGATCCCCTACGCCCTCCGCGCTTGAGATCTTGAAAACCTGTGCATCGCGCTTGGCAATGGACAACCCGCCGCCCGAGCTGTGACCACGTCCGAGGGCAGCCCTGGACCTGCTTCCGTCGACTTCGCCTTGGAAGACGGAGTAAGACTGCAAACACATGGTAGCACTATCTCACTGTGCTAGCGATAGTCGTCTGGAGATTCGTGGTTATATTTCGGTTTGTTACGGTGATCAGGTCGTGGTCAAAGCTGTGCGGTCTCGGCGGCACATGTCAGATCAACTTTAGCGCCTGCAGTATTTGTATTTTCAATTGTTTGATGCGCTACAGCAGTCATAATTCCGAGGGGGAATTCCTGGCTCGTACAGCTTCAAGGGCACAAACCAGCACCAATGACCAGAGTCTGCCATGTAGACATAGGAGGTTTCTCACCTCTAGACTCTAGACTCTGTCCGATTGACTGCTCAGAACTTTGGGTCGCGCAGCGGGCGGGATAGTGGCCGACATCTGAATCATATGCGCATGTGAGAGAATGATGTGCGTTGAGCGGAAACGATATCGATCAGGAAGCTGACAGTCAAATACGCCAGTCGAGCGATGTTCGCCACCGACGTCGTCCTCGTGGAGAGTACAGCCGGCGGATAACACAGCACAAGCCCAGGCGACAAGACTTCCAGCAGGAAGAGCATGACCGCAGATAAAGCGCTCAACGTTAGATGGTGATCAGGCGTGGGCCACAATGCTGATCAAAACATTTTGAGACGTGCCTACAAGTAGCGCCAAAGTTGGCAACAGCAAGGATGTCAATACATGAAACATGAGTACTGCAATGGGTATAACAGTGGTTGCGTACCTGCTACACTTCGGGTTGCGCAATCGACCAGTTTTCCTATGTGCAAGCAAACCCCCATATATAAATGAAATGTGAACAGGATGAAGACATGGTTCAGCAGAGGCGTGTCCCACTTGGCACTGTTCACATGAAACCGAAGTTGATATACATATGGATTTCGAGTAGGCGAGCCGTGGCGAAGCGATTATGCATGCAGCGATATCGCCGCGATATGCCTACTCGAAAGCTGCGAGCCCGAGAAATTCGCGGAGAGCCTCACGCTTCGCAGTGGTGTCTCCCTTGATCGGAAGGCCGTATGCCTTCATGATCAATTCATAGCGTTCCTCTGCGCACATCCGTTAGCAACTCATAACAAGGACGACAAGCAGCAAACCACCCAACAAAACGGAAATGAAGCAGACGTACTCGTCATGTGCTCGTACTCGCCCTTAGTCGCAGGGAAGTTTGGCGGCGGCTTCCCACTCTCAGTAACCGGCGCCTTGATGGCGCCCTTCTTCACATTGACCGTCGCGTTCAGCAGCCGACGTACAGACGCTGCTGGCTGACAAGCGCTGTCAGTTTTCCCCGGTCCAGGAAAGGAGGAAATCTTACTCAAGCTTAACCGTGTCCGCCAACTTGTCCACCTTCCCCTTGAGCTCTTCCAGCGCGTTCTTCAACTCGTCCGTCTCCCCCCCTCAGGCGCAGTCGCACGCTCCTTCCCGTGCTGATGCACGCGCCCGAGCTGGAGGCGCACGACCTCTAGGTCCTCCGCGAGCCGCTCCTGCGTCTGCTCGATCGCTCCAGCCGCGCCGTGAGCACCGCGAGCGCATCGCCCGGGATGCGGGAGGTGGCGAGCGCGTGTGACGCGGTGCTTATCTGATCGTTGAGTGTATTGAAATCCGCGGAGACTTGCTCGTAGCCGGATCGGCGACGGTACTGGCGGACATGGCGGCTGTATCCGAGGACTGCGGGTCTCTACTGGCGTTCGGAGGAGGATTGTGAAGGGATGTTGCGTGTGTGTGACTGACAAGGGTCGCGCTTGAGGACGAGGATTTTATGGATGCGACACTGCAGCAGCTAGCGGACGCCGGTGCAGCTACACTCATGGTTTTCGATGTCAGCTAGGTACGATGAGGCTCGTCGGGGCACCGCAGGAAGCTGATACATGGGCCTCTGCGAAATCGCTCGTGTAAGAGACATTCTGTCGTGAGAATACACACACGCTGCTTCGTCCATGGACGATCTTGTTCCGCTTTAGTTGCCTGAAGTCACTGGTTGGTGAAATCGCCAGGCCTGGACGAGAGAACGGAGTGAGCGAAGCAAGAAGGTGGGAACGACCTATGGATCCGCCACGCAGCCGATGGGAGTCCTATGTGGCAGCATATGGACCACTTGGGAAGCAATCAATAGGGTCCTGGAGAGAAAGACATATACATTCCAGACGTCCATGACTGAAGACTGGGGAGAGCGAGCCAGCAAACTGTCAGATTGCTCGAGTGCTGTGGAACTTGAAAAATTCGCAGTAGTAGCCCAGGAATCATCACAGCTGCGTCCAGAATACGCAGTCGCTGTAGTCGTATGCATCGTATGTGTCAAGCGGAGGCAGGAACAAAGATTGGGCGAGGTCGAGAGAGATGAACGGCGGCAAGACGCGTCTGGGCGTCTGTCTCCCTTGCATGCGGCCGCGGCAGGTCGAGGTCGTGGTTTCAGAGAAGACCACATCAATCCCCCTCCATACCTTGACTTTGAGTCCACAGAAAGAGTACCGAGGGGCCTGATTCTGCCCCGTCGACATCCAAGGTCAACCGTTTGCTAGCTGGAGGCGGACATCACGGTAAGGATATCCCACTCGCTACGAACTATGTGGTCAAGGACATGGGGCGCTGTTTCTTGTGCTCGTCCTTTTACTTATGCGATGCAAATAAAAGTTGGATGGAGGCAGGCTCAGGCGGGGGACGCTCATCACTCTGACAAGTGGAGGATGGCCTACCTTCGCCGTCTCCAGATTGACTGCTCCGTGCGGCACAATTCAAGTCTCGAGGTAATTTTGGATATTCATGTGGACGTTGGCAATGACATTGGTTTCTGCTGCCATTCGGTTTCTCTAGTATGAACGGTCATAGCACCATCAACGTTATACTACCGCACGACGGCATCTGGAGATGGTTGGCTGATTACATTTCTAGGCCACACGCAATCCTGGCAGCAATCACTGTACCATCCAGTGGTGAAGACAGCTTTTTGTACGGAGGATTTCATGTCTTCCTCCCGAATTATTCCTCCCCTCATCCCGCTTCCTGACAACTCTCAAACTGTTGCCGATGACGACAAGGACGACCTGTTTGCCACCCTCTTCTCGCCGCCTACACCGCGTGCCTCACCCACGCTCCCTCCATCGAATGCTCCACCAGCCAGATATCACACAAGGACAGAATCTGTCGACTCGGAATTTGGTTCGTTCGTGTCCGTGCCGTCTACAGATGATCCCTTGCGCGCATCCTCTTCTGTGTCTGGGGTGCATCCGTTCACCCCTCTACAGAACTTCGAGTTCTCGGACAGATTGGCGGATCCAGCGAAAACAGCTACGAAGAAGAACGAACGGGGGCTCTGGATGAGCTATTACAACATGAAGATGACCCACTCTACTGGATAAGTCGATGAGCAGCGGCATGCCCGCATCTGTCTCAGCGTCCCGCGACCGCAGTCGCTCCCCTGACAGCCGCAAAGAGGAGCCTCTAATCGATATGGAGGGCGAGCGACAGCCACGACATTCCACCCGCACGGCAGAGCATGCTGATCTGCCACTACGTTCTCCATCCATGCCGCCATCGTCCCCAACGCGCCTGTCGCGCCCAGAGATCGAGCGTGCACAGTCGGCGTTCTTCACTCCATCCTCGTTCTCCTCCCGCTGGGTCTCGTCACTGCTGTCGACCGCTGCAGGGCCGCCGTTGCCTCGCCACCGATCCACAACCTCTGCTGCCGGCGTCAGCGATGACGACGCCGCGCAGCCCCCCACGCACACTCGCGCACAGACGACGTCAAGCCTCCCTATCGACTCTGCGATCACGCACGGCTCGCCGTTCGCCCCCCATCCGTTCACACCAGCCGACGGCGCGCCGGGATTCGCGGGAGACCGGCAGTGGGACAAGGGCTTCGAGTTCGACAACACGAGCGCGGACAAGAAGGGTGTGCGACTCATCGGGCGCAAGGAAATGACGACGGCGGTGCTGAGCGTTGAACTCGCAGACATGGTGAGTACTCTGCGCTCTCCGGAGGCATGAGGTAGTGACACGACGCCTACTGCAGCTCCGCGCGCACCTGCCTGCGCTTGCGCGGCTCCCGCGCGTGTGGACACTGCTCTACAGCCTTGACCAGCATGGCATCTCGCTCAACACGCTCTACACGCGGTGCCAGGGCCACACGGGCAGTGCACTTGTCGTCATGCGCGACGACGGCGACGCGGTGTTTGGCGCGTGGATGGGGGAGGGCATCCACCCGTCGAAGGGGTCGTATTATGGCAGCGGCGAGTCGTGCGTGATGTCTTGGCAGGTGTATGCGCGGGACTGATGTGTGTGATGCAGGTTCTTGTGGCGGCTGATGGGGGACATGCGGCTGCGGGTGTACAAGTGGACGGGACGGAACGACTACGTCGCACTGTGCGAGGCGGAGTACATATCTTTTGGCGGAGGGTGCGTCTTTCCCCTCCCTTTACTTGCTACTCCCGCCCATTCGTTTTCAATGACAGGGATGGCAATTACGGTTTGTACCTCGACGACACTCTTACGGATGGTTCGTCCGCGCGGTGCCCGACGTTCGACAACGAACCCTTGTGTTCGGCGGGCCCGCGGAAGGGCCAGAACACGACCTTTGAGTGTGTGGGACTGGAGGTGTGGGGAGTTGGATGAAGGACGATGTAGAATTGTGCTGCGAAAGCCATCCCCTGCGAACTTGTTATCGCTTGTATTCCCACCTCTGGAAGTCAACCTGTGTATCACGTATCTCATCCCATCGATTGTGTCACCTTGTTCCCTGCAATGATATTCACAGTATGCATGTTTCTGGTGTAAAGGAGGTAAATCCGCCTCAGTGACTGTGTCTTAGTCTATGTCTGGGACGGAGGGTTTCAAAATTAGAAGTGTGTCGTGGGAACTCCGCAGCAGCCAATCACAAATTTGCCTCAGGGCTCGCGGAAATGGCTCACGCAATTGCGAATCCCTTCTCACCTCCTTCGTCCTCTTCCACAACTTGTGCGCCCACCGCCTGCGGCGTTGAGTGCGAGGCTACCTCTCACGAAGCTCAACGCCTCGTTCCCTATTTCCTGCCTGACCCTTCCATCTTGCGGCCCTTTCCACTATCGGGCATCCGTGAGCACTGCTGCTTATTCGCAGCTGCAAGGTCGTTGAAAGGTGCGTTTGTCTTGTTTCGCGGTCTTTGGAACAATCCGCGTGCAGAGAAACGCCGCGATCTGCGCCGAGTGAGAGGACATCCTCATGAAGCTCGGCGCTGCACTGATGACAGCATCCTTCGAAATAGGCCTCTGCTCATAGGACGATACTTGGTCTTCGTGTTGACTTCGCTCGCTATCTCGTGCTGGATCTCCTCGATCTCCCTTTGCTCCTGGTGTCTGTGTCTACCCTGCTGGGCCATCGGCTGGCACGCCCCTCAGAGGCTGTCTACGAATTGGGTCGCTACCGTCGCCAAGAAACCATGTTGGTCTTTCCTGAGCGTTGACATCTCCATATAAGGCCATTCTCCGTCTCTCACTGGCAGACTCTACACTTTCAACGCCGGAGTCGCCTGCGTCCTTGGACGGCAGTCTCTCACGCCCCGCAAGACGGCGCCTTGTACATCGTACGCCACGCCGGCCATCCGGACACTACTGAGCGAACAGCACCTGTGCAATATCATATGCTGCGCCTCCATTCGCTGCACAGGCGCCCCCGACGCATCGCAGCGGATCATGGACTCGGGGAACGCCTCCTTGACTCGGGACCTGTGGTTATCGCGCCCTGACATCTAGTGCGACTGCCGGCATGCCCAAGGCTCGTCGCTGCGTTATCTCTGCTGCATTCTCAACGTAGAAGCCAGTAAGCTTGTTGCGAGGAGCAGGGCCCTGCTCGCTTGGGTGATGTAGGTGGCTCTCTGAAGTTCTGCCGTTCAGTAGGCGTGTTTCGATCTTCGGCCTTCTGACCTCGCCGCGCGCCAGCGTGTCTTCTGACTGGTTCTCGACTGGTTTCTAGGAAGGCCTAATTTAGCAGTATTTGCTTGTGTTTGTTTTGCTTAGATAATCCCTTCTCCGCCGCCATAAGATTTGCAATCGGCGACTGCTATCGGCCTACGCTCTGCATCACAGTGCTCATCGCAGAATGTCTACTTGCCTGCTCATCGTCCTCAGCGCGGCACTCGTGCCCTTGGCCCGCGCAGCCAGCAATGGGATGGACATGAACATGGACGGTGCAATGTCGCTCGCCTCCGGACAGATGCTTCCGTACTTCCACTTCACGCTCGGCGACATGCTCTGGTTCCAGGGATGGGTGCCAGCGACTGCGGGGCGATGGTAGGGACCTGTATAGGGCTCTTCTTGCTTGGGTTGGTAGATCGGTGGATCTCGCGGTTTGGGCGATGATGGAGGTCCATTGGGCTGAGAGGTGCGGCTCGTCCATCCCATGCCTCGCGTATTTGTTGGCGTGTATGATAAGACTCTGCTTGCTCTTTTCTGCAGAGCGCACTTGATTTTATCACCAAAGTGTCATCCCAGTCTCTCGGATGATGCCCCTTGTGGGTGCGACGCGAATGCGCCTTCGCCGGCGTCGTCTACGTCTCTAGGAGCAATCATGCGGACAACCCGCCGTTCAATCTCGTCCACGACGTTGTGCGCGCTGTGCTCTTCGTTGTCCAGAGTGCGCTGCACTTCACGTTTATGTTGGCCATCATGTGAGTGCAATCGGTTCCCGTTTCGGTCGCCTGCCCATACAGACTGTTTGCGCGCAGGACATGCCAATTAGGCTTCATCTTCTCAATCATCATCGGCTTCGGGACGGGAGAGATGCTGTTCGGGCGGTTTGGAGCCCATGGCGAGCCGGGCAGAGGCCCGGCGTAGTCGAGATTTCTCGTGTTCGTTGTACAATACATGATATCGGCCGCCTCAAGATTTAGATCACGACGTGGGCTACGTGAATGTCGACGGGTGTACGGTTGAGGGTCCGTTGCTACGTGCCATACTCACTTGGAGAGACATATTCTCCGGACAACTGTAAATTAGGAATGCTGTAGAAATAGTCTGATGGCGATGCTCGTAGTAGTTAGTGTTCAAACGTTCAAGTTGCAGCATGCAAACGACCTATATCTTGTGATCGTCCTCCCTCCTCAACATCACTATTGGTAGATCTGCCTACGGGAGACTACATGCGGACGACGCAAGTTGTATAGACGGTTCCGGTTGCATTCCATGGATTTGAGATATCCTAGAGGGGTGGTATCCACCTTGAGCTAGAACATTTGTGCCACTGCGTTCGCCGCGATTGCACCGGGAGAATGAACAATATTGAAGCACTGGCAGACGGTTGCGACGCAGCACTCAAGTTTCTTTCAAGTTGCGAGGGAACCGTGACATGTTCGAGAAGCGCTTATATGGTGGCGCAGTGAAAAAAGTCTTTCACCATTGTTTGTTCCGAACAAATTCATAATTACCGATTTCGCTCTTCAATCCTGCTGCAGCCACTGTTACTCTGAGACCACCACCGTCGTGGACTCGGAGCGATCATGTCGAACTATGGGACGCCTCCGTCAATCCCCTCTTCCCTCCAGCAGTACAAGTGGGCAGAACAACCTCCATTGCGTTCTAGCTGGTATTCAACTCACCGAATTCTTTAGCTCGTATGTGGAAGATCCGAAATGGCAGCGCAAGTTCTCGATAGTCTGGGCCTGCATCCTCGGCGGCGCAGTGCTCGCGTCTTTGCCGCATGTCGTACGGTCCGCCAAGAATGGGAGATTACTCCGCGGATTTTTCGGCGTGTCCGAAGACGTTACTGGGAAACACTACACACCCGTGAATTCCACGCATAAGGAACAAACTCACAGACGAGGGAGAATCTCTGCGATCGTACAAACATCGCTGTCTATATTCCGATGGAGTCTTCCTGGTGTCGAAATGACCTTCGGCCAGAGTAGGCATTTCGCACCTCGGATTCTGCAGCTTCTCAGAAACGCTGATTCCTTTGTGCATTGCAGTGATTATCATCGGTGCATACCTTGCATTGGTCCTGACCTGTATCATTATTCGCGCACCGCTAATCACCAACCCGAACAGAGCTGGTGAGAAGCTACTCAGAGATCGATTCCAGATTGCCTTTGGCTGACATCTTCTCCAGGGTTCATGGCGCTCGCACAGTTTCCTGTAGTCTTCCTATTTGCGACCAAGAATTCGATACTATCCCTCTTGCTTGGACCGGGAAATGGCTACGAGAGACTGAATTACGTCCATCGATGGTCCGGCCGCGGGATGTTCATCGCCGCAACAGTGCACGGCGCACTCTGGATCCGCAATCATTTAGTGTACAACATAGCGATCATTGGACAGCAGAAGGAGACCTCTGGCGTGGCCGCGTTCGGTGTGCTCTGCGTGCTCGTCCTGACGTCGCTGAGGCCAATCAGGCGGCTGTTCTACCAAGGCTTCTTCGTGTGCCAGTGAGCGAACAGCCCAGTGCGTTTCGTGTCCACCGCTAATGTGCCTTGACAGTGTCCTCGGATACGTCGCATTTTTCGTCACAGTCTGCTATCACACGACATATGCATCACCATGGATATTCCCGCCGCTGGCCTTGTACGGGGCAGACCTCCTCCTACGGATGTTCCGCTACCGTATCAAGGACGCCACGCTGGTCCCTGTCGGCGGCGAGATGACCTTGGTGCGTCATCCGTATATCCTCAGACTCCAGTGCTCACCGCTATGTAGATCCACGTGCACGACTGCCACGACGGCTGGCAAGCGGGCCAGCACATGCGTCTGCGCGTCTTCTTCTCCGGACGCGTGTTCGAGTCCCACCCGCTCACCATCCTTAACGCGCACGCCTCCGCGTCCTGCCTCCCGGCGCAGGGCCTCACGCTCGCCGCACGCGCCACGGGCGACTGGACTCGTGCACTGAACGCCTACGCGCGCGCGGAACAGGAGCGTCTGCGTGGCGAGAAGACCGCGGGTCCTGGCGCGGCGGTACAGGTGATGCTTGACGGACCGTACGGCGGGTGCAGCATCGACCTCGGGCAGTACGAGAGCGCGCTGCTCGTCGCGGGCGGTTCCGGGGTGACGTTCACGCTCGGGCTGCTGGACGACCTCGCGGCGCGGTGCGTCAAGCTTGGGCGCGCGGGCGGCGAGAAGACGCGGCGCGTTGAGTTCGCGTGGTGCATCCGCTCGTACTGTGCGTACTCTCCGTGCGCTGCCGTTCTCGGAGCTGACGTCCGCCGCAGCGTGCATCGCGTGGTTCGCGCCGATGCTCACGGACATCGCGACCGCGCTGGCGGGCTCGTCGCTCGACCTGCACATCTCCATCTTCGTCACGTGCCTGTGCAAGCCCGAGGCAGTCCCGCCCATCCCGAACTCCGACGTCACGATCCTGCGGCCCTCGGTCAACGCGCTGCTGCACGACATGGTCACGCCCCCATCGTTGGCTTCGGTCGAAGACGACCGCTCGAGCCAGTCATCGAGGGCGAAGCTGAACTGGGTCGGGCTCGGCGGCGGCGTGGCGGTCTGTGCGGCCGGCCCGGAGACGATGACGAGGGAGGCGCAGAACGCCGCGGCGAGGCTGGGGATGGTGCGGGGTGTCGAACTCGGCGGAGTCGGGCTGCACACAGAGCTTTTTGCGATCTAGCTGTTGCTTGTTGTTGTACGATTATGTCCTACGAAATCACGGATCAACTCACGGAGACAACCTAAGATGCGATCGAGACGGCGGGAAGAGAAATGAACACGGTTGAATCCGCGGGACAGGTTGAGAGGTGCGCATTCGAACGCCGCCTCAGCTGCGCTTGCGCCCCCCCCGCCCCCCCGCCCCCCCGCCCCCCCAACCCCCTTCCCCGGGTCCGTCATGGGCTCGCCCCACGGCCCGGGACGTCCTCCTAGCGGGGCTAGATACTGAGGGCCCCTGGCCCACATTGAATCATTGACACGGATACTCGTACAAAGATGATCCTCTGACCGAGTTGTCTGCAAATAGAGCCTTCTGTTGGACTCAGCACTTCAAGTTCCTCACGGGATTAATAATAATGAAATAGGACCTACGGGGACCGAGAATAGTGCACAATATACCCGTACAATCCATCGAGCATGGCGAGATTCGTCGGTAGTTATCCGTGCATGTTCCAGGAGACAAGCTATACTCCCAGAGTGACTCGATAACGCAGTCGACTTGCTCGCCGTGGGCTCTGATACTGTAAGAAGCTCAGTTTTCGGCGTAGTCATCTAGGACGGTGTTAGTGTGACTTCGTCTGGTTTGTGAGGTGCTTCGGGGACGTACTACAAGTTATGCGCACAGCCCTCAGGCTTTCCAGAAGTTGCTTGGAGTAACTCCATTCGAATTCCGATTTTCGGTAGATAGCCTAGGACCGCTGCCGTCCAAAAAATGCTGCGACTGTGTCCAATACTCACACGAAACGATGTCCACAAACGGAATAGCGAAAGCCCTGTGCGCATTTCCGGACGATGGTGCACATATCCGTGAGTGGCGGGTTGCTGGCATATCCGCGCATGTACAGCTTGCTCTCGCAGAGAGAGATAGTGGAATCGGTCAGGAAGACACGGAGCTTCGAGCTCTTGAGCTCTTGAAGGAGGCCTGAGGGGTACTTCTTCGTTTCTGCGGCGGCCGTGCTCGGGATTTTTCCTGCATGCCACCCTTTAAATGTCCGGTCTAGAATAATAGTCTCGGCACCTTTCAAGTTTAACAGAAGTCCATGTCCGCTGCATTAGGACGGTGAGTAAATCATTATCTATGAAACGACCGAATGGAGTGTGCTTGCAAGGACTAGACGGACGCTGATGCCGTCGGATCCACTGCTTTCAACTCGCCTAACCAGCGCGATTGCACGCGTCGAGACACGGTAATCCTGTTTGGAGACGAGACCTGGCACAGCAATTGCGGGACGTGTCCGCCAATATTAAGACAGTCAGCTATGTGGCCGTCCGAAAGGCTCGCAGGCCCGAGCTACGTCGACATTGCGAAATCTCCAGTCTTCTCGGGCATGACAAGGTGTATAAATGAGATCTAGATCGTGTTGCTCGACTGGAGCAGACCCTGCTCGAAGCGGGAGGTTCTATCTACACCACCGTAGACATGGTATGCTACTATTCAGAGTATGCGCAGTAGCTCTGCCAGTGCGATGATGTCCCCGGGAGACCCCTCTCGACCCTCTAATCCAACCTCAGCTCCCCAACGTATACACCGCGATGTGCCCAATTGCAAGTTACGGCGATGATGATTGTGAGGATGGAGATTGACGGAGATGTGTCCGGCGGAGGGGGGCGGCGTAACGCGCGGCAATGATGTGATGGTCGAAGACGTCGACGACATGTCATGTATAGAGCGGCGCGCGGGGATGTGGTGTCCTTCAAGGACGAGTGTGGACGGCAGGCCGTGGCCTCTACATCCCGAAAAACTTCTTCAGGCCAGACGTGACCGAGGAAGTACTGTTTGTGCGATGCCTGCACGCCTCAGGCCCGTTCGAGGGGGAGAGCACCTGACGAAATTCCTCGTAGGTTGTGTATGCGTCACGGGGGGACTGGGAGGTGGCGAAGATGCTGAAAGCGTTCGGTGACGCAGGTGCCGCGGGGAAGAGGGTGAAGGCGGGTGCAACGGTAGTGGAATACATGTCTGGAGAAGAGGGTGTGGAAGGGTGAATGGTAGATGAGTACGAGTGTAGGAGGCGAGGCTTGTTCGTCACAGACGGGTTGGCAGGGCGTAAATGCTGATGAGGTCTTCATTGCCGCACAGATGGGCTGCTTAAGTACCATGGCGCTCAGGAGCAATCAAGACTGGATTGCAGGTCGTCCGAGATGGATTGCATAGGCGTTACCTTTCTTGGACCAGCAACGGGGAAGCGCCTACAGGGACCCACAAGAGTCCACAACGCGAAGGCGTGTCTCCTGGCAACGAAGTGAACCTGCAGGCGACGGCGAGAGAGTCGACGGACATACAGGGCGAACAAAGGTGAAAGCAGTGCTCGGTCGCGTACAGGCAGTGGGCGCGATATGGGTCCATGTTTACTCCTGTTTGGCGTACTTTGGGTGCCGAGGCAGCCAAATTTATCGAATCGCCTGCTCGGCCGCGCTGTCGAAGATTAACCCAGTAAATCCTATGGCGATGCCGTGAAAGCTCGTCGAAAGTATTACGATATGTGGTGAGTGAAGTCTTAGTATTGAGTCCGTTAGCCCGGTCCAGGTTTGAAAATTATGACGCTCGTGAACTTCCTCCGATTCCTCGACAGGTCCTTTTTATTATTAAATTTTATACCGTCACACGTGAGGTCCTCGAATATGGATTATATATTCATGTCATGGGGAGCACGTTCTTAACCGTAACGACATGATTATCGGAACGAACCATGCGGAATCATTATAGGCCCATTAATTCGTGAGCTGTCACGTACATATGGGCCACTCATAGGCTACACGGACCTACAAGAAGCATATCGGCAGCAGTGAAATCGGATTGTGGCCTCATACTATCAGTAAAGTATTCATTCATATCAGTGGGGCGTATACATATTGACTTCTTTATCTCTGCTGCCCAGGCATCTGAATGGTGAATACGGCAATTCCCCAGCCATATACCTCGTGCATCGACCATAAACCGAGGTAAACTGCTGCGTATCAAGAAGCCGTTAAACCTTGTTTCTGTCACTTATATACACTACGGTTTCCTGGCCGCACGCTATACGATCTTCGCGTTCTGCTCCTTATCAGAACTGCACAATGTCCCGCCAATCGTCTCGCAGCTCAAACCGAGGTGGCTGGCGTGGCCGCGGTCGCGCCACGTCGCATGTCTCTATCCCCGCCCACAGTCCCGCTGATAAAGACATCAAGGATGGACTATTAGCTGTGCCCTTGGAGACACTCTCAATACCCGCCGACACGGATAACACCGTCGAGATCACGGATCTACAGTATTTGGGATCGTACAACTGGATCGACTCTGCGCAGCCAACTATAATCGTACCCGGTAAATCTTCTATATCCTATGCTGAGCATTGGCGAGAGAGGGTTGCTGAAACGTGAACGCAGGCTCCCCTCCCGTATGGCGTGACAAGCCTTTGCCATTCACCGTTGCCCGCGACAGCGGATCCCGTTTCATCGACCAGAACAAATTCAGACTGCCCACCTGCCCACTTCTTCCCCTGTTCCGCGCAGTGGACGTGATGACGCAGAATGCCGGCGCAGACGCTCTCGACTGGAGCACCGTAGACGTCGTCACGGATCGCCACAACCTGCGCAAGCTCCTGTCGTGGATCACCGGCACAGATACCACAATCGCGTTCAGGATAGACACCCAACTGGCGGGCGCGCGGACGCTCCTGCTGAACTGCTGGGAGACGCGCGCTACCGAGGACTTCGTCTATTGGACGTACGGCACAACCTTCGCACAAGCGAGCACCACGCCCGCAGATGGCTGCGCGCAGAGCACGGCACACGGTAGAGTGGTGAAATATGTCAGTTTTGTATGCTTGATGCGCGCCATGCAAGAGACTGACCCCAGACAGGACCTTGATGGCATGACGATAGTCCTCAGACATGAAGTCCATGCGTGCCTTCCGAGCCCGCCTCACGCGGCGGCTGCGTCCACCGATACGGACGAGCTGGCCCAGCTGGTTTCTGGCTTGAACGTCACGTCCAGCCAGGGTCCAACTGGCCACGGCTCCGGTGCGGAGCTCGAGGTCATCCACGCGGGCTCGGAGGTGCCCCAGAGCAAACTCGTCATGTTCAACACGCGCTCGAAGAGAACCGTCGATCAGTTCGACTTGGACGATTTGTACCGCTCGCTCTACCTCGCCCAAACACCCATCCACTTCCTTGCGGTACATGACCGCGGCAATTTCGAGACGGTGACCAAGCGGATGCTGGGAGACCCCGAGTTCGAGACGGTCGCGCGGAACGCTCAGATGGGCTTCTCGAAGCTGAGGAGGGTCCTGCAGGAAATTCAGGAACTCGTCGTGAAGCATGGGCAGCGCGGCCGACTGACGCTGGTGTGTCAAGATGGCGCTGTGAGAGTCTTCGAGAGGAGCAGCCAGACAAGCTGTCTGCCTGAGTCGGTATTCGAACGGTTTGGCATCTGATATGTTCCGTTCCATAATTCTGCTGAAGCAGACAAGGAGAGGTCGATATGATGGGGATGTGATTTTTCGGCACGGAATTGCGAACGAGTATCAACGTGCGCGGCTGCAGTTTCTGGACCCGGTCGTTCCTAGACATGAATGGTGCCGGTGAACACTACAAATTCTGCTAGTCAACTGCTCGAGCCTGTTGTTTCCCTATTTCGCGGTGGTCGAGAGAGCAAGTCGAGTGGCGATCTAATCTAATCTACGAACGTGTTGAAGTGAATGTCCAAATACGTCAGTCTTCCACGCAGCCACGCTCGAGTCGGACGGTATGTTGCTCGTCCTCCATGTCCTCTAGATCTTCTCGTCGCTCCAGCCAAGCATCTCTGCCCAAGTGGAGGTCCCTGTCTACATCCAAGCGACAACAGCCAGCGACGAGTCTCTCGTTGGTCTTTGCACAGCCGGAACGGGGCTCGCCGCTGCGCCCCGCGGTCGAACAGCTTCCTCTCGCCGTGTCGGATGATACGTCGAGCCTGATGAGCGACATGTCGAGGAAACGCGAGCGATTTCATTCCACAACATCTCTTGCTGCGACGCACGAGGAGGGGCAGCAGCCGGACGCGACGAAGCGGTCCCGAGTGGAGTCTGGCGACGCTGCGGTGACATCTTCAGACGAGAGTTCTAGCGGCGGCGAGGATTCCCAGCACAGTAAGCATTTTGTGCATCAATAACTCTCATGCCTCGTGAAGGAACCGTATTCCTCATGCGACGTGATGACAACGGGTCTCCGGTCGTTCCTAGAGCCCAGCTAATTATGAGCCTACGGTTCGTTGTATCTGCGCTCGTCAGAGGTGCTGGGGCCGTATGCACATATTAGACAATGCAGGTGGGCTGTGTCAACGTCGTCGCGAGGATTACGGTTCTTTTGAAACGAGCGGCCATCGTGTCGACGTGTTCCTGACTCGAAGACAGGTCCTCCGCGCCTTTCAGAATCCCCACTATCGACTGCTGAACCCTCCTTACCTGCGGAGGCGCCGACCCAGGCGCAGTCAGTCCCGTTCCCGACGGCTGAACCTCGACTCGCGCCACCGGCTACGCGCTCTTCGTGGTTTGGATCGCTGTCGCGAGCCAAGGGACGCGACCGGTTGCTCAAATCCGACGAACACGCTCCGGATGCGAATTCCAATGCAACTCCAAGTGTTCAGATCACCGCGCCGGCAGCGGATCCGCAGCCAGGTGCCCAGGTTTCCGCCGAGGGCGCCACGGCATCTCCCTCCTCTGCTTCGCATTCCCAACCAGAATCCATTTCCCGGCCTCAACCTGTCGCATCTGCAGTACGCCCTAATGGGTCACTCCCGATGCAAGTGTCTTCTCCCCAGCAGGAGGGAATCCCCACGATACCGTCTACGCGATCTATACTTTCTGTTGACGAAGAGGTCCCCCAACGCCATTTGACGACTGGGAATACTCCTCCTTCGCAGTCTGCGCCTGTGCTCATGCAGAGCCAGAGCAGCGAGGGCGAACAGAAGCCATCGGTTGCGTCACTAAACCCGTCCACGAGCCGGTTCATGCTCAGGATACCCTTGCTGGGAAGACCGAAGATGTCGTTGGATCAGGTTGTAGCTGCGCAGGTAGAGGGACCGAAGGAGAACGGACTGAATACAGGTGAGTCCAATATTGTTTATATAACAGGGATTGTCTGACCGAGTTCAAGTGCAACCCCAAGTTGATGCAAGCCCTCCGCCATCTGCTAATCCGGAGACGACTGTACCGACTGTGGAGATCTCTGAACCACCTTCGGAGCAACCTTCGTCGCCGGACTCTGTTGGGACTGAGTCATTGTCTCCTCAACCATCTTTGCCACCGACGGGCGATGATACTCCCAACGCCAGCGCGCATACAGCCTCGAACTCTTCGTGGTGGGATTACGTCGGCTGGAGTCGTAGCAGTATGGCTACCGCGCAGGAGCCATCAGGGTTCGAAACTAACGCAGACAAACCAATGGAGGCGGAAATGACAAGTCCAGATCTCACTTCACAACCGCCCGAGTCCTCGCCTGAGACGCTGCAGCCTTCACAGGCTTCCCCGCCTCCAATGTCTCCGCCTCAACTCACTGTGACCCTTGACGAGTCACAGAACAAGGATCCCGCACAGCAAGACGAGCTGACTAGGACACAGACGAGTAGTTCCGCAGATGGCCAGAAACAGAAACCACCATCTGTGTTTTCCGCGGAGACAAACAACACCCAGACGTCTGCGTGGTACTCCCCATGGGCATGGTATGCTGCTTCGCCGCAGACTCCTTCACATGATGCCACTACTTCAGAGCAGCGGGAAGAAGTCGCTCAAGCGCTAGATTCCGAAGCCGTCAAGACGGAGTCGGAGATGGTGAAGGAGGAGGCGCTAAGACGCGACGAGCCCGCCCCAACCGAAGCTGCCCCCGCCCACACATCGCCCGCCCCGTCCCCGCAAGAAGAGGCGAAGAACCCGATCGAGTCGTCCATCTCGACGCACCGGTCCAGTTGGGTCAACTTCTTCACATCGCGCGCGCTCATCTCAAAGTCGATCACCTACGAGAGCAAGGACAGGGACGAGAACGGGATGGAGGTGATGGACATCGACGAGGACGAGGACAAGGGCGACGGCGTGAGCGCGGGCGAGAGCAGCACGCCCACCCCCGCCATCGCCATCCCCGCGAGCACGCCCACGGCCTCCCAGCCGCCCTCCGCACTGCCGTCGCCCAAGTCCGTCGGCGCGCTGCCGCGGCGCGAGGTCCGCAAGTCGGGCGGCGCGCCGCCCTCGCCGTCGGCCCTGGCGGAGGCGGGCAAACACCCGCGCTCGCCGTCGCCCGCCCCGTCTAAGGTGAGCGTCGCGTCGTCGACGACGCCGCGTCCACCGCCACGCAACCTCGTGCTGCCGACGTGGGAGGACACGTTCCATCTGCCACCGCGCTCGACGGTCCCGCCGACGAAGAACGCCAAGTCGAAGCTGTCGAAGACGTTCTCGTTCGTCAGTGGCGTGCTGTTCACGAAGGACGAGGCGGCGGCGAGGAAGGGGAAGGGAAGGGAACGGGAGCGCGAGCGGGAGCACGAGTTTGCGCAGTTTGGGAAGGACCTGCCGAAGGCGCTGGACGTTGTGGGCGAGCAGCTGAATCCGTACATTCTGAGCGGAGGGTGCAGGGTGGTGGTGATCGGAGTGGCAGGGTGGTCGCCTGGTAAGCCGTGCCTTAACAGATCGTATTCGCTGCTCATGCGATAGGTCAGGTCCTGTGATTCGAACGATCGCTGGCGGGGTAAGTCCTGAATGCTGATGGTGTCGTTGAAATGCCTAAATATTCGGTTCTAGTTGCCATCTTCGAGTAGCAAGTTCGTGAACATGACCGTGCAGGCATTGGAACAGTTCGAGCAGGAGCATGGGTTCAAGTTCAAGAAAATTACCAAGATGCCCCTTGATGGAGATGGGACAATCGAGCGGAAAGTGTCGAAGTGCGTCGCCTCCTGCGTGTTCTGTGTGACGAGCAATGCCTCACGCTTTATCGCGCCCCCAGAGTGCACAAACATCTCCTCGAGAACGAGGATTGGATGGAGGACCTGCACGCGGCCGATGTCATCTTCGTTGCGACGCACTCGCAGGGATCCATTATTTCCACGCACCTCATCGATAGACTGATACGCGACGGCCACATCCTCACATCCCGTAGCGTCGATGTTCTCACCAAGACAGCTGCAGCCCTTGCGCCTGGTGGTGCCGCACCGACGATGCAGGCGCAGAGGATCTGCTTCCTGGCACTCTGCGGGATACATCTGGGGCCCCTTCGATATTTGAAGACGAGTTCCTTGTTACAGCCGTACATCCAGGTCAGCGGGGCCGCTGTCCATGGTTTGCTGGCTTACTGATGCAGGATATAACAGTACTTTGAGAACGCTGCAGCAAGCGAGCTCTTTGAATTCCAGGTGGGTAATGACCATCGTATATTCAGTGTACGTGCTGATTGAAATTGTGGTCCTCAGAACACAGAGACGCGACTTTCCAAAGACTATGTTAGGGCCTACGGAATGTTATGGACCACGGCGTAGGTGACATCTTCGTTCGCTTTGACTCCACGCTCAAGCGACTCCTATAGACAAAGACGGTCTATATCGCCTCCCTCAATGACCAGGTCGTGCCCATATACTCCGGCCTTTTCACCGCCGCCTCTCACCCACGGATACTGCGTGCGGTGTACATTGACGGCGATGCGTACCAGTATGTCGCGCATGTTACATGTTGTTATACCTTCCGACTGAGTTTGTGCTGCCAGCTCCTCTGACTTCCTGGCGAACCTGCTCGTTCTGCTCATTCGGATCATGAACTCTGGGCTTTCAGATGGCGGTCTCTTGGCACATCTTTCTGAAGCGACCGCGGGTACGTTGAGCGGTGTGGGGCATTCGTCTATTTATGAGGAGCCTGCTACTTTTTCGTGAGTCGCGCCTACAAATGCTTGAACAACTATTGAAAGATGTATTACAGCCTGGCTGTCAACTATTTCTTCCTCAGTAATGACGGCGACAGCGACAAGGCGGAGCTCAAGATCGATGCCTTCGATGCTGTAACGGAGCAGAACGATTACGAGGTTCGTTCTATTTGTGGGAATCGTCTAACTTCAAAAGCTTATTGGATCCATCCACGCAGATCCCGTGGTCTCTTCGCGACATGATTGCAGACGATAGGGTGGCACATTTCTTCGCTCAGGAGTTCGCCCATCTGCGCGACGCGTTCGACGACTGGCAGCCCAAGACGACTATCCTGCGGGACGTCAAGCGGAAACTGCAGCCGATTCAGCGCTTGACTGCATTCACCTCTTCTGGTACCGTTAGCAAGCTTTGACGCATAGGCCCCGGACTGTCGTTCACATTCACATCTACGGACTTGCTGCGCTCTCGGTGACCGTCCCCAACATCTCGTCTCGCGTCCTACACTCGGCATATACATGTTGTACCAAGTATTTACACTAGATGCACGATACTAACCACGATACAGTAAGATCGTTCTTCGTTCGTACTATCATTCAATAGCATGGGTTTTCATGGTCGGAATGCAGTGCTGCCCGAATATTCCGGGAGGGGGGATTGATGTGGCGTGGATTCTCTCATATCTGAAAACCGATTCGATCGCTCTCGGAGATGGGGAACCTCAGTGTGTAGTAAAAACGACAGGGTATGTCTTCTTTCTTCTCCTATTTGCGATGGCTGAATCGAGAATATCTCAAGTGATCATGTATTCTCGGAGTCAACTTGGCCATCAATGCATCATGTACCACGATATCACGACTCGAAAACGTATACACCTGCAGTTGAAACCAGAGGGAGCGTTGAGATAATGAATGTGAACAACTACATGTCCATCAGTCATGGTGCACATTCCGAGTCTGCCTTGAATATTCGAGTTCGACATTGGGTCACATTCATACATTCTATCTTACAGCGACTTTGTAACCTACACAGCCTTGGGCAGAAGTAACAAGGCGTACGACAAATACACACTGTCCTGTCTCCACGCCTGAGCCTCGTTGCCAACGTAGTTGCAGGTTTCGTTTTGCTCATCCTGCCAAGTCACAACCGACCCATCGAAGTTTGCACTGTAAAACGGGACATCCTTGAGACCGTCGAGCCAAGGATATATGTCCCCAAGCTCAGCCGTATCCTGTTTATCAAGCAAGCAGTCGATGTGATCCTCCGTGAAAGGGTAGACCCTCGACCAGCATTCCTCTTCAAAATCCTCGTAGGGGTCTTCACAGCGGGAACCCCACTCGCACACGATCGTTAAGACCACTGGCAGGAGTTTCACGTCCGTGTCGCCCATCTCACGGGCTCTGGCAAGGAGGAGGGCATCGAACCCGCTGAGCCGCGTAGTGCCCAGGGCGTACTTCCTCTCCAGCAGTATCCCACACGGCGTGTGTAATCTCCCTATCACGTCGTCGACCGCCTTGCGAACGCTGTCGAACCCCCGCAGTTCCTGTGAGGATCCTGCGGCGTGGAAGACTTTGAACGCGATAACGGCGCGGTGTCCCTTGGGAATCCACTTGACCGAGTGAGGCACGTCGGGATAGAACGCGCACCAGCTTCCGGGGCCTGCACTGAGATATTTGTCCGCGATACAAAAACACTTTTCGCCGGTCGTGTCGCCTAAGCCCACGAGGAACGTCCCGGCGAGGTCCATCTGCGGCGTGTCGCGGTGAGTCTTGAAATGGCCACCGTGACCATACAGATGGATCTTGTACGGCTCGACACGAACCCCTCCGCTCATAAGGAACGTCTCCTCCCAGCAATCCTGGATGCGTTTCAACAGCTCTGGTTCGACGGAGAAGTCGGCCGCGGGGATCTCTCGAGCGTTACGGACGTCGGAATTGATCTTCGTTTCCTGCGCTCGCACGTCACCGTATCCAGAGACGACGGCATGCTCGTACCACCTTTCCAAGAGTTGCGCTATGGGGCCCGACGGCTCCGCCGCCGCCTTGTCGTCCTGCTGGACAGGACGGACGACGTCGTCGTACTCACACCCCTGGCGTGTGACGCGAAGCCTGAACGGCTGCGAGAAGGCCCCATTGGCATGAGATCGAACGTGCTCTTTGTGGACGTTGGCGAGCTCCTTGAAGACCAGCTGCAACCATACTGGTGAGTTGTCATAGCGACCTGACTCAACGGTGGGACGAACCTCGTCTTCAAACCCGTTGATCTTGCCCTGTACCAACTTCCAATTGAATTTTTCTGTAACTGGGCCATACTCGTACATGTCCTGGTAAAGGTATGCTTCTCGAGTAGGGCAGTTCCCAATTTGGCCCAGACGACGCACATTTTTCAGGGCTTGCATGACGTCGACGGCCGTGCGGAAGCTGGAAGGGGGAAGCTGTCGTGATTGTCAAAATCAGAACATATGAGTTATTACAGCCTGGATATACGTACTGGCATGTCCGAGGGCAACATCGCAGGCAACTGGTGACGCTCACTGATACGTGGCCTCTTCGCGGGAGGAGTGGCGGAGAAAGCCTGAGCCTGAGGGCCAGACAGCCCGGTCATGTCGGCTGAGCCGTCTTCGGGGCCATTTGACGGAGAACGCTGGCGGCGAGTGCCTGTGGAAGAAGATAAATCTGTGGTGTTGCTCATGTTGTAGGTTGTGGTGAGATGAATGATGTTGACGTTAAAACGAGCAGGGTGCAAGGGGCTTTATATACACTCGCGGTGGCTGGCCACCCGCTTGACACGGTCATCTGACATGTGGCACCATCAACTTTAGCCACCGGTGCATAGATCTAGACCAAAGCTTGGTTCAACTTGAATCGTAAAACATTGTGGCAAGTATCCTAAGCTTATACAGCCTCTGGAAAAGCTTCGGCTGCTCGTCGTCAGCTTGAGCCATATTCACGCACCCCGCTCATCTTTGGGCCCTTCCTCAGTACGCATACGTGTCGCCTGATTTGCCTCTGCCGTCCCTGGCGGTCATTGTCGTGAGTGTCGCAATAAGGATGGCTGCTCACATCATACCATTCTCTGAACTCCGGGACCCGTCGTCATAGCAGTAGCACCACGCGGGATGCGTTTTTGTCGTCCAATAGCCCACGCTCCTTGCCATATCGAACGGCCTGCTATTATTATGATTCATATAAATATACACAGCGTGCATGCAGAGAAGGGCTATGCCATAACTGATGCTGAGCCTCATGTAATTTTGGAAAGCGACAGGTGAACGGATAGATGGAATGGTATAGGAAGTACATTGAATTGCGACGTACACAGCTTTACAACCGCCTACTCCTGAAATTCCTCGTCATCGTACAGGGCTGATGAGCTTGGCTCTACTGGTAGCAGTCCGTCAGACTATTTCCGAGTCGACCGTCACGGTGACGCGTGGCGACTGAAAGCTAACCTATGCAAGGCCCAACCTACGTCAAAGGACAAACAAAATTATTCACTGACAACTTCACTCCACTAATTATCAAGCACACACCTCGAGAAGAGCAATCTTCAGTTCCTCTGCTAATGTATGACTTTGCGGAACTGCATTTTGGATAGTGCTGCCATAACGACCCAATATAGCGGGTGCTGGAATTCCGCTGTGTCCATTGAATGGGGCTACCACAGTCAACATACCAAAGCGGATCTGCAGAGTGTCGGATACGAAACCGACGGATTCCAGCTGACCATATGAAGATACGACAACCAACGGGCGTGGATCTGTCACGTATAGGGCGCTTCTGCTCCAGTGTGTCGTGCAGAGAGTATCTAAAGTGTGGTGCTCTCGTGATAGCGCACATATAACCTTGAGGCAGTTCCAACGATACACAAGCAACTGGTAGTAGACCTCGGCGGTGACGTCCTCCATCTCGGGAAGATAGACATCTTGTCGTTGGTACACGGCATGCTTGGCCGCCTCGTTCGCTACCTCTTCCCAGCCTTCGCGCATAGCAAGCAAGTACGCTCGTAGAGCATCTGTAATGGCCAAGTCTCCACACATCCGCTTGGCAGCGTTCGTCATCCTCACGAGGTGGTACTTTCTTCCTACAGACACAATGTTTTCCAGCTCGTCGCTCGGGATCTCCGGATCTTCCATCGGATAGCAAAAGTGCAAGATCCATAGGAGCATGTGGCTATCCTCTGCCACAGTGAGTATACGAGCACCGGGAGAGGCAGGGGTGTCTGGAAGCTGGTCGATGAGCTCGGCAAAGACTGGAGATGATAGCGCAAGGAGGAGGGCGACGACGTGAAAGTGAACACCATCCGACGACTGGACAAGAAGATCTGATTTCGCAGAGGGTTTATCGAAGGGATGACTCGAAGCGAGTGGAGGCAAAGGAACAACAGGAGCAGCTGGACGCGTACGGGCTTCGGGACGAAACTCAAACTCCTTTTTATCTGTGGCTCCATAGCAGAATCGCAGCAGGCGATATAGTGCCCCAGCGGATATGTTGTCCATCTCCGGTACGTAGACAATCGGTTCCCGCGATGGGAGTCCACATCTCTTGTTTCTTTTCCAATAGACATGAGCAGCGGCGCGAGCGGCATCCTCGAGCCCGTACTTGCACGCAATAGCGTACGTAGGATATGTCGCAACCTGAGAAAATCCGAGAAGTGACTTCGAAAGCTGCGCTGTCGCTCCCTTCATCTGATACTTCTGGGCTGCCTCCAACACTTCTACCGTATCCGCAATATTCGATACCACCGGGTTCTCCATCGGATAGCATCGGCGTAGCAAGTGATCGAGTGTCACACTGCTCTCGGCTACGGAGATGATAGGGAGGTCGCTCTCCCGGTGGATGTCCTGCGCCGAAGAGGAAGGCTGTGGGATGTCGAACATGTCCTCGAAAACAGGTGATGCGAGTGCAAGAATAGCTTTGTAGGTCCGGAAATCGACCAAATCGGAGGAACGGAGAATAATGTCGGCGTTGGGCTTGTCGAACGGCGCAGACGCCACTGATGGCAGCGAGGGCTCGGGTAGTGCCATTGATTTGATTGTAGCGGTAAGCACTGTAATCTAGTCAGTTCCATTTGGCCTGGAGTATAATCAAACTGCTCACCAACAAGCTAAGACTGTGGTCAATGTGAGCAATGATCAAGTTGATCAGGCCAACGAGCCACGTCTCGGGGTGAGCCGAAATGACCCGGCAGATTGCGATGTCATAGAGCCATGAAAATGAAAAGGCAACCCTACATCTGAATCGGAATACCAAGACTGCTCCTCAAAGTCATGTGCGCATCAAGTGACACAGACTGAGATACAATCTGCACGCAAGTCTCCTGCCGTTTTTATGCCATAGTCGGAATGACACGGGCTTGGATAAAGCCCTAACATGACGCTGCGTGTGAAAGCAATCAAGTACGTACCACTACAACATGGCTTTCCCCCTCCAAGCGGAGGGAGTTCCGAGAGTCAAGCATTTCGCTCTCTCCATCGACTGTCACCTCCCCAGAGAGCGGCAAGCGGACAACACCACTCGTGCCCACGGGAGCCTCGATGAACAGCGTCAACGCATCCTCCGTCGCGTACCACTTCACCTCAAACCAGCCTAGCGGCGTCTCGAAGCCTCCCTCAGCCGAAGAGAGCCCTGACAGGTGGGGCGCGACAGCCCACGTCCTGCCCTGCGGCGCAGTAACGGTAAGGCCGAGGACGTAAAACGTCAAGGCAGAGGTAGGTCCTGTGCTCCAGCCGTGTGCATGGCTCGTGTACGACGGGTCGTAATCGTAGCCGTCGTAGGAGCGGTAGCTTCTCGCCAACCTGCTGTCAGCGGCCATCAAAGTAAGGACTGTGGGGGGAAACGCACTATAGCGAGCCGTTCCCAGTGAAGCCCTCGAGGAGTGTGGACTGCACGCTAAGCGGTGTGTAGAGCATGTAGCCCCACTCACGCCGCAGGAGGTCCATAGCACGAAGGTCGTTCCCGGATGCGAAGTGTGCTTGCAGCTGTGATGATTTTTAACATCTTGTCGCTGGCTACATCGCGGATTACTTACCTCGAATCCGCTGATAAACGGCGAGATAGTATCCGGAAGCTCAGGGGACACGGCCCCAAATTCGTTCCAATTCTGTGTCAGACCCTCGCTGATCGCGGATGCCTGTGTGGCGGATGTCGTGAGGTTGAACAGTATAGCAAGGGAGTTGGCGTCCTGCGGACAAAGCGTCGTCGTCTCGTTATCCCGGTACAGACCCGCGTCCGGAAGCCAGAACACTGCGTTGTACACTGTCTTGAGCGCAGATGCATTTGCAGTCCATCCAGCAGCAAGCACCGATCCGTTCAGCTCGGTAGCAAGCTCAGCGCTGTTCGTGAGAACCTGCATATACTCCATTGAGCTTACACTTACAAACGATACTGGAAACCAAACCTTGTACAGCAGGGCGTTCGCTTCCGAGTTATGGCCACCTTGTCCCAGCCGTCCCCAGTCCCTCAGACCAGTAACGTTCAGTAAGCCGGATTCATCCACCTTGCCCTCCAGGAATTGCACAGCCTTCGTGTAGTTGTTCCAGACGTCCTGCACCCACGCGACGTCCCCCGAATACAAGAAGTAGTTGTACGTCCCGATGAGCGTCCACGCGTGGTATGTGTCACTTCCCTGCTGGCTTAGCGGCGGTCCGGACTCAGGAAGAGCCCCTGTTTGCGAGTTGATCCCGGAGAACATGGCGGACAATGCGTTCTTCGTTGAAATAAGATCATTCGTAGAGACGAACTGGGTCGGCACCGCGATGCCCATGTCCCCTGGATGACGTCAGTGGTTATCATGAGCTGCAGACGCATTATTTCTACCTGGCCAAACGGCACTATCATTAAACGGGAAATCAAGGCGCATTCGACGTAAACGTAATCATTGCCACATACCGGTCTCGCTTTGCGCCGTCGACGATGATAGGGCCTGCAACGCCCAGAGTTGCATTATTGTCCCATCCTACATGATACGTGAGCCTCTTATAAACATGTAACTCGAGTGAACGGTTCCCGCACACCTGGGGATCGGACGACAGGAACCTGTCTTCCTGTCTCCACGGCAACTGTGCTAGCTTGCACAGTGTATGCGCCAGCGTACCATATCTGTTCACAAATCTCAAGCCAAGGTGTCTGGTGCTGGAGAGAAGCGCGGACTGACCTTCGTCAAGAAGGCTTTGTCGTAGAACTCGGGGTCGGACGCGTAGAAGTAACCACTGTAATTTCTCAGATCCTCCACATGTGGCATGAAGGATAACTTGCAGGTCACGTTTGAGATAGTAACGGGACTGTCCGACGTCGATACGATGGTCAAGTACCGAAACCCACCCCGTAAGCGCGCTGACGGTTGTGTCCAATGTCCGACTGCAATCGGAGAGAGAAGATCAAGGACGCCATCGTAAGACATGTTAGCAGAAGGATGGGACGAGTCGTCAGACGTGACGGGATTGATGAACAGAGGAGACTCGGTGAATGAGAGCGCGACGGCAGACGAGGGTGATACAGCGTCGAAACTCAAGGATATAAGCCCGCCAACCTGAAAATCATCAGTGTTATGCACAACATGTATCGAATTTCTCACCTCAAGCCCAAAGTCAAGCGCTACCCATGAGCCATCGCTCACAAATGTTGCCCCGGAATTGGAGAGCAGCCCCTCGGGGCTCGAAACAGCACCATTGACTTGAAATATAGCACGCGGTCGGACAATCCTAGTGCCCGGAGCGTAGTTGAAGTTATCCCAAGGACCAAGGGGGGCAGAACCGAGCGACAACAATGCAAGAGAGACAAAAACCACGAGCTTAAAAATCGACATCTCTAGGAACGGGGCCATGCAGGTCGACCTCCGTCATTCCTACGGCCCAGTTGTGCTATACTTATAGCAAGAAAGGGAAGCTGTAGAATGACGGCTTCGACGACCAGGTGGTCCGGAATTGCGTGATCCACTGCGAGCGGGCCGCCATCAAGCATAGCGCAGAGCATGATCTGGTCGGCTGAGTAGTAACACGGGAGAAGTCATATAGGAACCTATCCACCCATGATATTTTGAGTCTCACCCATGCTGGCCGTAGATGGTTCGGACTTTCACATCTGCATAGTATGCATACGGAGTAAGATTCCTTCGGCGGTGTGAAACCATGTTAGTTGACGGCATTGGCTGCAACTGAACCCGGAAGAGTATTCGTCGGTAACAATTTGAATATAAGTGAGGAAGGAAAGAGCAATAGCAGGACGGACAGCTCGGGTATGTTCTGCAACACACTGACAGTTCAAGTTAGTAGACGCCCATTCTAGCTATGGCGCCTAGCATATACGCGACTCTTGCCACACGACTCGCATTTGTTCTCTACGACTTCCACCGTGTTTCGGAGTCTTTCGTGCTCTCTAGGCTTTCCAGAACCAGCGGAAACCACTGTCGACACGTTGCCGCCGCTTTGCGTCTCGTTGCATGTCTGCTTGAACGCTGTTTAGTGTGCTCATCATGAGTTCACCTAAAGACAGTATATTCTATCTCCTACTTACTGGTCTCGTTTTCCACTTGGTTTTCATTGGCACTGTCTTCGACTGTTATTTACTAGCCCGTGGTCCATGGCATGCGAAGTTATGGTCTGGGTTCTGCAGAAGCAAAGCGTCTTGTTCTGATCGTCGGTGAGACCCCATAGGCATTCTTCACGATTGTACTGACTGGAATTTCCAGGTGACGGCCTGCGCGCCGATCTCCTCCTCACACCCAACGCATTCACTTCAATTCCGGAAGCGCCAGAAATTGTCGCGCCCTACCTGCGATCTGTCGTAGAGACCAGAGGTGCATTTGGCATCTCACACACTCGTGTCCCTACGGAAAGTCGGCCGGGACACGTAGCACTCATTGGTACGGAGATATTGAAGTGGCGAGGTGACATTGCGTAACTTACCCAAGCTGCGTAGGCGGCATGTACGAGGATGTTTCTGCCGTAACGAAAGTAACGAATATCTCCACGTACTCTTGCCACCATCCACTAAGCGATAGTTCTGCAGGGCTGGAAAACAAACCCTGTAAATAATCAGCGAACCTCCATAGTGAACCGCCATACTCATAAGAGCACAACCAGGTTGACTTCGACTCCGTCTTCAATAAGTCTAGTCATACGTTCTCATTTGGGTCTCCAGACATTTTGCCGATGTTCGCGCGTGGCGCAACTCCGGGGAAGGTTGACATGTTGTGCTACGAAGAAGACGAAGAGGACTTCACGAAAGGTATACATGTTAGCTGTTGACTTATTTCGAACATGCATCTCAAGTGGAGTAAGATGCTACTGCTCTTGATGTCTGGGTCCTGGACCATCTGCGTGGACTCTTACACAACGCTTCAAGTGATGCTGCCCTGAATTCGCAGCTGCGCGCCGACAAGACTGTGTTCTTCCTGCATCTTCTCGGGTTAGACACAACAGGACATTCATATCGCCCGCATTCCCGAGTACGTCGCTCTATCTGGTTTGTCTAGTTTTAAGGCAGAATTGACTTGACACAGGAATACATGGCCAACATTGCGGTCGTCGACGAAATCGTTCGGCAAACGGAAGAACTCTTCGCAGAATTCTTCAAGGACGAAGAGACAAGCTTCGTCTTCACCGCAGACCATGGCATGTCCAAGATTGGCAACCATGGCGACGGCGGTGAGTCCACCATCGCATATTGAGCAGCTTCTGGTTTATTTGGCTTTCAACAGATCCGGACAATACGCGCACCCCGCTCGTGGCGTGGGGTAAGGGCGTCCGTGGTCCTCTGCCAGACAGCATCCCGTCTTCCCACGACGCGT
This sequence comes from Amylocystis lapponica, assembly GCA_022376435.1. Classification (NCBI taxonomy): domain Eukaryota; kingdom Fungi; phylum Basidiomycota; class Agaricomycetes; order Polyporales; family Postiaceae; genus Amylocystis; species Amylocystis lapponica. Next base: position 37,704 of record JABYQE010000066.1, read on the forward strand.
ACTCTGAGCCTTGGGGTCTCTCGCACCTTCTGCGCCACGATGTGGAACAAGCGGACATCGCTGCCCTGATGTCCGCGCTCATTGGCATAGACTGGCCCGTAAACTCCGTGGGCGTCCTGCCCGATGTTGATCCTAATCGTCCTGGATACTTGGACGCACGGGGTGGAGAAGAGACTCAGGCACGGGCTGCTTTAGTCAACGCAAAAGCGAGTGGTATACACTTATTTCATCTCGCTTTCGCTGATGTACAAAACAGGTAATGCTAGAACATTATCGCATAAAACATGGTATGTGTCGTCATAATTTCGACGGAGTAACCGTGCTGACTCTCGAACAGAGGAAAAGAAGTCTCATACGCTAATTTACAAACCCTATGTGCACCTTTCCGGATCACACGGTAGTGACATACCTGGACATCGTGAGCTCGCCCAAATCGAGAAGTTTATCGACGATAGGATGTACACCACAGCCAGAGGCGCATCTGCCGAGCTAATCAGCGTTACCCTCGAAGGCTTGCGCTATTTACAAACGCAGGTGTCACTTCACTTATTATATCCATTTTCCCGACTGAAATGATGCTTAGATATGACCGCTTGCTTATCCGCATGATCGTGACTGTTGCCTACCTTGGCTGGATCGCATTCGGCGCTGTTTCCATATTCCTGCCAGACAAACTACAACACGCCCAGGAAGGTACAACTAGCTTCTTTGGTGTTAATCTGGCTGCATCCCTTGTGCTTGTGGCGTTCTGGGGCCTGTTTGCGCTGCAGCACTCGCCTGGTCATTCTACGTATACATCTGCTTCCCGTGCTACTTTTGGCACCAGGTTGCGCTGCGCGCGAGCAGACCACTGCTATCTGCCATTCAGAAGAGAGATGTGCACGCGTCGACCATAGCGAAGCTGCTAATTCGTGGGGCATTAACTGTCGCTGCACTGGAGTGCATGGTGGTGTGTTGCGCTCATCTTTCTACACTCCTGACATGTAGATGATTATTCCGTTTCAGGTTGGATATACCCATCGGTCAGTTTGGAGCGCGGGATTTGTTGCAATCGGAGTTTTCTGGCCTCTGCTGGCTGCACCTGCGAAAGTGTGGGCGGCGCACCCTCGTTTGATCCTCGCTTGGTCTGCGGCTTGCCTCAGCACAGCTATTTTTCCGTTTCTCCCAGTCGACAAGACGGAAAGTGTACCAGTGATGTGAGATTGCGTACGCATTTCCACCTCTTGCGTTATGCTTACTGCCCATTCTCGCCAATAAGTTTAAGTGGCGGTATTTGCATGCTGCTCACGGGGATACTCGGAGGGGCAGTGATCCCAGCTCAATCGAAGCAGGAAGGCCAGAGTTTCAGAACAGCTACTGCTTTCAGGTGATCCCGGTAATCTTCACACCGAGCTTTATCTGATTTTCGCCGTAGTGTATCCTCATTCTGGCGAGCATGCTCATCACAGATAGTTCAGCCTCAAGCCTAAACGCCAGACTGGGCTTACCGCGTGTCAACCAGATTGCGGGTTGGCTAGTCTTTCGTGAGCATGTTTCTTTCATGATGCGTTGAAGACGCTAAAGGTTTGGGTGTCCAGTGATCGCATCAATCTTCCCGTTCTCAAAAATCGCACACGGCAGCACCAGTCCTCTCGGGCGAATCCTTATATTCTTCCTCGGATTCTCAGTCTGCTTCGTCATATTGTCCATCAGCGTCGAGGGGCTCTTTTACTTCGCGTTCTCAGCGACGCTTCTGTTGTGGGTAGAGGTGGAAGCCATCGTGCGTCGGGAACCGGTGCAAGCCAATAACCATGCCAAACTGTCGAGCGCATACAAGCCGCAGGCGGACGATGTGCGAATAGCGATATTCTTTTTGTTCTTCGTGCAGGTGGCATTCTTCGGGACCGGAAAGTGAGTCAATGGTAGTGGTCTGTCGGTGAACTATCTGACCACGTAATCCTGCAGTGTCGCGTCCATCTCGTGAGTGATCTGCGGCAACATATTGATAATGGACTGACACTAAATTAAATCCGTAGATCATTCTACCTAGAGCCTGTGTATCGGCTTGTACCCGTATTCAATCCGTTCTCATGGCCGTTTTACTGGTGCGTTCTTTCGATATCACGGAGAAGTTGTCCCTAAATGGATATTCCATCGTAGATATTCAAGATAATCGCCCCTTACATCATTCTGGCGACGGTATTCCAATGCTGAACACCCGATTGCATTTACCTCCCTTCAGTCTCTTCCTTGTCGCACTCACGCTCACAGATGGTAGGTGTCAGAGAGATATGTTCCTTTCCTTTGCTGACTTGACACTGACAGTGATGACCATGACATTCTTCTTCAATGTCACTGATACCGGTGCGGGTTGGACATCACCAGTTGAAGTGTCCATTTCTAACACGTTAGTGACAGGATCATGGCTGGAAATCGGCCAGTCGATCAGCTTCTTCTGCATCAGCTCTCTGCTGCTTGTCTGGGCTGCAGGGACGTGTGCCATTGGAGAGCTGCTGATGGCAGATACCGCACCTTTGCTTCACAGAAACAAGATGGACTAGCACGACATTCCAATAATAGGCAATATTTATGATGTTCGTATTCGAGCCATTGGAGCGCATTCCTGCCCTCCATATTCAGGGGCTGGCGGTTGGTCGTTGTCCCTCGTATCTGCCGCTGCGGGCACAGCTACCAACTGGATAGGAATAACAAAGTTCATTTGAAGGACCACACAGCTCCGCCTGTGTATATCTAGTCACGCAGCTGTCGCAATCGCACGGGTTTTGCAAACGATTGCGATAGGAGCACCGACGTTCATCAGACCGACTAATGGCTATGATGGCGTCGTCTGGACGTCCGGGATGTTAACTATCTATATGTACGGGGGCCCAAGCGCTACGAGACAAGACTCAGCAAATGGATGGCTAGGACTTAATGAGCGACCGTACCTTGGCGGAACACGTTCAACGTGAACTCCACAACGAGCAGGAGGACACCGCCTCCTGGCGCAAGCCGGAGCACCTTCGGGACGAAACCCTTGTACAATGCCGCGGGACCTTCCTCCCGGAAGATCGTCACCAGCCTATATAGTGGACACGTTAAGATTGCGAACGAAGATACGCTGGAATACTGACGCTGGGTATGTCCAGTTGTATTTTGGGGCGACCCCGGGCAGCTTCGTCGACCCTTGGATGCGTGATTTCACAACCTAACCGAAAATTCGCCGTCAGTATGCAATCTTGACGGAGATAGTGCGGAGCGACTCACATCGAAGCTATCAGACAAATCCGAACGGAGAATCAGCATACCAAGGCACTAAACACAGGACGGTAGGCCGATGACAGTAAGCAAGAAGCGTGCCATCGAGGGATGGACACCGTGTCTTGCATACGCCAACAAAACTGTCTCGGCGAGTGCACGTACGGAGTGTTCACGGCGGTGCCGACAAATCCGCCAACCGACCCGGCGGTGAGATCGTTAAGGAGTCGTGCTTGATTAGTCTGTGCACGTCCTGAGTTATCTCCGCACATGTCAATAGGCGAATCACTCGCGTACCTCGGGCGTGGCAGTATCTCCCGCACTTTGAATATACACCCGAAGTATCCGCCGTTCCACCACAAATGTCTATCACGGTGGTCAGAACCTTCACAAGCCGTCTGACAGTAACATCGTACCTCCAGAAGGTCGCCTCCATGCCAGCGTACAGTCCGAGCAGCCCGTCCTTCCTGATAATCTGTCTCACGACGTCCATGGGGCCCGAGAATGGACTGGACTTGTCCTGGAGCCTGCACCAGACACATAAGACCAGTCGCACATAGATGAAGTGCGCGAGCTCACTTAATCTTGACAAGCTCAAACGGGACGACGACGAAGCTCTCCGTCGCACCGGCGCTGCAGCCGGTCAGGATGGACAGCTGCTGTGTCATCTTCTTCTCGCCCGTTAGAGACAAGTACGTCTTTCCCCAGAACCCATTTGCTGCACTTCAAGACGCTGTGAGCCCACGCATGTCTCCCGGATAGACGGGGTCAACCTACAACTTCGTCGCGCGCTTGGGCGCCTCCAGCATTAATGGTGGTACGAGGCCTACGGAAGCAAGCAATACATTAAGTATGACACAAGACGGCGGAAGGCAAGTCCGTACCTCTGTAAAGCCTCCCGAAGCTGTACACACGTGAGACGAACAGAAGAGAAGCAGTCAGCGGGGTCGCTCGTGTGATTAAGAAGAGCGCGATGGACATACCCCTCCTCTTTAATGATCGTCTGGAAGCTGCCCACAAGCCCGTATTTCGACTTGCCCGTCTCGAGCTGCATGCGTGTCTTCACCTGCAACCCTCACCACCCTGCATATGTGAAAAGCCGTGGGGCAAGAGGTGGACGCAGTGCTTACGACATCTGTGTGCATATACCATGTGTCAGCATGGTTCCACCTATGCTCGACCGGACCCACCGAGAGGATAGAACGTGAGGATTTCAGAAACACCAGCAATGGCACCGGCGGTGAAGTTCGCGATGAACGGCAGCGCTACATGTCGCTACCGAGTCAGCCATGCACACCACAAAATTAGCACAAGAGCGTACGCTTTTTCTCGGAGGTCGCCATGTCTGCCTTGCTCGCTGTGTGAGGATGTGGGGTAAGACGAAGCCGGGAAGGGGAGGACCGGGTTGATCATTATAATATCAGAGTGTGACGGATCTTAGCAGGTGTGACATATTCGTGACACTCAGTGTGCGCCGGTCCCGATGTCACGCTACGCCTCATTGCGACCATGCCATGGTGTACATCTCGTCCTGGCAGGAGTATCAGGAGGCGGCAGAGGCGCTGTATGAAAAATCTCCCAACAAGGTGTGTTCTCTTTTGCCTCGATGGCGCAGATTCTCTGAAGGGTGTTTTTGCTGGCAGGCCCGCTACTGCGTGAAATGGAGGGCGGCGGAGAGTAAGCTGGTACTCAAAATCACGGACGATACGACAGTGAGTACTTTGCCATGCTCTGGTGTCATTATTTGTGTGCTGATCCGCTGCGCGATGCATCACAGTGTCTGAAATTCAAGACGTCCTCGTCGATGTTCCTTAACCGATTCGAGGCACTGAATCTCTCGCTGATGCAAAAGATGCAGAACCGGCGACCCAAACCAGTAGCAGCGGAGGCTCCTCAGGCAGAGACTTCCGGCGCTGCTACAAAGGAGGTTATCGTACCGGCAGCTGTTCCTGGTGTAGCGGCTGCGGGTCCCTCGGGCGGGGTGAAGAAGAAAAAACCGAAGAAGAAGAAATAGATGTGGGCGTGATAGTATCAGCGCTGGTGTACATCCTGGAGGCCGCTGATCTGATACTCTGTTGCACGATAGGTCCCCGTTCTCTTGCTTTGTTGTATCGTTAATCGTGTGAGGTTCAGCCGATCGTAATCGTGCCGCCGGTCCATTGAAATTCGAGGTATCATGTTTGATCAATTTCACTATTTTTCCAGAGACAAACAGTCTACCTCTGACATGGCTAGCTCCGCGGATCCCCTAGGCAGTGAGGTGTTTGATGCGCAATGAGGAATCCAAGTTTGTCGATTGCATCCTGCGTCATCTTCGATGACATGTGCGTCCGCTCAGTGGTCTTGCGATTTCTTGCGATTTTTCGTAGCCGGTCTACCTGTTTATCAATCACCTGCTGTGCACAGAGACTTGTAAGATGTAAGTCCGAGCCTTTAGTAGACGGGCCACAAGTGTGACGAGCGCTTATGGAGCTTGAATGGTCGCGTGAGCGTGACAAGCGCGTCCAAAGCAACGCCATCACCGTCGTGGCGCGTCCAACGAGACGAACATACTCTACAACCTCCGCCATGTCTGATCACGACCATACGGGTGAGGACCTACCCATTTCCAAGCGACGTAGATGCCTCGGACCCAGGGCCACTACCGAGCCACTCGACGACACCTCCGTCGTGTACTCGGATTTTTGGTTCCGGGACGGCGACATTGTCCTTGCAATTGAACATCACCGCTTCAAAGTTCATTGCTCCTGTCTTGCCAAGTCGTCCGACATATTCTCCGATATGCTCCAGATCCCACAGCCCACCCAGGTTGACAGTATCGACGGCTGCCCGCTTGTTCGCCTCTTCGACGCACCCGAAGACTGGACACTTACTCTTCGATGGATGTATGACCCTACGTGAGTGCCGCATCTCTCCCTACGTGTTCTCGGGCCTAATGCGCGTGTCTAGGTCGTTCAGTGGCATGCCTCACCCCGTCCCTTTCACGCTGATCCCGGGTTCGCTGAGGATAGCAACCAAGTACGAGATCCCCGACTTACGCAGATGGGCCGTGCACCAGCTGCTAGCACGCTGGCCGACCGAGATTGAACGCATGGACACCAACGCGCTCCCCTCCGCCGCAGGCACGTCCACTCCCTTCGTTCTTTGTCCTAACGCTGCTTATGCTGACCACACGCGCAGAGGCGATCAGCCTCGCGCGTGAGTGCGACGTGCCCGAGATCCTCCCCGCTGCGTTCTACGCGCTCGCGCTCCAGCGCTGGCGCTTCAACGCAGACGGCGGGGACGCGCACCGCGTGCTCGCCCCGCGGATATGCGGCGGCTACTCGTCGGCCGCGAGCGCCTCCAGGCCGTGTACACGCAAATTCTGCTCGACCCGCTTGTCGGTGGATCCCTCGGCGTCAGCGACCCCCTGTGCTTGCCATACGCTGCATGCGACGGATGTCGCGAGCCACTCGTGCGCTACTGGCGTCACCTGGTAGCTGCGCGCCCTGAGGCGTTGGTCGACTGCTGGCTCCTTCGAGATCTGCTGCGGCTGTACAAAGAAAGAGATGTGCTCCTCGCGCAGCAGGTCTGCCAGGGCTGCTGGATCTGGCACTCGAACACAGTGTGGAATCGCTTTATTGAACTGAAGCATGCCATCCCGGACTACTTCTGTTGAATACTCTCATAAGTGGCCTTGATTTAATGCCTTGCATATGCTTACTTTTTGCTTCATATCATGACATATTCAGGTTAATGGGTTCTGTGCATATGTCATTTGATTCTTAACTGAGTGTTGTAAAATGAGGTTCCGACTAGTCAATAGCTGGCTTCACATCAAAGTCTTGACTGCCTGCGAGATTCTTGGAGTCAACAACCTCAACACCATCCACATCAAGTCTAGACTAATTGATCAAAGTTAGACATAGTCACTACAGACAACAAGAATTCATTTTACCTGCTTCATGTGCTGTTGCATCTCCCTCTGTGTGGATGCAGAAAGTAAGAAAGGAAGCACCTAGTTAAGATGTAGTGATACATACCAGCAGCTGCAAGCGAGCATCCTACAGAGTATTAAGCATGTTGACCTCAGGCTTGGACAATCATAAATCAATGAAACATACTGCAGCAATCTTGGCATTTTCTTCTCTTCTGATAAACTCCTCCTGATCATGATCAAATTGGTATTCAAGGTGAACAATGTTAAAGAACTCACAACCATACTCAATGATGGCCTTTTGTGTGAAGCACTTGCAGAAGCTTCACCAGTGAGTTTGGGAGGGTCACTGGGAGTTCTTGGCCTCTTCACAGCAGTGCCTGAATCCATTGTCAAGTCAGAACAGAAGCACAATGGCAACAGGGGACAAACTTGATGGTTTCTTGTTGAACCATTGTGTGAGATATGCTTGTCCAGGGCCACGTGAATCACTCTTGGATATGGGGGCAGACTTCTTGGCTTTGAATTGTATATGATTCATTAGCACACCTTGTTCATTATAAGTTACAGTATTTCCAGAGATACAGGTGAAGGGTGTACTTACTATCACCATACTTGAAAGTATAGCTTGCAAAGGGCTCTGATAGTTTTATAATTGGAAGGCAGCCTCAAAACAATCCTGCCTAAATCAGGAGCTTCTGATTTTGTATAACTATAGTTGCAGATTTGAGTTATAGGGGATATGTTCAAAACATAGATAACAACACATACTGAACATAAAAGCTTTGTTTTGGCATTCTGGAAGAACGTGCTGGTGATGGCTGCCGCACAAACTCATTGCCACTCAAAGTAACTTGCTGTGGAAGATGATGCAGGCTGACATTGATTGTACCTTGCATGTCTGTTTCAACACACTTGGGCATGTCAGGGCGTATATCTAGGTAGGCAATACTACAGGTGAGATATGACCGGGACAACAGAGAAGAAAAATTGACGGATGTCAGAGCATGGGCACCAGCTGATTTGCATAGTGTGCAGAGTCTGCTTGTCCTGCCACCCAACAATTTTGGCATTCAGAGTTCCCTCTGGTATGAGACGATGTTCATGCTTGTGTGTACATGATCAGCATTATATCCGATGACAAGTGAACATGAAAGACTCACCAGAGCACCATCGAGCTTTACAACAACATATGTGCCATGTTGATTATCAACTGCCTCCAATTTGATCGCAAATTTCTGTTCATGAGGCCCTTTGCATCAGATTGAGACAAGATATAGCTGCAGAACATACAGAGTTGGGTTCGGCGATAATGTTACACTTTGCACTGCCCTCGCACTCGACGATGTTGCTCTCCGCGACCGGTCCATTGACCGTGTCGATACCTACCTTCCAGCTGGAAAATTCGAGCATGGTCAGATGCAGCTACAGCCAGACGGTTACACTGCCGGTAAATATCGCAGTTCAAAAGGGCCAGTCGATGTCGCATTTGAACCGTGTCGACCGGCGGCCTTCTTCGAGCACGCATGTTGCCCCGCAGACGTAATTCTGTATGAAGAAGCCCGCAGAGACGCTGGACGGAAGTAAAGCGTGGGGAACAGCGTGTCAGCGGCAGCGTGACCCGAAAGCTGTGACGCGGAGATGAATCGGGCGTGACAATAGCCACAGTCGGTTGACCTTTGACCGCCAACTTGAACCATCCCCTCTGCCCGTCAGCCTCGCAATCGTCTCTCCCTTCCTCTCTATCATGGTAAGGCACTTTGTTAGGGCGTTTGTGCTGCTCTAACGACCTGTGCTTGCAGTCCGTTCCACCTGCCGTGTTGCGTCGTCTTATGCGCGAATTGAGCGAGCTCCAAATCAGTCCTCCGGAGGGGATTCGCGTTGTCACGAGCGAAGACAACATGCTCGATGTGACGGGCATCATCGCAGGACCAGGTACGTGCCCTATTCACCTCTTTTCGGCGTAATGTACGCGGCTGACGCGTCTTTCCTGTAGAGGGCACGCCGTACGCCGGAGGGTATTTCAAAGTCAAGTTCAGCTTCACGGAGGAGTTCCCTGCAGCCCCGCCAAAATGTACGTGTCAATACCACACTATTTCGCTTGGTTTTGCTGAATACGATGTATAGGTCGCTTTATCACCAAGATATTCCATCCAAACGTCTCCGGAGCAGGAGAAATCTGCGTGAACACTTTGAAGAAGGACTGGCAGTCATCGTATGGCATTGGACACATCCTGGTCACCGTGAAGTGCCTCTTGATCTACCCGAACCCTGAGTCGGCCCTCGACGAAGAGGCGGGGAAGCTACTGCTCGAAAATTACGACAGTTACTGCGAGCGAGCGAAGCTGATCACGAGTGTACACGCAACCCCAAGGGTATGTTCTCTGCCTTTTGGACCTTGTCCTTACTCCCTAACATCTCTTTCCAGGTGCGTCCCGTAGAATTCGACACACCTTCGTCTCCCGATGTTCCGACGGTATCGGACACAGCATCGACGTCGAAACCACCACCGACAAAACTGCCACCCTCAACATCTCCTACGCCTGTTCCTTCGACGGCAGCATCGCAGAAGTCGTCGCCTTCTGTTACCCCACCACATCCACTCCAATCTTCCACCCCTAACACCTTCTCCACCTCGTCCTCGGCGTCGTCCCTCTCGAGCGACAAAAGCACGGGCAAGGAGCGTCTCATGTCGCCTTCGCCTCTTGGCACGGCTGATGCGAACGTCGCATCAGTGGGCGTTGCACCTGCAAACACGAAGGCAGTCAAGCGATCCGCCGCGGGGGGTGGCATTGAGAAGCGGAAGAAGGCCCTCAAGCGCTTGTGACCGTCTGAGACTCAGTGCACGGATTCTGTTAGTGCTTTGTTTCATTGCGGTAGGGAAATGGATACGGTTCTCCAGTGGAGCGCCGTTGGTATGTATATAGCTGGAACTCGTCTTTTTGTATGATTGTGTGCTCGCGCTTGTCTATAATCCTTATTCTCTCGTCCTACGGCGATCAAGTGCTACCTATGGCGCGTTATTGTGTTGAAAGTGCAGTGAAGTTGCCTCGAGGAATCACTGAGCTATTGCGCGACACCGTGACCATCATAAATAATCATACCAAGTAGCGCAGCATGCAATACTCAATCTCTCCCAGAATCTCATCATCGGATGGCAAATTCTGAACCGTGTTCATCGCCGAACGGAGATATACTTATACAATTTCATATATCCCATCACCAAATTTCCACGAGCTATACATCAAACACCACCGTTAAACTCGCCTTCCTCCACCATGACATGACCAGAACCAGTCCGCGTTGGCAAATCTGAGGGAACAACAGAACCCGCAAAAACAGAGGCATATAGGGCACCTGACATTGCAGAAGCTGACAGCCTCAGTAGGTGCTAACAGCAATGAAGCTGAACCCGGCAGCGAGGAGCTGCGACTCGTTCCCACCTATCGCAGTCCAGACCAACCCTAACGGGGTCACAGCGAACTCGGGCACGGCCAGGTCCAGGTCGAACTTCCCATCCGTGTTCTGGACCTCGAACCAGTTCAAGGCGAAGAACACGGTAGGGGTCGACTTGAGCGGAGTGGCGAAGGTGACGGCGCCCGTGAAATGGCCCGGCTGCATCTCGTTGACGCCGTCGTCGGCAGTGGTGCAAGTCCCGCTGGCGAGGTTGGAGCGGTCGCTGGGGATGGCGACCCACACTATTTCCGCATTGACGATCGTGGAGTCAGGCTTGAGGCCATCGAGGGTGACGGTGAAGTTCGTCGTGGTGACGGTGCTCGTGGACACCTTCATGCGCCACACGCCGCGCCCGGAGGCGGACGTGCCGACATCGAAGGAGGTGAGCCAGGCGATGACCGTGGGGGTGCTGGAGAATGCTTTGGGGAAGGCGATGGTGGAAGGGGTGCCGAGCCCGATGCTTCCCGGGTACTTGCATATGCCGGTCTGGAAGTCGCGGTCGTCGGCGGGGACCTCGAGCCAGCTGGTCGCGGAGGACTTGAGCAACGTTGTTCCACAAGTGTCGCTGCACACGCAGACTTTCGACTCCGACTCCGATTCGATAAAGCCTTTGATGCGCACGTTCCTGTCGTCCTCCTCGTGGATGGAGGTGAATCCGATCGGGTACGCGCGGGGATACCAGGGTGCGTTCACTACTGTGCGGCTCAGCTGAGGGAGACCCTTGTCCCCTGCGAGGATGGGCGCCCGCACAGTCGGAGGTACAGATTCGGCTGTAGGGTTGGACATCGTAGAATTGATTGATGGCAGGAAACTGATCACTCGCGTTAGTGATACCCATTGCGAGCGAAGGCAACCACTCACTGATACGCGTGATGGACTCTACAGGACTTGAGTGAAAGCTGAGGTGCAGAGTTATCGACACTTATAGTGGAGGGTCTTCCCACCATATAATATTATGTTCGTCATCCCGTCCGGAAGTTTGAAATCTCCTATGTCGGATCATGTCTAGGATGTCGAACAGCGCCATTAACAACACGCCTAGATGACATTTGCATTGAAGCAAAGCAATGCCTTCAGCTACAATGTGAACATGTCACTAGGAAAGAATAAGATCAGCTGGTCGGTAATGTATCTGATAGATTGTGTACGGCTTCCCCACTATCAGAACAAGTGATAATCTTCCATTCAAGGTATGGGGGAAAGCGGTTCTATACTGGCGTCACGTACCGATCAAATGTCCGAGAGCCTGAGGCCACAGCTTTGAGCCATGCGTTTCCGCACAGAATGTCGTGTATTAATCACAAACGAACCACTCACTGGTCAGACACTATTTCCATGACTTGATTATGATAGAAACGAATCGTGATCATTTTCAGTCTGGACGGGCTAAGATCAGTTATTTTCCTAGGACATCGATGCAGATAATCTGTTCACCGACAATCAGTTCATGAACAGAGGAAGCGCATAGACATCCCATCCTCCTAAGACATCACGGAGACTGGCACATCATACCCTATTCTAGTTACTTCTGAACATAGTGGTCGAAGGTGCCGACTTCCCATCGGCGACAGCATGACTGTCCGAGACACAGGTTCACGCAATGGTCACATGTGCCAGTGGTGTACGGACAATGTTCAATAATCGGCGGAATAGAGGTCTGGCACAGGGGACTTCGACACGCACGCTGCCTAGGCTATGGCGCACCTGTCTGTCAATCTTAAATGGACGTAATACGTCCATCTCGACTGACCTCAGGCTGAGATCCGTAGATTACTTGGAGGCGGAAGCGTGTGACAATGTCAGAGTCATTCAGCGGCTTGCGCACCTCGCGACCCAAATGTATATGAAACTGTGCCGCCCGAGACATCAATCCACGGTTATCCGAGTCAATACAAGTTCCCCTGCGTTGCTCATCCAAAATCTGTGACGCAGATTCAAAGCCCCGCATAATATGATATGTAGTTACGTACTCACTGGAAATGAACGGTCGAGGATGACCTGAGCTGGTCCCCCGGCCCAAACTTGAAGCTGCCTTGTCCAAAATCAACGTTTACTGTCAAAAGCAATCGCTAGATCACAATCGCCGGAGCCCATTTTAAGCGCAAAGGGATAACCCGTACTGAATGTACAAGTACTAGTACTTCTATGCCAGCGACTGGGAGACGTGGCGAAACCTTCCAGTCAACAAGTCGCGGCGTGCAGACGCTGAGTTCACCGCACCCGTGTCCAACGGTTGAACTTGTCTACTCACCAGGCCTTTTCCTCGGCAAATCACAATTCAGATATCTATCAGAGAGGTGCAAATGAACATAATAAATCTCTGACATACCGAACCTCCGAACAAGGCTGCTCGAAGATTTGTCTCCCGCACTCGAAGACGCGATTCAGAGGCCCGGGTGACGCTGTTAGGTTCTCATGATCAGAAATTAGACGCCAATTGATCTAATCATTTTGGAGATCTAGGAACATGTCGAAAATACCCCGCACTCTGCACTCAGCGTAGATCTTCTTACATAGTTCACTATTTAGTTGTTGGTAACTCAAATCTCCATGTCATCTTCCATTATGGAGGTGTTCTCAGTGATTGTTCAAGTTGTCCGGTGACATTCACGAGTGACCAGAAGTAAGTACACGACCCAAAAATCAATTCTTCAACAGTTCAGTACATCCACACCCACGCAATCATTCGCCATCTCCACTACCGCAAACAATTCCTACATCCTTTGCATGGAATCTCGAGAGTCACAAACGCGGAAAAAACATGGTCTCCGCCGGAGAAGACTCGCGCCACCCCGGGCCCTTCCTCGACAGCTAAATTAGAAACGTTGGCACGGTTCGCAAGAGATTGAATATACGCACCGGCTGACGGGAACAGCTACGCGTACCGAAAACCCTCAATAGGAAGCGAAAGCAACGAAGCTGCCCCCGGCAGAGATGAGCGGCGACTCGTCTCCGGCACCCTCGACCGTCCACGTCAGCTTTTCCTTGGAGATGGCAAACTCGGGGATGGCCAAGTTCATGACAAACTTCCCCTCTGCGTTCCTGACCTCGAACGAGTTCAGGGCGCACAGCACTCTGGGAGTCGACGGCAACGGCGTGGCGAACTTCACGGTGCCGACAAAGTAGCCGGGCTTCGTCTCCGTGCCTTCCTTGGTCGTAAAGGAACCAGAGGCAAGGTTGGAGCGGTCCGAGGGGATAGCAAGCCAGCAGACCTCTGCGTTGACGATCGTGGAGTCGGACTTCACGTTGTCGAGTTTAAGGGAGAACGTGGTAGTGGTGACGGTGGAAGCGGACGCGTTGATGCGCCACACGCCCTTGCCGGAGGCGGACGTGCCGACATCGAAGGAGGTGAGCCAGACGATGACAGTCGGGGTCTCGGAAAACGCTTTGGGGAACGTGATGGTCGCGTTCTGGCCCAACGTAAGCACACCAGGATATTTGGCGGTGCCGGTCTGGAGGTCGCGGTCGTCTGCGGCTACCTCGAGCCAGCTTGACAGGGAGGATACGAGCCTGGTCGTTCCCCAGGTGTCGTTGCACACGCATACTTTCGTATCCGATTCGGACTCGATGAAGCCTTTGATGCGGATGTTCCTATCGTCCTCGAGATTGAGGGAGGTGAAGCCGACGGGATACTGTCTCGGGTACCAAGGCGCGTTCACCACCTCGCGAAACAGCTGAGGGAGGCCTGACGCCCCTGAAAGGACTTTGGCCTTTGCGGATGCGGGCACAGATTCGGTTGCGGGTTTGGACATGATGGAAATATTGGGAAGAGGGGACTGTCGCCATATGAGTATCTCATTAGCGTGAGCGACTGACGTGCCTACTTGATAGTGAAATACGGCGAGTGTTGCGCTGTGTCGAGGTCTGAACGGACTGAAGGACGGTGTTGAACACACCCTGATTTTATAGTCAAAAGGCTCTCTGCGGCACGAGCCAGGTGATCTGAGTGTTCGCCATGCATGATCCGGAAGTTTCGTATCTCCTGGATCGTATGTTCCGAAAATAATTCAGTTGGCGGCAAAGACATCAGCCAAAAAAAGAACAAAGCAATCAATTGCACACATTCATGACATCGGCGAAAGGACTGTTCAGGGAAGACAAGATCCTCAGCCTCGGCCTGACATCGCCCTGGTTGAATCAACAAGGATATACTACTAGTACAGCATGTGTGGCATTACGCACAGAACTCATCACACACGGTTGTGCTTCCATGCGTGGGTAGGAGCCGAAGTCAGTGATACCAGCCGAGCACTACCAGAGGACTCTGCCTTCCGGTGCTAAGGTCTCGACGGGACTTCGCCTGTTTAGAACGTGTTGTAAATGGGGCTTAGTGTCGTAACGAGCGGGTCGGCTTTGTGAAGGATCCATGTCAGCTCAATATACTGTGGAAATTTATAGGCACGGTCCTTGCTGTGGTTTTGACAGTGAGCATACAAGCGGAGTGAATGCATTCCGAATACTCACAGTACTATCATTGTTGCTGTTGCAGCAGCGATACGCACTGGCATACTGGCCTTCATCTCGTCTCCTTCCGGCTTGAGAAACCCGTGATATCTTCCATGATTCCAATTGATCTATGCGTTCAAGATTCTGTCGTAGCGCTTGTGAACAATTAGCACCGCCGACGCACGATTTGCGCAGTACTGCCACGTACAAGCACGAAGCTAATGCATCAGGAGATCCAAACCGGCCGGAGAAGGAGCTGCCAACTTCACATCGATAGCGAAGATGACAGTACTTGTCTCCGGGGCACATATACATATGCATGCACATAAGCCATCCTCATGACCAACCTGTTGTCAAATGGACGCTGTCATGTTACTAACCTCGAGAGCGTTATTTCGAGTCAGTAAACAATCAGACTCTCGCAGTATTCGCCGGACGGCAGAATTAGCTAGACGCAAGGCATCGAATTGTCGCTGAGGCAATCCACGGAATGGTGAATACATTGGGCACAGCCACAATGACGCGATCATTTCACCCGTGTCGGCCAGGCAAAGCTGGTCTGAGGAGGGCCCGGAACAGCCAACGTACCCGATGAGTCGACGGCGTTTCAGAACGCGCGCGCGCGACTGCTCGGAGCAACAAGACAGCATTAAACAATTAGGTAGATATCTGGATACTGGACGCCCAGGACCATTCAACAAGTGCGTAAAGACATCGTCGAACGGGATGAACTTGCCTGCTACGTGAATACCTGAGATAAATTCTGGAACTACCATCCGACAGTCACCGGTCCTCTTCAGTCTGTGGGTCAGAACGACACGAAATCTACTCGTCCCTCATCCCATATGACGACTTCCGAGCCCCACGACCTTTGTTCCAGTCTCCCCCGTGGCTTCGACCGGCATCGGAGCCCGACTTGAATAGGCGACGCGAGAACAAGAGCCGCAAGTTCAGTCCCGGCTGAACTTCCTTACCATCAAAAGCATTCTTGGCCTTGATGGCACTTTCGACGCTGTCGAAATCGACGAACGCAGACGGCTGGGATCCGCCTTTCGTATTGACTGAACACGACCATGAGATGGAACAGACATATCGAAGCAAACAACGTACCGAATCTGACGCTCCTGATAGTCGATGCATGTTCGCCAAAGCATAGTCTGAGCAGCCGCTCATTCTCCTCAAAGGAGGGCAAGTAGAGCGTCTTGTTTGGGGTTTGCATCTGCGGCACCAGGCGAGGAGCGAAGTCGAGGAGGACTTCCTTTCCACTGCTCAATTGAAGAGCAGACTTTCGGTGTTCCTCCATGATGGCTTGCGCAACCTCCACCGAGGGTAGGTCGACGTGTGCGAAAAAAGGCCGGCCGTTGTCGGAATATTCTGCGCGTGAGTATAGCATGTCAACGAGATGCCAAAGAATGGGTGACAGCGAACGTACTAAGCCTGACAGCGCGGATTTCGCCCAGCGGCTCAAATATATCTCGCAGGTCCTCTTCCCGTGTACCCTCTGGCAAACCACCGACCCAGAGTGTCTCACTTGGTGGGTTGCGCCTTCGCGAACTTTTATCGCCGTCTTCTGCTTGTGATCTCCTCGCATAGGAGACGAAAAGCATACGCTGCTGCAGCGAAAAGTCCTGCTCTTTTTGGCGTTCGAGCACCCTCTGGGCATCCTCTATGCTCGCGAAATCTACATGTGCGAATCCTCTGGATACACCCTCGGCATTATATACTGATACATAAATCATGATCAGTTGTCGGTGACGTATATACAATGCTGTACTCACCAACACGGATGTCCTGCACTTCTGCTATGCTTGAGAATAGCTGCCGTAGTTCCTCCGCATCCACCGAGTAGGGGAGGTTGCCAACGTACAGCGTTGAGCGGGGCGTCTGTGTGGCCGGGTCTTCTGTTCTGGTAGTCATCCGTGAGGCAAAATTTGATGTCTGGGCGTAATCGAGCTTGAGCATGCGGCCTGAGAAGTCGAGCGCCTCCTCCGCGTGCGCCCGCATGACCGCGCGCGTTATTTCGGGTGTCGCGAATTCGACGTGTGCAAATCCGCGATTTTGTCCGTCTGGAGTCATCTCTGTGAAGGGGGGGTCGTCAGTCCTGTATGGCTTGACTACCAGTCACACTCACTCAGTCGGACATCCTGCAGGTCACCGAACGGCTCGAACAGCTTCCGGACGTCGTCCTCACTGGCCCAGAACGCCAAGTTGCCGACGTATAGCGTCGTCGTCGCATCCTCATCGCTGGGTTCCGGCCTGGACCGGACGTTGTCACCTCCGCCCCGTCGCCTCGAGAACACCCCAGTGCCCTCTGATCCACCATACTCGTCTTCGTCACCCTGCCGTCTTCGCTCGCTATGCTGAGCAAAACCGGCTGCACGAAGAACGTGCGACGTAGAGAGAAGCCGGGAGAACGAAGTGCATATTGGGGAAGCACGGGTGAAGCGGGATGCGCTGGAAACCCTGGACGAAGCGGCAAGGATAGCCCTGGTCTGGGCACGGAGTGAGTTCGCAAGCATGGTCCGAGCAAGAGACTCCGTACTGAAACGGCGTCAAGGACTTTTGGAAGAGGAGATGACCGTGACGGAACGAAAACCAAAATAATTTGAGCGCTACATACCCCTCCGGGCATCACGTGGTACATGGGATTGAGAAAACTAAAACATAAAACAAATATTGTTGTCTTTTCAAATTACAGCGTAATCGGAAAACCTTACAGCGTAATCGGGAAACCTTGACGTGCGCCACTTTTTTTCTGGTGCGTGCGCCCGGCGCCTACCTCGGCTGCACCTCCAACTCTCCCGGCCTGCACTTGGCCTGCGATTGATTGTTGTACCAGAAAAAGTACAGAATAGACATAGGACATTAGTACATGAGTTCTCTATGTATTTCAATAGTAAATTCTGTATAACAACCCCTGAACATGCCATGTAGGATCCGGTATACAAGCAGCCTGAGGCTCGATGTTGCCTAATTTAGTCATTGACGGTGTCGGCAGCCTTAGCCGCCCGGCGATATCTGCGCAAAATAAAAAATGGCGCACGTCAAGGTTTTTTGATTACGCTGTAACGTGCGCCACTTTTTTTCTGGCGCGTGCGCCCGGCGCCTACCTTTACTGCCCCTCCAACCACTGCGTGCAAGGTCCACAGTACGGAAGCGGAACATTAGAAGAACATTTGAATTCCTACGTAAAATGTATTTAGCTAGCATATAATGCAAAACCCTAAAGAGAACATGCTGGGAACATTGAAGGCGCGCATTCTGATTGGCTGACGACAGGATACATTTTGTATGTTATTTCAATGTTCCGATTCAGAACATTTTGGGCACATTTTACGTAGGAACTCAAATGTTCCTTCAATGTTCTGCCTCCAAACTGCGGACCTTGCACGCAGTGAACTCTCCCGGCCTGCACTTGGCCTGCGATTGATTGTTGTACCAGAAGAAGTACAGAATAGACATAGGACATTATTACATGAGTTCTCTATGTATTTCAATAGTAAAAAGTTCTGTATAACAACCCCTGAACATGCCATGTAGGATCCGGTATACAAGCAGCCTGAGGCTCGATGTTGCCTAATTTAGTCATTGACGGTGTCGGCAGCCTAAGCCGCCCGGCGAGATCTGCGCAAAATAAAAAATGGCGCACGTCAAGGTTTTCCGATTACGCTGTAAAACGCAGTTGTGGTTTGAGACAAATTCCGAAGGACTCGTTCCTTCGGTTATCACCCTCACTGTGAAGCGGATGCATTGGTCAGCAGATGGATGGAGACCCTTAAAGGGTTTAGCGTGGTTGTGGATTAGTCATGTCATTGTCAACGCTTCCTCCCCATCGTCCGTATCCGCAGTTCAGTGTTCATCGACGGCGTCGACCTTGTTGCTAACGCCATGTGCTCGATTCGCCCCTCCAATCTGTTAAAGTGGATATCGGTGAGACCTCTTTGTGTTTCGCATGTTATCAGTTGCGCACGGTGTTATTGTGAACCCACACTGCTGTTGGCTGTCGCGTCGTTAACCGTGTTGTTGTTGTGTGCGTTCGTCGGATCATTATTCGTTTTGAGGACCGAACGCGTTGTATCGCACGAAGACAGGTGTTGTGACGGAGATAAAGTTCGACGTGCTGTAGGTGGTGCCGCGACTCGTTCTGCGCTGTTCAACCCGGAGGAGTTACGACTATATGGTTGGCGACAGTCAGCGGAGCCCGTTGTCGGTGTGGAGCATTTCATTTATGAGACTACTGTTCACACGAACTCTCCGGAGTGTGTTGGTCTTATGGTGACGTTCGCCGACCCTGCGAACGGAAAGTTCGCCATATGCGAAATACCGCAGACTGCAACGTGGGGTACAGGACCGAACGACTCCATCTTTTGCATCGCCAACTCGCCCGTCACGATCTACATCGTGGGAGAAGTGCGCACAACCTGGTTCCATACCAGATTGGGTGCTCCCCAAAGCTATGTTAATCTTCGTATCCGCCCTGTGCGTGCGCAAGACCTCCGCGCTGCAAGGAATCTTCTCGCTTCCAACGCCACAGTGCCTCCTCGTGCGTTGATATCGATTCTCGCGATGTTTGTGCTCGAACTTAACGACGTCGCAGCCATCACCAAGTACAAAATTACTGTCTATGCCAGCAGGAGGTCCACTCTGAAGTTGAAGGGTGCCCCGCACGCAACAGTATGTGTCCCTGACAGAAACTCTCGTACGTCGCTGATGTGGATGGATATTCAGCCCGTAGAGTTCACGAAGTGCTACGACGCGCGTGAGCATTTTTAATCCAAGTCGGCGATGAACAAATGGCCCGTGGACGGAGTAGGCTTCAACGACGTGGTGCTGATGGAGTGCTACATGACTCGATACCGCGTCAACGATGAGGGAATGGTGATTTACAGAGGGGCCTGGGACATATACCGTGCTGCGTTTGAATTGCAGGCTCTCTCGTTGATAGCCATCGGGGCTGATACTCCAATTGACGACGACAGCGACAACGAAGCGGACATCGGTGGGGTTGTTCTGTAGTTCTGTAAATACTGTGCACACTGCGGCTACTTCGCACAGTACCAGCGTGGCTCTACACAAACAAAGATTTTGTGACAAAGGAACTGGCTGATGAGAGGCCTTCGGGTATCGGCGGGCGCAGCATCGCTTACTTCAACAAGTAATAGAATAATTCTACGCGATTGACGTGCTCAGACAGTATATAGCTACAGATTGAGGCAGAAAGAGGACGTGGGTGCAATCACTGTTCGTTGTGGATGATGGATGTGATAAGAAGGTATCACTGTGGGTGGTAACGATGTGGAGAATGCGCCGTACAAAATGTGAGGCAACGTCAAAGTCGTAAAGCGCGTAAAGTCAGGCGTGTCCAAGATCATACTGGTGTACTCGATACAAGAGGTCTCGGGAGTGACCGTGTCGTGATACTGCGGGGGTATGTTGCGATGCCGATGGGGAGGAATGCGGAAGATGCATGCACAGGAGAACAAGCAAGACAAGAACTTGGATGAAGCGTGAGATATCCGTATGTCCGATGCGAATGCTGGGGCGGATGCAATGGGCCCGCCGCTAGATCTTCAACTCCCTGAAACCTCGCACGTCCACTCGCCCTGTCCCGTTGGTACGCCATTCGCCGCCCTCTTCAGGATCCTCGTCAACCTGCCCGGATGCCCGCACAGCGGGCTTGCCTGAAAACTTCTTTGATTTTCCTCCCGGGATGACAATCTTGCCCGCGCTAGTCCTCGTCCGTGCGTTGGCACCGCCAACTAGCGCCGCACGAGGCTTTGGAAGATTGAGCTTCTTGCGCTGGCGCCGAGTGAGTCGTGGCTCGGGTGACGGCAGCCGAGGGATGACAGCAGGAGGTGGGCTGGGCGCAGGAGAGGGAACGGACGATAACGAGCTCGACGACGCGCGCGACGAACCCGACACAGACAATTCCGGTGTATCAAGGTCCACATCGACTTCGTCCACCTGCATGTACACTGCCTGTGGTGCAACTAGCAACGGTAAGACTTCTCCATCTCGCGTCCTCGACTGTGCGCGAGAAGAGCTCTTCGCCCTCTTAGCTGCGCTTTGCGAGCTCTCGGAAAGTGCCTGCGAAGAGGCCGAAGACTCGTCGAATGTACGCTTTGGAGACCGATAATCCCTCGGCAAGTCGACCACACTCGTTGGGATAGGAAGGGACGAGGACTCTAGTGTAGGGGATGGAGAGCGCGTCGCAGGCAGTGGGATCTGCGATGGTGTGGGCGGTGCAACAGCCTCGCTTTCGGCGATGGTTGATACCCTCGACTTGGATGGATGCTTTAGTGCGCTCTTCGTAACTGACTTCGATTTGGCTCTCGAGATAGGCTTCTTCCGCGTTGGTGGAGCGGGCGGCAACGACGACATGTCAGCGTCCAGCGTTTCGACCACATTGGGGAGGCCGGTATGCGGACCTCGCAAGCTCCTGATCGACGAGAAGTGCTCCCAGTCATGATATCTGTGCACGAATTGGAACATGTTGGCTCCAACAACGGACACAATGCTCACGCAACATAGATGAAGCCAGGAAGGTCATCTTCTTCGGATTCTGGCTGTGCACTATCCTCCGTTTCGGATCGTCTCCGATCGCGCATTAAGCGCCGCTTGTCGCGCTCGTTCAATGTTGAGTCCTCTGGCGTCGACGAGGTGGATGGTTCGTCTGCGGAGAAGTCGCCTCCTGCCGCCCATTCTATCACATAGACCAGTCCTGGCTGGATCACCTTGACGTTGCGGCGCGTCATGTGTGCAAATGCAGACAATTCGAGGTGTCCGCCGTATGTCGCTGTAAAAATGTGATTAGCAACTGTGGCAACGAGCGCACAATGGTAACCGTCTAACAATGCGAATAACGCTGCAACAGATGGAAAAGATAGGGACAGTACAATAGGATGTCAAACATTCCTATTGGGCCGACGCAGATATGTCCAGTGGTAATGACGTCACAACAATCCGATACCAGTTGGACGTGCCATATCTTTCACGAGTCCACGTGATGGTTTTCATACGGAAGAAACCCGATATGACGATGAACTTGAACCAGAAGTCATCTAGCAAATCAAACGAGGGCTTCTGCACCTGCGTGCATAACGGCAGCAGGAGTAGGCGTGTTATCCTGAACCGCACGTTTACACAAACTTTCCGGTGATAATGCGGGCATGATAGACCAGGCAGTTTGCGGTGACTCACCAGGCTGTCGCATGCACTGTAAGTGCACGTCGAGACCCCGCTCGTCATCAACAAAGGGTTCGTAGCGTGCTTTGTGTGATTCAATCCAGCTACAGATATCCTGCCGCAGTTTGAGATGGCTCGAAGCCGTGCCGTACAGTTGATCGGAAAGTGCGCGGAAGAGACAGTTGCCGTCCCCGAGCGTCGGCGCCGCGTACAGGCCCATGGCACGCAGCTGCTCAGTGAGCAATTGGCTGTTCTCTGCTGGATCAGAAAGTGCCTGCATATGCTGTTTAGCGCGTGGCGAACGGCGGGGCGCGGACCGCACGTACCTTGCCCTTGCTCCTCGTCGTCCGTGACCGCACTGCAGAGTGACGGTGGCGAGTGACTCTGTGATCAGCCATGGACGTCCCTCCACCCGCAAATGCACTCACACTGCGGTGGAGGCTTTGCAATCTTTCGCTTGGATGTGCCCATGGGTGGGTGCCGTGTCTCAAGTCTGTTCTGGTTCTGCTCGGTGGTGTGGGGGATGGTTGGATACAAGCGGTGGCTCGGGTCTTCCTGAAAAGGACTTCCGACACCGATTGCTTAAGCGGCGTGGCTGTGGTTACTGACAGACCGCCTCGACCGTCAACGAAGGCTAGCTTTATCCAGCCTTGCTCAGCGTACAGGCCTCTCCTCAGCTCGACGTCTCAGTCCATGTCCAGGTACTAAGTAAGGGCTCGGCATTCGATGTAAATTCGCCTTGGAGCTGCGCGAGAAGTTTGCTCCCTTGTGATTCAGACCCCGGAATCTCTCTCGAAGTCAAACATTCGTAACCTAGCTTGATACAACGATAGCCTCACGTTCGACCATTCAGATTCATCGCTTGGCCATTCAAATATTCATATGTAAGTACTTTCCCGCGATATCTCATCTAGACTAACGAGCAGTTATATTCGGTGTCATGCCCCCCTTAGTGTTCGGGGTCTCGATGACATACGCCCAGACAGCTGCGCAAACGGTACAGCCACCGCTGCTGTGAGCCATCTCACCCGTCGCACAAATGTTCTTCGCAGTCGCAATCGACTTGTTTTTCGACAGAGATCAGTAAATTTTCAAAGCACAGTCTATCTGGTCTGCTGCGCTTCGACGTTATAGCCAGCAGGAGGTCGTACCCCGACCTTCATTCGACTGTAAACCTCCCGAAGCTGTTCTCAGGTCATGGTCATCGTCGACGAAAAGATGTCTACGATTGTAACCCCTCCACCATATGTTGCTGCGGGCCCACTCAGTCCGCCGCCTTTCCCCTCTCAGGCATCTCGGCCAACTCACTCGCTGGGCACACTTACACCACACCTCCTATTGCGCATCGTACTCGAATTGTTCCCTCCGGGCGAGATTGCAGGGCAGAGGAGGATCTTATATTGGCTCGGCAAGAGCTTAAGGCGTGTCAATCGTGCGCTGTTCGTAGGTAAGCTTTCAGTTTCCGTATCCCCGTGCTTCTGGACCGATCAATTATCTCAGCCTGCATGCATGTTCTCCGATCAACATATCTTCCTTCATATAACAAGCTAGTGCACCCGCCATACTCTTCCGATCCATTTCCCATGACGAGCACCGCCTCCGACCAGCCCACAGGACCCTCCCTTGTTCTGTCTCTCCAACGCGAGACACGCGTCCTCGACCTCTTCATAGCGCTGAAGGTGCGCGAGGACGTATGGACAGACGAAAGCGAGCTGCATCTCGAACGGGAGGAGAGCTTCAAGGACCTCTTCGACCTCATGCAACCGCGCAGTCGGATAGAGGACCTCGTCCTCGTGTATGGCACCCGCGAGGGTGTCGTCGCGTCGGGCCAGACATCTGGTTCGTCATCGAGGCGCCGGCTGCCGGCCAGTGTACGCCCGATACCATTCAGCGTGCTGTCGGTATCGTTCTCCCATCGGCGGGTGGGGCTCGTGCTGACGACTTCGGCGAGCAAACGGACGATCGTTGATGTCGTGCGAACCCGGGACGAGACGCTCGAGGCCATTGCGAAGAAACTTGTAAAGGAGCTGAGGACTTGGTTATGTGCGAGTCCACACTGAATGGAAGTGTGAGGTAATGTATGCTTGTACAATTATAACGCAAGGGCAGTAACTGTTATCACTATTTGGGTTCGCAGTTGTGTTTGTTTTCTATCTAATGTGAACATGAACACTAGAGCATGCATGCCGCAAACTCGGTACCTATGGCCACCTTCGTGGCTTGTATTGTACGACCACGTATGTGATAAGGTGGTCAAGAAAATCTCCATCCTACACCTGGTACTGCAATCCCAGGTCTAGTCTATCACCTATTTCCTGGCTCCAAACTAGTGGACGTGGGACTCGACCAAGCTTGGTACGTACCTGCCGTAGCTTCTTATAGCCGGTTCATTAAGTGCTGTCCTTCTCTTTCAGCGAGGTCTTCTTCCTGTATGAACGGACACAATGCGGCATCTGTCGCACTTCCAAGCCAATACCCTTCATCCGTGGTGCAAATTCTCGAACACGGCCTCAGTGCTCTCATTCCACCATACAATTCAAATATTGAGTTCGTCGACTTTCTTGCCAATCTTCTCGCAGAACAACTCAAAAGCCTCCTCAAATGTGCCATCGTCAGCTGGCATGCTCAATCTAACGCTGGACTGGACTAACATGCATTGTGGTGCGCGACGCAGTAGCCCGCGCTCGATCATGTACATTTCTCGAAGACTTCGTCCAGTCAGATGAGACTCGTTGGAGCTGTGCAACTGGCGCATATCTACGCGACCGTGATAGAAGGCGCGATTGTGTATCAGCGTGGCCGAGTTTCTCGATATCTGAATTGCATCCGTCATCGTCCCGGCGAGAAGGGCAATAGAATGCGGCTTTCTTCGCATCATGCGGCCCCGACTAGACCTCACAGAAACATCCGAGACCTCTTCTCCGCACGGCGGCGGTGGACCTATGGTCGATGTGGGCCATAGGCTTCCGTAAACAGCAGGAGGCCGAGTATGTTCTAGGCAGAACGGCTTGAAAGGCGTCAAATCTGGCGGTCACCGGGCCTGGGCGGGTGGCTCAGGACTGTTGTATAAGATGCACCGTGGACGACGGTGGAGCCGACACCAGCCCACTTTCCTTAGTGTCTCTGTACTACAGACAGTTGCAGAATGACCTCGACGATTGATCCCAGCAACATTGGGAAACCCCCCAAACGGGTCCGCAAGCATGTCCGGACGCTGACAGGTGAGTAACGAATTCTGGAGTGCGAATGGGTTGTGCTGAACAAGAGTAATGGCCAGGGTACACCCCGGAGACCGATGAAACCGGGAAGGAGAAATGGCCTCGAGGCGACGAGAAGGTGTGGAAGGAGGCCATCCGTGGCTTGGACACCGGTGAGCTCCACACCTACCATGTTCTTCGGGGCGCTTTCAGGGGAAGAAGGTTTCCTATCGCTTCGAACGACGTTATCTATTTCGAGGACAACTATGTCGACGGAGATCGCGTATCTCGAGTCCGGATCGCAACCTTCATACGGATCATTTATATGCGGGGCTACAGCAGACTTAACACGCGATACAGCAGACAGAATCCTTCCGAGGAAAGGATCATTGCTCACAAATGTTCTTCATAGATGTCCTTCCATCACGAAATCTGTGTAGGTCATGTACAGACTTCGCTGGCCCGTCAAGCATACAACCTCGACAATCTTGGCGCATATCAAGCGGCCGCGATGTCTGTTCGGGACAACCTCATTGTGTGTCCTGTCATATTGCTTGCTCGATGAATTATGTGCTTACTGTTCTTCAGTTGAACTGGAACGAGACGCAGCAACTCTACACTCGGAAGGAGCCGAAGCGCGCGTACTACCTCTCGCTTGAATTCTTGATGGGGCGCACGCTCGACAATGCGCTCCTCAATCTCGGGTTGAAGCAAAACTACGAGGAAAGTCTAGACAAGCTCGGTTTCACCCTTGAGGACTTGTTAGAACAAGAGCGTGATGCTGCGCTAGGCAATGGCGGTCTCGGTCGCTTGGCTGCGTGCTACCTCGATTCATCCGCATCGCAGGAACTACCTATGTGGGGATATGGCTTGCGCTACAAATATGGTACGTTTGAGTGCATATATGCAGCCGGGAGCGCTTATATTGATCGAAACTTGGTTATAGGTATATTCCAGCAACTCATCTCGCCAGACGGGAGCCAGCTTGAGGCACCAGATCCGTGGCTCGAACACGACAACCCATGGGAGTTGCCACGGCTCGATGTGACGTACGAAATCAGATTCTACGGTCACTCTGAAAGGCTTGACAATGGCAAGGCCATCTGGAGTGGAGGCCAAGAGGTCGTGGCTATGGCATACGATGTCATGATCCCGGGATATGCCACCAAGAACACGAACAACCTGCGTCTTTGGGAGAGCAAGCCTAAACGAGGCTTCGACCTGAACAGTTTCAATGGTGCGTCTGTGTATAGTTCCCCTTTTTCAAGAACTTCATTGACATGAACGTAGCCGGAGATTACGAGCGGGCTGTCGAATCCTCCAACAGTGCCGCGGCGATCACTTCTGTATTATATCCCAATGATCACACAACATGTTGGTATTGTTTCCGACACAAGGATTGTCGCCTCTCAGACTAATGTATGCGAAATAGTCGGTAGGGAGCTCCGGCTCAAGCAGCAGTACTTCTGGACAGCCGCCAGCTTGTCCGACATCATGCGCCGCTTCAAGCAGCTGGACAAGCCCATTTCTGAGTTCCCAGACTGTATGCCATGTCATCATAGTGTTTCAATGCCGTGTTAATCATTCTGATTTTTCGAAGTCATTGCGGTTCAGCTAAACGACGTATGTTCTACTTTTGCTCCATGTTGCTGCTTGGGTGCTGAAGTAAACGACTGATGCAGACGCATCCCACACTCGCCATCCCTGAGTTGATGCGTATTCTCGTCGACGAGGAGGACATTCCATGGGACGCGGCTTGGCAGATTGTTACTAACACGTTCTTTTTCACAAACCACACAGTGCTCCCGGTAGGTATCTCTACACAGTATAACTCTGAGCAACTCATTGAAGACTCATTTTTTAGGAAGCGCTTGAGGTACGTCATCAAGATCCGAGATGTCATCCGTTGTAACACGATTGCCGGTAGAAATGGCCTGTTCCCCTGATGCAGAACCTTCTGCCAAGGTATGAATGGCTTTTTTTTGGCTTGTTGAGCAATGGGCTCATTCAGGCGTGTAACAGACACATGCAAATCATTTTTGACATTGTAAGTTCTATCTGGCATTGTAAATCCATCATTAATGTCATGCATGCGATTCGCGTCGTAGAACATGTGAGTGGTCTGAAACTGATTCGTCGTAGTAATCAAGTAACGTGAAACTGGTCTACGCGTAAAGGGTGTTCCTCCAAGGTACGTGTATCCTTGCGTCTAATAATCGAATTCTGATCCCATCTTAGCCGTCGAGAAGAAGTTTCCGGGGGATCGTGACAGGCTTGCGAGGATGTCTCTTATTGAAGGTCTGCCAATTGATTATTCTTTTCTCGCTCAGTACTTGACTCTATTGTCAGAGGGATACCCGCAAAATGTGCGGATGGCGAATCTGGCATGTATCGGTAAGTCGGTTGGCTCCATATAGTACTCATGTTTACCAGTATTATCTTCAAGGGAGTCGACGGGTGAATGGTGTGGCTGAGGTGGGTCACGGTATCGGTGGTCTTCCGAAATCCATTCTCGGGCTAATGTGGTGCATTGATATTAGCTCCACAGCGAGCTGGTGAGAACGACCATTATGAAGGACTTTGTCGACTTCTATGGTGTCAGCAAGTGAGCGCACTTCCTCGCGAGAAAATCCACACTGACTTCTCTCGTTACAGGTTCTCCAATGTTACCAACGGCAGTACGGACGAATACTTCATTTTGCTGTCCCGCGATGTCTGACCAGTTATAGTTACACCTCGGCGCTGGCTCGACCAGGTTCGTCTGTTGGCTGTCAACATGAATAAGTCATTTGATCGCTTCTTTTAGTGTAACCCGGGACTCAGTCAACTGATCGCTGATACGCTTGATTTGCCCAAGGCGACATTCCTCAAGGATCTTTTTAAACTGGAGGTCAGTGTAGTGGACTGCCTCACTTTTTGTCTCATTTGACCTCGAATTGCAGGGTCTTCTGAAGCATGTGGATAACCCTACATTCCAGAAGAAGTGGGCTGCAATCAAGCAAAGTAACAAGGAACGTCTCGCACACTACATTGAGACGACCTTGGGTTTCAGGATCAACACGCATGCTATGTTCGACGTACAGATCAAGGTCAGTTCTCGTCGCGTCCAAGACATTCCAGCGCTAAATAGAGCCTGTCAGCGTCTGCACGAGTACAAGGTCTGTCGGAGTCATGTTGTGAATGTCGGTATTCATCGATGTTCATACACTTTTCTAGCGCCAAACACTCAATATCATGGGTGTCATTCACGTACGTGCCAATCTCAGGTCTCAACCTCAATGCAAGTATTCATCTCTCTCTCAAGAGATACCTTACTTTGAAAGCGATGACTCCAGCGGAGCGGAAGAAGGTGAATCCCAAGGTCGTCTTCTTCGCGGGAAAGGCTGCCCCTGGCTGTGAGTCAGCAGTCATCGTTACATTCATTGCCTAACTGTGTCATCCATCTTCCTAGACTACGTCGCTAAATTGGTGCATATCTCTCAGCTCGTCGTGGGTACTTCAGCTGAATATGTTCGTACACAGACGATTCGTCTTATTGTCAATGCTGCTAGAGTGTTGAATGCCGATCCCGACACGAAGGACCTGCTTAGTCTCTACTTCCTGCCTGATTACTCGGTGTCACTAGCAGAGGTACTAATCCCCGCGTCGGACATCAGCCAGCATATCTCTACAGCTGGTACAGAGGCTTCTGGTACATCGAATATGAAGTTCTGCCTCAATGGCGGTCTTCTCGTTGGGACTGTCGGTATGTACACATCCTCGGGTCTATATTTTGAGCGCTCAAGGCATTGTCACTAGACGGCGCAAACATCGAGATTGCGGAAGAAGTCGGAGAGCAGAACGTCTGTGCGTAGCGTCAGCGGGAAATCAAGTTTTCGATTGCTGATGTTTCATCCAGTCTTCTTCGGGCACTTGACGCCTGCTGTTGAGGATCTGCGCCATCAGCACAAGTATCATCCAGTTCCTATCGAAGAAAAGTGTCCTGCCTTGGCTACTGTGCTGAATGAAGTATCCTCTGGAAGATTCGGCGATGCCGGCGTGTACGAGCCGTACGTCGCATCCGCGCAGTTACTATCTATCATGTATTGACAGCCGGGTTGTTGTTCACTTTGTAGTCTTCTCAACACGATCCGTCAGAATGATTACTATCTGTTGACCGAGGATTTCGACTCTTGTGCGTGCCTACCACCTTATGCTTGATAAGTGGCCACTGAGCACCTCCCAGACATCAAAGCCCTTGCTAAGGTCGACGAGGCATACCAGGACCGTGTTGAGTGGATTAAGAAGAGTATCAGACCACCGCGAAGGTTCACTCACAATCTTGCTTATCACTGGCAGTGGGGATCTGACCTGAGTTTCGTTCCTAGATGGGCAAATTTAGCTCGGACCGTGCAATTCAGGATTATGCTCAAGAGTACTGGAACATTGAAAGTGCAAAACTGTCTTGAAGGCATGCTGAAGGAACTTGCACACTACACCTTCATATAGTTGCATGTTTGGCAGACAAGTGCGTACATGGCCAATACGCATGGTATACGAGAAGATGAATATAAGCATGTACTCATTATCCTGTGTCAAATGAATGTGGAAAAGCTCGAGACGAATCTGAACCTGGACGCAAGCGACGACAGAAACATAACCAGACTAAGAAGGTACGAGGCGATAACTGCGGTCTCAACTACCCAATACGGCAAGCAAGAAATGGAGCTACGATAGGTAGAATACGGATGAAACAAATAGGCTACTGACGTGAGGGGTATCTTCCGGAAACATACTAGTCTGCAGCTGGCATCGACTCTCAGCTGTAATTAGGCAAAACTTCCCATCTTCTCGTTTATGAGGTTTCTACAGCCCGAGGTTAACTATTGGTCAGGGAACTACAGTGACGAATACATACCTGTGGGCTCATCTTCAACCTCGGGCGCAGTCTCTTGCGGCGCGATTGTCTGTGCATTATTTTCCTCCGGGGTTTCTTGCTGGACGATGTCATGCTCCTCCAAATGCTGCGAAGGCAACTCTGGAGGTGGGACAGCAGCACTTAACGTGTCCTTCTCTACAGTATCGAGTGGTTCAGACTCCACGGCGCCCGAATCTTCAGCGACACTCGTCTGTGGTAGTTCTTCAACATCTACAGTCGAAGTCTCATGATCTGGACCTTCACCTGGACAGCATTAGAACCGTGCGTTGACCCCTTCACTATGTTATCAATGATGACTTACCGTGTGAGGTAGTAAGACCATCTGTTGCATCGTCTACAAGAGGGGTAGTATCATCCCCAACTTCGGCTCTAGTACTGCCTCCACCTCGGGTGATGGTGCAGCATCTTCCACTGGAGGGGCTGGCACTTCGGGTTCAGACTCCTCTGATGCCGGAGACACCTCGACGGCAGGCTCTCCCATCACAGCCTCCTGGGTCTCGACTACCGTTTCGTCAAGAGGCGCTTGAATTGACGAGGGTTCAGGATTTTCGGAAAGGACAAGAGCAGGTTCTTGAGTTTCCTCGAGTGGAGTCGCCTCAGGAATACTTTCCTCTGGTACGGCAATCTCCTCTTGTTCGGCTTCTGGGAGAGGCTCCTCCGACGTCTGGGAAGGAAGCTCGTCCGCAACGCCCGTTTGTAACTCAGGAGCTGCCTCGGTATCCGCAACATCGGCGGAAGCCTCAGCCAGAGCAACGGGTTCACTGGTACTGAGCGCTATCTCCGGGCCAGGAGTTTCGCCCGTCAGGACAATGACTTCAGGCGCAGGAGGGAGGGCATTGGCTTCGGGCACGTTATCCGCCTGACTCGATGGGGCAGGAGTATCAGCAGGGACCACGATCTCTTGTGGAACAGAGATAGTTGGCTTCTCGTCCGCAGGTTCGGTCTGGATAGGCGCCGTAGCTGCAGCGGGCTCGGCGACAGCAGGAGTTTCTGAAATTTCGACGACAGGAACAGGGGGGAGATCTGCGGTCTTCGTGGTGCCCTCTGCGGTAGCGGCAATAGCCCCAGCGTCAACGGTAGCGGTACCATTGTGGGCAATCTCATCGACACCAGTCAATCCGAGACCCGTTGGCTGTGTCGTTTCCGCGCTCTTCACGTCAGGCTTCTCATCCTCCTCTGTGAGGATCTCTCCCATCTCTCCGATCCTGGGGGCCTTTGCCGCCTTGCGGGAGGCCTTTGCTTCAGAGGGGCTGCCGAGCGACGGTGTGCTTCCGCCGAAGAACGTAAAACGCTTGCGCGTCGCTGAGAAGGTGGAGCTCTTGCGCGATGCAGAGATATTTGAGCGCAAAGACGGACGTGGGGATGAGGCGCGCCTCGACGTCGGAGAGACAGGCGGTTCAGGGGGCGGCGGTGGGCCCGTGAAAGCCTGCTCGAGGATGAGCCAGCCAACGGGTTTGCCGTTCACCTCGAGACCAGTGAGAGGCTTCAGCTGGCACACAACGAAGTTAGGCCAGTCAGCCGCAATGGGGTCGAGTAGCGCGTCGCTCCAGAAGTCGACGAAAGCCTCGTCCAACTGTACGAGATTCACTAATGCGGACGTGGACTTTGTTGGTTTCGGACTGAAAGAAGGCTGGTTGGCAGCGACAGGGGGGTTGTCCACCGACGAGCGCCGACTGCGCGTGGGCGATGCCTTCCGCTTTTTGCTTGACTTGGGAGACACTGGAGGCGTGGTCACCTCCAAATCATTATCGAGTAGCGTTTTCGCGAAGTCACTTCCCAGGGAAGTCTCGCCAAAGCCCAGGGCGGAGAAATCTGTCCAGTCTTTTGGCGGATTGAGTGCCTCATGAGTACTTTCACTGGCAGCTCTCGTCTTCCTATTTGTAATCTTCCCATTAGGAGCCTGCCCCAGTGAAGTGGAGCGTCTGCGCGAGGGGCGAGAGCGGATCGGGGAGCTGGGTAAACTGAACGTCGGGCTGGTGCTATCAGAGCTCTCTGCGGGAATGAGAGACAGTAAACGGATTGTCTCTTCAGTGAAGACGCGGGACAGCGCAGGATAGCCTTCCAAGTCGTCGGGCTCCGCAGTGGCCTTCTTGATTGCGTCCCAAATGGCATCATATGCCCCGCCGCTTGGCCCCACCTCGGACTTGACAGCGTCAGCGATCAGCCGCAGAGGATGCTGCTTCGGCTTGACCGTCGTATGGTCCTGAAGCTGGGTACTAATGCGTACGAAGAGCGCGTCGTACCGGCGAGTAGAAAGACGCGGGCGCGCGAGCAGGTCGTCCTCAGGCCCAGGAGTACTACCCTTGTTATAAGGGTAGGCTGCAACAAGTTCAGACAGTCGTAGCGGCATCTTCCTGCGCACCATTTCGTCCCTGCGGTACATTATCTCAGCTACAGCCCCGCTAAAATCCAAGACAGCGTACCTAATCTGCGCCAGAAATAGGTGCTCCAGGATTCTACCTGCGCGTTCCCAGCGTGAATAGAACGCGGACCAGTCGTCTGCGTCCTCCGTCCTGCGCGTTGTCAACAGCCACAGCCCAAACACCTTCGACAGCTTGCTCCCGGAGATCCCACTGTGTTCAGCATGCGCAGCTAGAGAAGACACGATCTCAAGCGTGGATACGAGCAGCTGCATATGCGCCGCAGGCAACTGCGGCAACAGTAGCTCTGAGAATGCACCTGGTGGGTACGACGCAACGCGCTCTGCCTCCAAAAACGCGGTATACCACTGCCATTGCTGCTCCCCGTTGCCAAATGCGTCACCCTCGAGGCGTAGGTGTCGTAGCGCCCACCTCAACACCGCCGCGATGTCGTGTGGCGAGCGAGTGTACTCAAGCTCGCGATCGAACGTCGATACCGGCGTCGGAGAGAGCGTGGTGACGGGGCTTTTCGGACCCAACGACAAGATAAAGAGCGAGATCAACTTGCGCTGCACATCTGGCGAGGCCGAGTACCAATGCGGATGCATCACCCCCAGCGTCTCTAGACCTGTCATACCGGTTAAGTCCGTCCTACCCCGCATACATTGACGAAGCGCTCACCGCCATGTTCGACAATCGCTGTCCCGCATGCTTTGACCAACAAGAGTGTTTCCAGCGGGTTCAGACGTCGCTCGCCGATGACGTTATCCGGCAGGGTGCTGTGGTCGTCCGGGTCCGCCTCAAACACAACTCCGAGCGCACGGCTCTTCTCCTCCTTAGGCACGGGAAGGTTCAGGGTCAGATGCGGGATGTTGGAAACCGATTTGGGCGCGTCAGTGCTGGGGGAGTGCGGACGCGACCTAGCCCGGAAAAGAGAGAACCCCGTCTCTTTCTCCTTTTCCTTTTCTCGTTCCTTAAGCTGCTGTCCCGCCTCGGGGAAGTGCGTTATGGAGGGAGAAACGGTGGGCGATACAGCCTCGAACTTGCCCTCGAGGAGCGAAGCCACCGACGACCGTTTGGCGTCCTTCTCGTCCTTCCTCCGCACGAAGACCTTGGACAAAAAAGAGGGCATAGTTGACTGAGCAACTATCCAATGAGGCCCGCAATTTGATTACAGCAGTGCCAGAGAGACGTGATAGAGGAGTGACAGGAATGAGGGTCTGTGGACAAAAATTAACCACGGCCCGGGCTAGAAATTTGGCAAAAATCACCTCAACGCATACGACCGTAGGATGGGCAAAAGCTGAGGGTGCAAAGAGGGAGAAGAACAAGAGATGGTGCAAGTTGACGGTGGCCGTCGCTGACCATGTGGTTAGAGCACACGCGGGCGCTACTCCTTCGTCGGCTGTTTGTTCGACCGTTCTGTCCACGAAGATGTCCCACCTCACGACCTTATCTTCTTGGGACGGCAACGAATGGGACTCGTAGGGTTTTGTGAACGTCTATGTGGCAGCAAGAGGCGATTAAGCAGTTGGCGGCGCTGTGAGAGCCGTCAGGCGATAGGCACTGGACCACTGGTGAATGCTCTTTTCCTTTTTCACTAACCTTATGAGAAACTCGGCCAGACTTACGCCCATCATCCGGGATACTGGTACCTACCTATCACCAACGTTTGTTGTGGACAACACTGGGAAAACGAAGAAAACGTCGCTGAAGGCGTCGACTGGACTGTGTAGCCGGGCATGAGTGGGCAATCGACATGATAATGCCAGGCCCTTCAGCACAGAACGGATGTGAGTGGTGGAGCTCGCCCACAGATGTTGTTCAACCTTGATGATTGCCAGAGTCAAGCTTCGCCTGGAGTTATTATGTCAAACGTTGCGAACCTGCTCAGTGCGGTGAACACGTTCATAGCGCATGCGTGAGCTACCCCTTCGAAGCACAGTCAATCATCCCATAGTGGATATCGTCTGTCTCCTGATTTTCGTATGCATCATGACTGAATATGCATCTGTGAAGCAGTATCTTGACGATGGCAGGGGGCCGATAGGGCTCACCGTGTCTGTGTATGTGCTCATATCATGAGATATTCGTGTTTACTAAGTACTTTGACTCCAGTTTGCGAAATACTTTTGTTAGAACGACCACAGTGTTCGTCGACATAATAGGTCCAATTTGGTACGTCATGGATGTCTCGAGCTCGCCGAACAATTGTGGATGCTGCATGATATACCGGTTACATTGGGATAGACAGCTGCGAAGTGCCCTTTTTGAGTATGCTCTTCGCCACGAGGATTCAGGCCTCGCTGTATCTTGTTGTTCTGCAACAACCATGTTTGACCACTTGTGATGCGAATGACTCGTTTGGCCGGCCTGCAGGGCCAAGTGGTGGCGTCTACCGTTGAAGTTAGGGTTCTACTTTTGACGCGGTACCGTGCTATCTTACAAGGCTTCTCTGAGCAGGAGAGCCGCACCGAAGATCTGTTTCCAAGACATCTATAATTTGTCCGAATGTACTTATTCTCAAGCACTTTCAAGTGTTTCACAGTGACTGTCGCCGTTTTCATAGCGCTTCCCCGACCCAACAAATACCCCCACGATGGTCTGCCTTAGAATGTAGACATCCTTGCAGACTACAATATCCTCCTGCAGAGTCGCCCGCAGTGTATGATTGACGTAGGTCCGAATATGCTCGCCTGGCCCTTGCGCTTACCGTGCGTCCAAGCAGAGTGCAACGTTGGCTTGCTAGGAAAGGGCACGTCCATAAAGTGATACCCCCTCCCGCTCCGATTTGTGGCTTTCAAGGGCCCGCGGAGGATCGCAAGGCGCCTTTGGTTGCATACGCTTTGAAACCGATATTACGGTTCGTTATATTTTTCGCTGCTACCGTCGTCAATAATTGTTGGAGGGACACAGTCGCACAGGAAGCCGACCGCGGCGTGCCAATTTCTTCCTGAGAACGAGGGGCTTGTGGAAACTCTGCCCTCAGATATAGTACGTCTGCTGTTACGAATAATTTCATGGCTAAGCCAGCTCCAGTTCTTAGAACATGGATTGGATTGGCCATCGTCACGGAAGTTTCTGCCCAAGTATTTTGGATTCAAGTTGGACGGACAAATGTCATCGCGTTAAGCTTGCTGTACTCAAATTCGACATACCGGAGTTTTTTCGGAAAGGAATTACTCTATCAAGTAAGTACTGAAAGTGGTGAGTACTGTTTCTTCGATCGTCCTTTCACAGTGCAGGGCTGAATATTTCTTTAGTGTGCCACCACACGTGATTCGGGAGTGGCAGGAACCAGGACCCTCACTACCTCGAGGCTCGCGCTCGTCCACGTCAACGTTCGCGTAGCGACGGATCAATATTCGAAATTCCACGACGACGTTCTCGCGTATGCTGTTAACCGCCGACGAAATTGCTTCCCAGTGTGATCATCCAATGGTAATCGTTATGGTATTAGATATCGGCGGGGAGATTGCATACCGGTGGCTCAAGCCAACGATCGTCGGTAGATCCGAATGCAAATGAAGGACTCTGCACGGTAGTATCTCCAGGTCCCGCTTTTTCTTTTCATCGATCTTGACTTTGATGGCGGTTTCTGGGAGTGATGCATGTTACGACGGTGACTACGCTATCCCACATCTCCATCTTCACCTGGACAAGTTTTCGGGATACCGAGCAGTACTCCGCCGATACTAACTGTTCCTCACAGGTCTGTTACTCTGGTGACTCCCGTGGATCACCTAGCCTTTTGGAGTTCAAGCTATCGGAGCAGACACTTCTGCGACGACAATTTCGACCCAAAGTATGTATCCAGTTGTATATACTGACCTGGATCTCACGGTGTCTTTGCCAAGGAGTGTTTAGTCCAGCGGAGTGGTCTCCTCATGCTCCTTTGACTATGTCGACTGTTGAAAAGGAGGCCCAGATTCCAAGGCGGCAACACAATGCAACTCAAGAAATACGGTAGAAAAACATGGCGTCAATAGGTACGCTGCGGCCTGCGAATTTCTCGGATGCTTCGATCTCGCGGGCTTAGGTACAAACAACCCTATTGCTTTTGCGCATCCATCGCAACGGATTGCATCTGCAGACTTGCCGTAAGTCTCAAATTTTATGCTCAAATTTACAGCTCCGTATTTCCTTGCTTTTCACCTTACGAGGGAACGTGCCTAACGTCTCGTCGGCCACTTTGATGCTGTTTGGCTCACGCTGCAATAAAAACGCCTGGATCGTCCTGTACTGACCGGATGCATATTCGCACCCCAGATTGCCCAGATAATCTTGTCAGCGCGCTATGCAGTGAAGTCGTGCCCACCGTTGTCGAGAGGCCAACGCAATTGTTGATATATGCGGGATACTGCAAGTCTGGAGGTTATGGCCTTGCGGTCCATCAGGGTGACTTCATGCACGATGCAGACTTGTCCGACTCTATCTGTTGCAACAGATCTGCCCTATTCATTAATCCTCTGTGTATTGATCTGCTGATGCCGGTGTACAGACGTTACGAACATCTCGGGTGGGCCTCTCTTCACGTGGAATTCCCCACTCGTCCTCATCTACCTTCTAGACATTGCCTCGCAAGCAGACACCAAAATCGATGCCTCGCCATGACATTTGCCCTCCGAGGGAGCCGTCATTCATTTGGCGCCGCCACTGCCTCATCTACGCAAGCATCACCGTCAGCATCTCCTTTGGGGATTCCCAAAGATAACGCCGAAGAGGCAGGCCAGCAAGTGGGCAGCAATTTTTAATCGCGCGCCTCGGCTGTTCCGTTGATGGCGGGTTGAGTGGTTGCCGCCTGAGGCATCCCGCTCCATGATGCAAGTTGAAGTGCCTCCGCGGCTGCAAGAACTGCGCTCTCACCGCTGATGGTTCATTTTGGAATTGGCGTGCCGACGGACCATTCGCACACGGTCCGGTCCATGCTGCTCCTCCGTAGTGCACGGAGCTCTTCGTTTGCGCCGCCGTGTCGCGCGCGTGTAGAGCTGGTATGCATCGTCCATGCTAGGGGCGCACTGTGATTGGCCGAGGGCTCCTTGGCCTCCTGGACACATGGCCCCGCCCTGTCGTGGTCTCTCGCCGTGCAGCAAGGTGCTTCATCGATGGACACACTGATATCATCGCAGGGACACGCCTGATCGTTACGGGACGTACAGAGTGGTGCAAATGTCGAGGAGGTCCTGCTGGCGTGTCGCGTACTACTTATGTATTTCGGACGTCTCATGAAGCTTGCAAGGGGCAGGGTCGTGGCGAGGGTTCGCTGTGTGAGATTTACAGGAGGTGGAATCTGGTGAGATCGGATCAAGCCTCTTCTCCACCAAAAGACAAGACGGCGTCCGAGGTCCAGGGCGTTCGCCGTAGGCTGTGCGGTGCCCCTATCATTGCATATCCACGCGCCAAGTGATGCGCAATATTGCGCCGCGGACGACCGTGGTCCCAAGGCGGTACAGAATTGGGCCCCCGATGACTCGAGACGCCTTTTATGTGCTGGCCAGGGTTGTAAACGTGAGCACGCGGACCGCATATGGCTGTGGCCATATTGATGGGGTCGCCATGATGGCTGCCGCAGAAGAACGAGATCTGCCGGCAAGCGGCCGGCTTGTACTTGGTGGACAGCGAGCGAGACGAGAGGCTGGAGAGGGAATAACTTGAAGATGGGGTGCAGCTGGCGGCGGTGCTGATGAGATGGCAGAGTGGCAGGGAGATTGACGGGAGGACAGGGACTAGCTAGCCAGTGGCCTGTTGCCGGTGAGATTGCTGGCATCGGAGCGCCTCTGCTAGCGTTGGCAATAAAGCATTTCGAACGGCTTTCCGGATCCCCTTTCCTTTATTATTCCCTCCATCCAGCCCTCTGCTCCGTCGAGGCTGCGGTTAATATCCCATCTTCCGCCTACATAAGCTGCCGCCCGTCGCCATCCCATATCTTGATATACTATTTCGACTCTGCACGCTTTTCAACAGCGTCCAGGTACATGCGTGTTCCCTCTTCTCGCACCCACCCTTCTTGACTTTCTCTCCCGCAACCATATCGCGTCGCCAGCATAATGTGGGTCTTCACTCCAAAATTTAACCCTGCACCGCCTCACAACCCCGCCTCGCAGTTATAACCTATCAGACGTACTGGCGCAACACATTCACTTGCATCGTTTCAAGTATAAGCTCTCTAATGGACTCTCTCGTTGCTCAGCATCCTTCGCAGAATCCCATCCCCATTGATTCATCTCCGTTCGTGCATTCCCAATCAGCACCGTCTTCTGTACGGTCGTCACCAGACGCCTATCACCAGCAACTCGTCTACTCATACGGTCGCCCCTCCGCCTCATTGCAGATCGCCACAGGCACATCGTCAATGCACCAACATGAACCAGAAGAGGAGACCGCACACCCTCTTCGGGAGATCTCTCAATCTGTGTTACATCAGGAGCACGCACAGCGCGAGACCCGCGCCGAACAGGATCCTTCGCAGCAGTCCATTGTGGATTCCATTACGATGGGTGTCGGCGCCGGCTTTGGAGGGATCAGTCGTCCCCTTACCCACCATGAGCGGGAGCTACTGAATCATCTTGATCGCCTCAAATTCTTCCTGGCAACCGCGCCCTCACGTTGGAGCGCGGACAGCCCGGGCATGCCCTCGTCATCAAATGCTGGCCCGTTGCCCATCGGCCATCCAAACTCGGCCCATCCCGCCCTCAACCGTTTCCTCCTTCCCAACTCTGAGTACGTGTCATGCGTTCTCTGGGGTGGGCTGTACCACATCACCGGCACGGACATCGTCCGAGCGCTCGTATTCCGTTTCGAGGCGTTTGGCCGCCCTGTGAAGAACATGAAGAAGTTCGAGGAGGGAGTGTTCAGCGACCTGAGAAACTTGAAACCTGGAGTGGATGCATGCTTGGAGGAGCCAAAGGTGAGCACCGCGACCATCGCCTTTCTGCCATGTCTATCTGGTCTTCAGTGATATCGCATCTTGCTGCCATGGTGTGCGTGCTA
Organism: Amylocystis lapponica; assembly: GCA_022376435.1. Classification (NCBI taxonomy): domain Eukaryota; kingdom Fungi; phylum Basidiomycota; class Agaricomycetes; order Polyporales; family Postiaceae; genus Amylocystis; species Amylocystis lapponica. Next base: position 77,409 of record JABYQE010000066.1, read on the forward strand.
ACTATCTCTCGCAGTCGCCATTCCTGGACCTATTGTTCAAGTACCAGTGCATCCGCACCCAAAAGAAGCAGAAGGTGTTCTATTGGTACGTCAATCGGCTCGTCGCACGCACGACGGCGTCTGATGCAACGTGTAACACAGGTTCTCCGTCCCGCATGATCGTCTCTTCCTGGATGCGCTCGAGCGTGATCTCAAGCGTGAAAAGATGGGCCTCGAGTCCACCACCGTCGTCACGGGCGAGCCTGCCATGTCGCTTACGTATGATCCGAAGCGATCCCTGTACGAGCAGTTCAGCAAGGCCCAGGGCTGCGTAGACGGCGAGGGCGAACTCGAGGCCGCCGTGCGGAGAGCCGACGAGGCCAGAGCCCAGAGCAGCGATTCGGACGAGAACAGGGACGACGCCGGTGCCTCGCCGTCGCAACGGGGGCACAACTCCGACGTTGACGCCTCTTCGTCCGACGAACGCGCAGCGTCGCGAGGCGAGGGCACCTCGAAAAAGGCGGGATCCAAGAAGATCCCTGCCGCCCTCCAGGGTCCGAACTCCCCATTCTTCTCGATGTTCTCGCTCTTTGAGGGGTCGCCCACGTACAAGCAGCGCCGCAAAAAGGTCACGAAGAGCACGCGCAAGAGCCCAAGCGCGTCCGAGGCCGTGGACGAGTATGGCAACGCGTTGCGCGCACCCGAACCGCTTATCGATCGTTATGGCCGGGACACGACCCGCCTGAGCGCAGGGGATATGTTCATGGCGCAGGCGCGCGGAGAATTCGGCGCCCAGTCGAACCCGGATCTCGTTGCCTCCCAGAAGGAGCGACAGAGACGGGCGCTCGAAGAAATCGCTGCATCAGCGGGCGGCCGCAGCAGGCCTCCATTCCATAACGATCTCACCGGGCCCGGTGTCTCTGGTCGGCTTGTTGCACAGCCTGTCATGCCCTCTCAGTACCCGCCTGCCTCGAGCCTTCACCCCTCTTTGATGACGCCAGGCACTAACTCTGTCATCGGCGTCCCATCTCCGGCCCCCGACGCAATGTCCATGTCTCAGGACGGCTACCCAATGCCGGATCGCGCCAGGCCGCACATCGAGCAACGCCACACCTTCCCGATGCTGAGCTACCCGCAGTCGCCTATGCGCACCAACACCCAGCCGTTCATCAGCGACAGCGTCTCGGTGCCGAATGGATGGCAGGCGGCCGGCACTGGGCTGGATGGCATGCCACTCCGGACCAAGGCGTTCGTGTGCCCGCTTTTCTCATGCGGCCGGATGTTCAAGCGCATGGAGCACCTGAAGCGCCACCTGCGCACGCACACGCTCGAGCGGCCGTACCAGTGCACGCGCTGCAAGAAGCGCTTCTCGCGCTCCGACAACCTTACGCAGCATTTCCGCACGCACGAGGGCGTGGGCGCGGACGGCGCGGTGATGGTGGGCGACGACGAGGGCGGGAACGCGGATGACAGCGAGGAGGTCGACGAGCTCGAGGGCGACGACGAGGGCTTTGAAAGCATGGAGTATATCAATGCGATGGGCAACATGGAGAACGTGTCGATGTGCGAGGTGGAGGTGCAGGGACAGGTGCACGAGGTGCAGGGCGACGAAGAGGGCCTTGTCATGGCCACGGGCACTGTGAACCCCGCCGTTCCTGTCGGGACCGGCATGGACAGCGCGGACGAGGCCTACTACAGCGACAGCATGGCGCATATGATGCACAGCTCGCCGGAACGGAGCCCTTATGTCACGGCGAACACGTCTCCGAACGCCCAGTGGGCGACGGTTCGGCCCCAGTCCAGCCTGGCATACACCGCTCCCCCCGTTCCCTCTCAGCACATGAGGATGAACCAGACGTACAACAGTACAGGCGACTACGTCACGTCCATCTCTGCTCCTTCGCACAAGGCGACCTTTGACCACTCCGGTCTGTATCCTCCTGACTTGGAGGTACACGGGCCTGGTCCTATCCGGCGACACCGCAGTGCGACGCCGTCGATGGCCAGGTATGGCGAGACGATCAGGAGGCCTTTCTCGGCCGCGATCTCTGACCACAGCACGTCGAGTTCCACCAGCCGCTCATACCACCCGTATGCTATGCCCCATCAAGTCCATTCTGCAGAGTCTAGTCCGATGGGTTACACCATCCCTCTCGGATACGGCGCCTCCCACCAAATGGCCGCTCCTCGGCAGGCTTCGCATTCCCGCTCAAGCTCGAGCGGCCAGCTTCAGGATCAGATGCATCACATGCTCAACCTCGAGCAAATGGACGCAGAGGCCCTGGCATATGCGCACGAGGCCACCATCGCCCCGCAGCCGACCGTGCCGGTGTACAACGAGATGTACCGCACAGACTCGCCGATGCAGTATCCCGCAAGCGGGGCGTACGAGCTCGAGATCGCACATCCCGAAAACACCCACAGCCACGCAATGTACAATCTAGACATCACCGACCCCCAAGTCCAGTACGGCGCGCACGCCGTCGGGACAGGGTACTACGCTTCCATGGCGCCCGGGCACCAGGTGTCGATGTGAAAACAAACCCGCCCGCTTACTTGTGTATACTTGCCGATTCTAATCCCTACCCTATACCAATCTAATGACCGCTGCTCCGCGTCGCCACGCCGGACTGTCCTGCTGTATTAAAATCCCCGTACCTCGCTATCGTTACCATCCATCTTGCATCAAGTGTCGAATCTCGGACGGCTGCGTTGGTTTACAGCGTACCCCGCCCCGCCCCCCAATACTACTTATCGATCACCGTAACTACTATTGCGCTAGACGCGTTTTTGTTCGCGTATCCGATCCGTCCGTACTTAGTGTGTCGTATATTTTGTGGCCCTATCTATATAGCTCATAGTTTGCTCTGGGTCGCAGATCCCTAATCGCTGCCTCGTAGCTTTCGTAGTTTATGCTGTCCTCTGCGGGGCTGGTAACGGCTTCCCTGCTGCTAGAATCAATGCAATTTAAGTAAAGTGGACGGCCGCGGACGGTAGCATCATTCTTCGGAAGTGATCTTGTGAGTTCTCCCGTGCGCGCGCACGCGCAGTACTAGTTGCCTCCCCCATTTGGACTCGACTCCGGACTAGTACTGAACTTTCTCTTCATTTTCAGGCCTTATGACCGTGGTTCATCATTCCCAGCCGGAGCGACTTGAATCGGTGATAATGCATCATTCAATTGCAATTCTTCAAGATTGTCCCGAGATTGCACACCGTTCTGATGCTGCGTATCTTAGTGGCAGGAGCCCAACAGACTGGCATGCTCTCCTGACGTCTCAAAATCGAAGAACAGCTAAGTACCGGGTGGCATGTGCACAGGGCGCTCCGAGTCTTTGCATTGATCTGATAGGTATGTTCAAAATGTCTTCTCGCTGGCAGATACGGGGACATTATTCGGGATGTCTAGATCTGGGAAGAATTCGGGATACACAGTGACAACGTCTCCATACTCGGAGCTACTACGCAGATCCGCGGAAGCGTGCAAGTGATGCGAATTTGACAACAGGGCACAGCGATGAAATGCAGGCACCGAGGTCCGCCGGACCCGGGCATTTGCAATGTGCATTTCCAGTGATGTGCTGTTCCACGCAAGTATTTCGCATCCCGTCGTGGTTTGTTACCCGCGAAGCTGACATTTGCATGTCTCTGCCGCCGTCATTTTCAGTACTGCTTGCGAGGGCTCATTCTCGTATGCCAGCGAGTATCACACATCTTTGGATGAGTATCTGTGACGCGTACGGTCCACGGCGAGCGTCGAATTCACATCATCGTCCCAGCTTTTCCACTGAATTTCTTTCAGAGCAGATTGTCTTGAAATGCTACTTGATGGCTGGACATAGACTCGGTTCTATTTATTCCATGAGATCCACTGCTGCATGCAAAGGTATCTCTTCGAAATTTGCCAGGGCCGGGTATCCATTGGTTCCTGATAGGTTGGACATGATATGTTGTGAGATTGACTGAAGATCCCCTCTTATTCACCGGAACGAGAACATGGCCTCCGAGTCCTGGCTGCACATGCTTGCTTGCACCGCAACTGATAATTTGACCTGAGGCAATTCGTTCATGTTTGTGATTAGTCCCGACGATATCCTCTGCGTCATTCCTCACTTGACACATACTGTCTGCAGGGAAACCCTGGGCCTCGACGGGATTGTGTGCGCACATCATTGAGCTCCTTATGCTCGAGTCCGACTACAGTATCATACAGCGGCGAGCGGGTACGCCAGCGTGCTCACTTCAAGCAACGTGCCAGTGCACCTCAGTTGAGGCGACGGACTTCCGCGGGATTCGGACCCGCTTCTGGATTTACTGACCCGCAACCAGTCTTCTTGCCAACGTTTGCTCTAAACTGGAGACTAAAAATACCGATACATTCTTCAAGTGTGTCTACAGACCCCTCGCCGTGCATTTGTCCCGAGCACACCAACCGCAGCCACTCTTCGCGACGCTAGTCCGCCTGTCCGTCCCAGACATAGCTTCGGAAGACGTTGACCCACCACCGTACTTCCCCACTCCCTTCAGCCCATCCGTCTCTCTTTCCACCTGCGGAGACATCGATGCCTGATCCGCCTTCATCTCGGCAGATCTCGCCCTCGTCTTCAACCTCGCTTACCATTTCCTGGGCGAGCGGGATGGGCAAACCGTCTTCTTGGGCAACTTCTGCCGTTGACTTCGGTCCCGCTGTTGGTGGAAAGGAAGAGCAGTGATGCGGCGTCAGCATTGTCCCGGTAAAGATGTGCATAGTGACACTCCTTACCGAGAGACAATAATCCCACCAGGCGCGCAGCGAACGCGGCCTTGGTGTACGGCGGTGTATGCAGCACCAAGAGGCCCGAGGAAGGGAAGGTCCGCATATGTATCGGCGGGGAAGTATGCACAGGAAGTAAAGGAAGAACTTGTAGAAACGTCGATGGCGGAATTAAGGCTATGTTCACATCGTCAGATTATCGGGAATAAAATCGAGAATGTCCGCAAGGCCGGCTCACCAACGCCTCGAGCACGATTCCACCCGCCCCAGACCTCGTCCAGCCCGACGATGCCGCGCTGGCGCATGACGCCCTCGCCCTCGCGTCCGCGGCCCTGGAGCACGCCCGCGAGCTCCTTCGCCAACTCTTCGGTCCATCGACGCTCGTCGCGCATCATGTCCAGCGTCACTGGCGCATTCGTCATCTGCAGTCCGAGCTGTGAGAGCGATGAGCGGATAAATGTCGCTTCCTCCGGCTCCACTGCGGTGGTGGTCAGCGGCGGGGCACCGCTAGCCGTATTCACGGCGGTGCTGGAGGCGCTGAGAGAGGAGGGCGAGGCAGCAGGGCACAGACGCAGCAGTGAGGCGCTCGTTCAGGTCCTTTGCGAGCTTGACCATGTCCTTCCATTTGACCATGAGAGCTTCGAGGTCTTGCAAGGCATCCTCTAAATCTATTTGTGCGGTGACCGCAGTGGTCTCGACATTTCGCAGGATTCCATCTGTCAATAGCGACAGTGTTAGCGAGAAGGGAAAAATAATGCCGCTGGGGACGGGACGTACTGATACCTGAGAAGCCGCCTGTTTGTCCTACACCAGACGCCGAAGGGCCATCTGCTGGGCCCTTGCAGTGACTCTTGCCTGAAAATTAGATTCTGTCACTACCTGTCTGTCTGAATAGATTACAGTCACTGAACGTACCTCCCAACCTTTACCCAGCAAGCTTCGTCGCAGCACGCCATACCAGGCTCTGTCACCGCCTCTGCGAAAGCTCACCGGATCATCCTCATTTCTGGGCTTTCTGCATCGTCATCGGGAAGAACAACGTCGGGAGAGGCAGGGCGGGATGGGGGAGCAGATTTCGCCATAGGGTGGGTCGTACGTTGCTTTTTAGGCAATGGTGTACCGCAGATCTCGCACGCCGTAAGCGAGGGATGGTTCAAAAACGTGCATGCCAGACAAGCAACTTCCGCCTCAGCCGCTTGTTCTGCTGGGAGTGTATTGGAAGACAGAGAGGAGGACGTGGAGGACATCCCCAGCGTGGGAAGATTCAACGATGAGGAGGGGAGCGATGAAGACAGATGGTGCGCCGCAGACGAGATGGGGGACTTGCTGGGGATGTCGACTGCAGGCTTCACGGAGGAGCGGGGGACGCCGCAGAGCGCGCACACGCGCGATGCGGCCGGGCTAAGCCCTGGTGGGTTGCGGAAGCTGCAGACTTCGCATTCCCATGAATCGAAGGCAGCATCTTGTGTGGGCAAGCGAACGCCTGATACCGATCCTTCCTCCGTGCCAGATCTTGCGTCGGGTTGTGTTGATGCGGGGAGAGGATAAAGGTGTAGTGTAACCTTCGGCGAACTTGTGAAAAGGCCGGTATAATGCTCGGTCCGCGCAACATGTGCTAGGTCGAATTCAAATGACCTGCTGTACGGGTAAGCCGCATCAATATAGAAGAGGCGATGCGACGTTGTATAGATGGTGCCAGCTTGGTGCGGTGCAGACTTCTGTGTACTGGAGTAAGATAGATGGTGAGACTGAAGGAGACATTCGAGAATAAGCCAAAGGAGAAACCTGGGAAAATGAAGACGGATGGTGACCCCATCGCTACAAGAAAGAAGACAATAGATGTGGTCAAGTTCGACAGGACAGAGCTGTTCGCTCGGTCTGAGTCCATGATCTGACGGGGTGTATCTCAGCTTACTACAGACGCTCGCCTGAGCAAGAATGACTGCAGTGATAACAATGAGGCTAGTGACTCAGAAGACGTTCTGCACACTTAGAACTAAATGCATTGACGCAATCTGATCCTCACATTTATGAAGAGCGATGCGGACTTGAATGAGCGACGTACCCATCATATATGCCCACGCCATCCTGTGACACAAGTAGATCTTCGTCTTCGTACAACAGAGCGGGAACGGGGATGGTACCGTCCACGCTCTTGGTATAGCGTTTCAGGCTCATGCAGGACCTGTTGGTCGTGTGCCGATGGCCGTCAGGCCTGTCGTTATCGGTGACCTGCAGTACTGCAATGATATTGAAATCAATACGCACAGTTCTCAGGTACCAATATACGTGGATGTTGTGAAGATGGGTTGATCCTAGAGTAACAAAAAGGCGAAATGAAAGCTACTGCTGAGATTCTGGCATGAGTCGCTGCTTGTAGTACAACTGTATCTCAATGGAGTCTTGATTGAGGAGCTCGGGGACTTGAAGATTCTGCGTTATATATGGCAGCACCCAGAAGGACCAGTCGAACAGTGAGGCCAGTACAGACGTTGAAACTCTGAAGACTGAAAACGGGTGACTAGAACTCGTTGACTCAGGCTTGTGGCGCGCTGTGTGCGGCTTACATCCTATTCAACGCCGGCAGCTCTTCCGAATTCTGTATACTGGGTAAAAACCCCGGGCCCGAGGTATTTAAAATGAACCCAGACTACGACTGTGCTGGCTAAGACACAACGAGGGACGTGGTCCTGTCAGCGCTCAATCATCCATGCCATCCACACCCGCCTCATCCCCTTCCGAAAACGCTATCTTCCTCTTCCTCCCCGGCATCTCTTTCCCATCCCCGAGCCCAACGCCAGCCTTGCGCCTGAGTTCGTCGATGTCCACATCACCATCCTCTGCCCACTCCAGAACGAGATGGCGCCCGAGCAGATGCGTATGCCGAAGCGCAGCATACGCCCGCGCAGCCTCGTGCGGCGAGACGAACTCCAGGAACGCGAATCCACGTGTACGCCGGTCGAATTTGCGCGGGAGACGCACGGACTTGAGCTGCCCTTGCGATCTGCACAAAAGTAGAGGTCAGACGGACGGATAACCGAAGGGATAGCGATGCAGATACCCACCCGAACAGCTCCCGGACGTCCTTCTTCGTCGCCTCGAACGGCAGGTTCTTCACCACCATCTTCGCGGTCTTCGGCTTGCCCTTCTGCTCGCCGCCCTCGTCCTCCGTGCCGCGGCCCGCCCACTTGACGCTCAACGCATGTCCCTCCAGCACGAACCCCTCCAACCCACGCATCGCGCGCTTGGCTTCCTCCTTCGTGCGGAAACCGACGAAGCCGTAGCCCATGCTGAGGCGTGCAGCGGGCCGCGCAGGGTCGACCTTCGTCTGCACGCGTGCGAACGCAAAGCCCGATAGGTGTCGCACAGCCTGGACGAGGCCCGCCGAGGTCGTGCTGAACGCCAGATTCTTCACGAAGAGCGTCGTCCCCGCCGACAGCGCTGGCTCCTCGCCATCCGCCTGCGCGGCTGCCTCGAGCGGGGCATTCGGGTCTGTGACGGGCGCAACCCCATCTGCAACGACGGCGTCGGCGTCGGCAGGACCTTCGGCGAGCATCCCGAGTGGGGCCTTCTCGAGATACATCACAGAGTTTCCAAGGCGGCGATACGCGAGACCTCGGAAGGCGTTCCGCGCATCTGCTACATGCACGTACTCGATCACGGCGAGTGTGCCTGCGGGCGGGACCAGCACGCGGCGGAGCTCGCCATACGTGCTAAACATCCCGCGGAGCGTGTCCGCAGAGGTCCCATAGGGGATGTTCTTGACAAGAATGGTTGTGTCGGAACGCTTGGGGTGTGCGGTGGGGGAGAGGGCGGAGAGTATGACGCCATGCGACTCTAGGAAGCTTTTCGTCTCGTTTATGATGTGCGTCTCAGCGAGCGCGAGCTTCACGGCAGCGTTGTCAGACTCCGGGTTGAGGATCTCAGATTTTGGGATGTTCATCCGGTCTGCGATAGATGAGGCCACTGCATCGCTCTACGGTTTGGAACGAAAGATGTAGTACCATGAGTCTTGAAAGACATATATTACTACGGAATAATGTACGTACATTCATGTACAACATCGCCCAATTGAACTCGCGCCCTGCACCTGTCTTCCTCTTCGTATCCTTCTCCTGTTTGAGCGTCTTCCTCTTTCCGTCTGTGCTCTCTTCTGTCTTGGCTCTCCTATCAACTGCTGGCAGGATATGCAGCAAACGACCCTGAAAGGACGATTTATCCAGAGCCTCAAATGCCGCGAGTGCACTTGTGGGCTTTGCGAATGAAACGTACGCAAGGCCTTTTGGTTGCTTGGTTGTCGGATCAAGTGGTATATGGACCTGTGTATGGAACGAAGGAATCAGCATGTGTTCGCCAGGAGTTGGAATGCAGCCAAAACAAAAGCGAATGAGTTAATGTCAGATAATGATCTACTATCGGTTTTCCCTGAGGATCAACACCCTCGCAAGCGAGTCTGATGTCCCTATGAAAGTTTGTCATCTTTGAACCCATGCTTCTGTCCTGGCACATACACCGATACAGCCGAGCGCGATGGCGATCCGGTACATATGACCGAAGTGTGGACGTGAACTGACCTGCGAGACCTCCCCAAACTGCTCAAAGAGTTCCTGTAGCTCTGTCTCTGTGCACGCAAAGGAGAGATTGCGCAAAAATAAGCGACCGGTCTGTAGGATTGTTGCGTTCGTTGGATCCTCAAAAGACTCATCTGCTTGCTAAGACGCGTTCGAAGGATACCTCAGTCGAGTGGTCAAGAAGGAATATCCAAAGCCATACCTCGGCGGCACTCGCATCGTCAACTTCGTCCATTGCTTCAACTTCGCCTTCGCCATCAGATTGGCTGAACGCTTTCTCTGGCACAGCATCTTCGGACTCTTCGATGGCCTGCTTCGTATGTCGCTTCAACCAGTCTGTGTCCGATAGGCCAGTGTCTGTGTGAGACGGCTGTGTACCGTCCTCCAGCCCGTTGTTCGTGGTGTCCACCGCCTTGCTCTTCAACGTTAACTTCTTAGAAGTTGAGGCCGAGACAGGAATACCGGTGGTGGTGCTTGCGAGAGGTGTCGCGTCCTCATTCGCCCATGAAGGACCCTTCTTGGTGCGTGGCTGCATAATCTGCATGAACTCGTCCAACTGCGCGTCATCGGCCTTGTTCTTGCCTTTGGAAATGGCTTCAGTCTTCGTTTTCTTCGTGGTCGATTTGCCGGTAGTGACCTTCGTGCTCGAGTCCACAACTGCTTCCTCAGATGGAGAAGGGCCGAGGCGAGGTCGCTTGTTCGGCCGCGGAGGGGGGGCATCCTTTGCACCCCGGAAAAACCCAGTCAAGACGCTGCACATTGTACAAGAGATTTTGCTCACATCCACAATTTCAACGCTGATCCTCGACGAGTCGACGAATGTGCGATCAAACCACTTCTTTGCGCGTTCTGCATCCGTAGGTGTCTTGTATCCAACGAACCCGAACCTGCGCGAGGTCCCGTCCGGGCGTAGCACCAGCTTTACATCTGTAAGCGTACCCCCTGGGCCGTCCTTCCCCTCGAAGTATACGCGTAGCTTCTGCTGGGTGAGATAGGCAGGGAGATTCTTGACGATGAGCCGAGACATGGTTAAGAGTGGGAGCCTCCCACAAGGTGTGGATGAAAAGAGGAGGAAAAATCAGCAAAATACGCTCGGCAAGGACCGAAAGCCTTACGATTACGTAACCCACGATCTCTGCTTCAGCCTCGAAGTTCTCCGGACACAAGTCCCAGACCAGTCAACTCCGAACATTAGCCAAATTGTCGCACTTGCAGATAATCCCAGACGCGCGGAAGAAATAACCGATGACATCCGAGGCACAGAAACAAGAAAAGAATGCGCGGGGCATTCCAAAAGCACCCTTCATCGTACGTTCCGAGTATCGACTGTACCTCTCGTACTGATCAAGACAGGACCATCGCACGCGTGTATTGGTATTGTTCACAGGCCGACGTTGATGAATATTTAGGCTCGTCACCCGATACCGAGACCGCACTGAAAGAGTTCCAAGCCGCCCTCGCGTGCGTCCATGTTATTCTTCGGCGTGCAGTGAGCCCGGTTGACACCTTTGCTATCTCTGTAGAAAATACAGATACATGGACCACAACCTCACGCAGCGGCGGCAAGGGCTGGAGGAAAAGATACCTGATATCAAGAAGACCCTCTCGATGGTAGAGTTCCTACAGGAGAGGCGGGTGAGTCTCTTGTACCCTTGTGCTTGTAACTGTGACTGATCCTCTGGTGATCAAGGAAGGAAAGAGCAAGGTCGGCGACGACGACGACCTAGAGGATGACGAAGATCTGGAGGAAGACGGTGGAGACGTGCCAAAACCGCTGCGAACGACGTTTGAGCTCAACGATACGCTCTATGCGGAGGCGGAACTGGAAGACACCGACACGGTGTATCTGTGGCTTGGGGTACCTTTACCTCCCTGGAATGTTCATACCGATGCTGATGCGATATCCAGGCAAATGTCATGCTCTCATATAAACTACCCGCGGCGATCGAGCTACTACGCTCGAAGCTTCAATCGGCGGAGAGTAGCCTGGCGAGCGTGATTGAGGACGTGGAGTTCTTGAGAGAACAAATAACGGTGATGGAGGTGAACACAGCACGAGTGTACAATTGGGATGTCAAGCGTCGGCGCGACCTGCGGATGAAGGAAGCGTTGGAAGGGGGGACAGAAGGGAAAGCGGGGTAAAAAAACTCAGACGAGGCATAATTTATTTGTGTTGGCCTTCCATATACATTGCGACACACCTGGCTTCCATGCAACCATCTGCCTAAGCCCATTAAATAATACAATATCGACCTACTTACACACGCGGTGGCCAGCTGCATTGTTACCTTAGCGATCATGTGACACGCGACAGAAATTATCGGCGTCTGACCGTCGCGTCTCTTGCTTCTCCCTCCCATCGCCGCTCGCGACAGCGTCCAGCGCAACGATTTCGACGGACGGTACCCGACGTAGCTAAAGTTACAGGCACGCCGAGCATCCATGTCTTTACGACACGAAACTACTCAGCATGTGTTGCCTCTGACACATGAGCAGGTATCTTTTGACCGACCAATTTTGCGACCAGACACATTGTTGCATGTTTTGCATGCCTACGACGAAGATAAGAACAATCAGGCGCCCCAGGAAGATCATAAGGGAAAGAAGAGGGCCGCATCGCCGTCTGCTCCCGCCGGAGGTAGAAGCAAGCGTGCGCGTACTACTCGAAGATCACCCTCTGCAGCTCCCAACCATGACGCCGACGCCCAGAACGAAGAAGCAGCACTACCCGCGGGCGTGGCGCGACTTGTTCCCGTTTATCGCCACACATACGAAATCACTTACTCGAGGCTCCTTGGCCCCGATCAGCCCAACAACAACTGTGGCAACCCCGAGTCCGGAGGTAACGCAAGCGTCCGCCAACCCACTTGGCTCGAGGAGCGTCAAGTCAAATTTGCCCGCGAGCTTGAAGATGTCATTCGCTGGGTACAAGAGCATTCCGCCGCTCGAGAAGAGCCTTCTACCTTCGATCTCGGCCCTATGCACCTCGGTTGCGTACATGCTAGTTATGTCCCAGAAGGCGGCAAGCTCCAAGCACGGATCAAAAAGTCCAGCATTGAGTTGCTCAGTGATTCGATACTTCTAACGATGCCGGTAATGGACAGTGGCCTTGTTGTCGCTGCGTATGGTCTGCCGGTGGACATGCAGGATCCATTGGTAGCGTTCCATCTTCTGCAAGCTGCCAACCGCGCCAAGATCACTATGCGCTTGCATCTCATTACGATTCCACCAGACCCCGCGGAACCAAATTCTACCGCACTACCGTTCCGTTTGCGCATCGAGGTCGAAGCTGCTCTCGCATGTCCCACAATCTTCGAACCGATTCTCCAAGCAAATAACAAGGCGACCGCGAACACAGAGGATGCACAACGCCGTGCGCTCCTGTTTCTCTTTCCCGTAAGCGGTGAACCTCCGGCATCGTTCCACGGGGCCATAGACATACCGCTCTTATATTCCATCTTGGGTCCCGCCCCGCGTCTCAGCTCGCCTGCACAAGAAGAGTTTTTACAGCCCGAGACCCTCGTTCCTACTCTGTTACCTTTCCAACGGCGTAGCGTCGCATGGCTACTCAACCGCGATGGTAAAGGCTTGTCTGAATCCGGTGTAGTTATTCCGCGGGCATCCAGGTCTCTTGTGGAGAAGCGAGAGGAACTCCCGATACTGTGGGAGGAAGTACAAGTGGGCGACGGGGAGCACTGGTACTTGAACCGCGTGCGTGGGATCCTCTTGCCTACTGCGCCGAGCGAGAAGGACGCTCTGGGAGGCATTCTTGCAGAGGAGCCCGGCCTAGGGAAAACTCTCGAGTGCATTACGCTCATTTTGCTCAATCCGGCGGTAGATCGCGGGCCCAGCAATAAGCGATGGGATCTTGAGGCAAAGATGCTTGTCAAGGAGACCAAGGTATGTATTCTCAAAGGCCTGCCAAAGATACTTCAATATGCTGAATGAATTGAATAGACAACACTCATCGTGACGCCTTCTTCGCTTGCGTCGCAGTGGTCAGACGAACTCGCTCAACATGCGCCTGGGCTCAAGGTGTTAATTTACAACGGCTGGGCGAAGGTGCCGGTGCCAATCAACGAAAGCGACGTCGCCAAGGAACGCGCAAGACTCGCTGGACTGAAGGGAAGAGGAAAGCGGCGTGCTCCTACTTCGCGTTCGCGAACTACCAAAGCTGGATCTAGCACTCGTGGCCGCTCAACTGCCAGAGGTCGTACAGCGAGAGGCAAGGGCAAACAACGCGCAGACTCGGATGAGCCGCATTCCGATGCTGAGATGACAGATGAAGAAGCCGAGGGGAAAGAAGACAAGGACGACGACGTGATCGACTGGTGCGCATACGTGAACACGTTCGACGTGTGCATCACGACGTACACTGTCCTGCAGCAAGATCTGGGCGTGGCACGTCCACCACCGGTCCGCCCGCGGCGCGCGAATGTGCAATACATCCTACAGGAGCGTGCCCGCAGCCCGCTGATCATGTGTGAATGGTACAGGGTCATCATGGATGAGGTGCAGATGGTAGGCGGAGGCAAGGCCGAGTACGTTTTTTACCTTTTGCAGTCCCTTCCTCCGCCGCATTGCCTTCTGGTGTGAACTAAATTTGATTGTAGGGAAATGGTTTCGCTTATCCCACGCCTTTCTTCGTTTGCTGTGTCCGGGACGCCTGCGCGTGCGCAGGCGGCAGACCTGATACATGTTATCAAGTGAGTTATGTTCGCACATCCAAGGTTTGAGCGGTACTATAACATCACATATCTAGGTTTATCCGAATCGAGCCCATCACCAATTCAGCCCGTGCTTGGGCGCGACTTCAGAAACCTGGTTATGTTCACGAATTTGCATCAGTTTTTCAGAGATATGCCATCAGGTAACAAACCGAACACTCTACCTTTGCGCCGCTTATATGCATCTCGTGTAGGACTATGAAGGCTGCCGTCAAGGATGAACTCACAATTCCCCGCCAAACCCGCTTTCTCGTGCCCATCGACCTAGGAAGAATTGAGCGACATGTACGTCTCGCAATTAAATTATTCCTCCTTATTCCTCACGATATCACAGGTGTACGACCAAAGCTTCGAGAACGCACTTCTGGATTTAGGTCTAGATGCTCGCGGCGTTGCGGTCAGGGCAGAATGGGAAGTGGACACTGCTGCCCTGCGATCGTGGCTTCGTAAACTACGTGGTATATGCACGCATCCCCAGGTCGGTCACCTGCAGTTCCAGGCCGACAAGTTGCATAAGAAAGGCGTGCTCAAGACAATCGGGGAAGTGCTGGAGGTACATGCAGTTTTCGTTTGTTCTGCCGATGAAGCCTTGCTGACGCTGGAGCCTCGCTGCAGGACATGAGGGAGCAGAACTGGCGGAATCTAACGGAAGACCGCAGGAGCAAGGTGAGAGATATTTTTTTCGGCATTGCATCTGTTCTGACCCCTATCGTATCTCAAGATCCAAAAAATGACGACCATCGCCACGCTACAGCAGCGCGTCGAGGACAATCCGGCCCGATATCGTGCTGCGCTAGACATTCTGCTGGCTGCGGAGAAGGAGGCCCAACGACTCATTAACGAGGTCAAGGCTGTGATGGCAGAGCATATGAAGAAAGGCGAGGTCCTTCGGGAAGACGCCAAACAATTGAGGGAATCTCATGGTCTACCCGCGCTCGGCGATCAACCATCCACTCAGAATTCTCAAGACAAAGGGAAAAATCGTGCGACTCAGGAGGAGGACTCGGATCTAACCGACGACGACGACGAAGATTCGCCTCAGAATCCGGCCGGCGAGGAGCACGAGACAATGAAGCGTGCGCTGCAGCATAGACTCAGAGAGTGCAGGATCACCCTCCACAAGGTGATGTTCCTGAAGGGCGACGTGTATCATGTATTGGGCCAGTCGTACGCCGATTCCGAGGGCGAAGCTTATGCTGCAGCGGAAGAGCTGAGGCGGCTGCTCCTCAAAAGTGAGCGGACAATCTCAAGATGGCGGCTATGCTTAACGATGTTCTATGCAGGCAACGAGGAGGCCGCGAAGCGCGCGATGGTTAAGCTTGGTCGCACCGAGCAGGTTAAGGCTCTCAAAGAGAAGGAACTCTACACCAAGGTGCCGTACTGTCCGAAGGGGGGTATCAGATCGGCCGACCTTGTGAGTTGCTTACGGATTGGAGCGACTGGCTTGCTCACTATCCTCCGTAGATGGAGGAAGCAAACGAGATGATAGACGGACTGCTCAACCAGCAATCGGCTCTTCTCTGGACATGGCGGGAAAAGCTAATCGGCCTACTCACGCAGTCACTAACGTCCGTGGATGACGATGCGGATGGGCAAGAGTATGCGCGCAGCCTAGAGACCCAAGGCGAAGCTGAGGCCTATCTGCAGGCGTATGCAGCGCTGTTGGATGATCGAAGGGAAGCGCTTACCTCAGAGCGTACTCTCCTGGCTGCCCACAACGTGAAGGAGACGAAATCCAGGAAGACCAAGGCCGCCCAGAAGGCTGCGAACACCTGGTTCATCAATGAAGAGGTTATTGAACTAGAGAAGCTCGACACTGTCGAGGCGCTCCCTGAACACGAGGTCTTGTACAAGGATCTGAGCGACGAGCGGAAGGCACTCCTTGAGGACTTTGATTCAACCAGATCGCTCAAGTCGGTGATGGTTGATCTGAATAATGTCGCTGTACGCATACGTAGGAATGAGGACCCGGAAAAGGTCCTGGCGAAAGACGGAGAGAGCCGACTTCGCACATTGATTGCAGACCAGGGTACGTTGTCTGCTGCGTTGGGCTTTGTTGACATATGCACACTGAACATCTTCAAGGGAAATTGATGGACAAACTTCAGGCCGACTTGGCACACCTGCGAAAGGCCTTCAACGAACGAATCTCGTCAGTAGATCACATCTGACATCTGCATCCGACGACTCACATTCAGCGCGTCATAGGTACTTCCGTCAGTTGCAAGAAATATCTGATACTGTCGCCGAAGCGGACTGGGAGGGAGATGTTCGCGACGCTATCACTACCGCCCAGGCAGAGCAGAACGAGCTTGATGCCAAGATCAATACCGGCAAAGCTCGTCAGCGCTACCTAGACCACCTCGCCAAGTCGCAAGAGGAAGGTATTGTCGACGAAGATGACCGCTGTTGTGTCTTGTGCGGGAATGAGTTCACTCGTGGCTACATAACACAGTGGTGCGTATTTGTTTATGTTTCTTGCGCAAGCGTAGAGGCGTGGCTGAACAGCTGAGGATTTCTTCTTAAACAGTGCCCATGTCTTCTGTGAGGTATGCCCCCAACATTTGCCATTCACAATGATCTATGATACTCAAATGTCTGGTCTTTTTAACAGGCTTGTCTTAAGGCATGGCTTGGTCGGCAAGTCGCCAAAGCCTGTCCTGTGTGCAGAGTGGCTATCAACACAGACCAACTGCAGCGCTTCTCAATTGATCAGAAGCCGGGTCAGCCTTTGCAAGTTCCAGCTCGCATGCTTCATACAGGGCCTGTTCCGAAGTCCCGACGCGAAATCGAGTACAATGTCATTGATGCGCAGCTGCTTGAGGAGATACAGACGATGGAATCCTACGGAAGTTATGGAAGCAAGATTCAGACGCTCATTCGACACTTGTTGTATCTGGCTCTCACAGATCCTGGCTCGAAGAGCATCATATTCTCCGCCTGGGCTGACTCGCTTCATAGTAAGTGCTCCTTGGAGGGGACACAATCTCTACTGATAATTTGTATTCTCAGTCATTCAGCATGCTTTGAACACTAATGGTACGTACTGATGGTCTGCCTTGTTCGCTCGGATGGCTGAAGTTGTGTCTCACTAGGCATATCATGCTTGAGGATCGATCAACACACGGGCCGGGAGAATGCCGCGAAGAAATTCCGTACAGATCCTAGTATCTCGGTCTTGTTGCTGCACGGGTATGTTCCTGCCGGCTTTTCATTTTGCAATTTGACTAATATTGATACCAGCGAACGCGAGAACGCGGGACTGAACGTGACTTGCGCGTCGAGGGTGTTCCTTGTGGAAAGTGTAGTGCATCACGCATTTGAGATTCAAGGTCAGATTCTGACTGAGACAGCGAGTGGTTGCTGACGCTGTTTCATGAAGCTATCGCACGGATAGACAGGATGGGCCAGACAAGGCCCACCGAAGGTAATGAAATCGCTGAACAGGGCGTGATTCATTCTCACCGTCTTCTACCCTTTAGTATATTGCTACTACGCGGAAGAGACCGTAGAACGCAATATTCTCGATCTCGCCGCGAAGCAGGGACAGTCGTTGTACACTAAGGACAATTCGGCGGGCACACTGAACACTACAACATTTGCAACGGATTCAGACAAACAAGCGGTGGACTCTCCTGCGAAAAAAGTTCAGAAGGGCGACTTTGTGTTCAAGTACGTGTCCTCTATGTATTCACGTCAATATGTGAACTCACATTTTTCATACGTTCAGGACTGACGATATGCTAGCTATATTTTTCCCGCATCTATTTGAAGATTTGGAGTATCTAATACCTGAGGACGACGTTGTCCCCCAGCCGAACAATATGGAAGGGCAGCAGTTCACATTCCGACAGCCGGTGCATTCGGGTAATGCGGTTGCAGGGCCCTCAAGACTTGCGTAGATAGCAAGGACAAGAATCAGAATTTAGTTGGTGACTGGCTTACATTATGTCATTAGTAGCATGTTCTACGCTCTGTATTAGATGTCTGCATACAATTGGCTACAACTGTCATGTACTGCTGCTCTCCTGGCCCATTATTTGTAATTTGTATCGATGGTGTTTATACGTGTGATACTGCTACGTCATTGAGATTTGGTTCGAGGTGGTTGTTTGTTCTTGTTATATTCCAAGGCTCTAGTCAAACACGCACAAAGAACGCCTACGCGTCCTTCGCCCGGCTCTTCGACCCATTTCTCAATTATCGCAAAGATGGCCACAACTATGGCCGTAGACAAGCCCAGGGCACCAAAAATTGATGTGGAGGAATACCTCACCTCAGCGCTCGCAGCCACTTCGCAAGAAATTCACCCATTCTTCGAGTCATTCAGATCTCTGCATAGTCGTAAGTGCGTAAATCGTCCCAAGATATACCGCCGCGAAGTGTATTCACCGTTCACACATAGACTATGGCATCAATTGACACTCAAGCTGTTTGAGTTCTTCGACCACCCGTTGACGCGACCATACCGAGTAGATGTCTTCGACAAGTTTGTACGGGACTTCGAGGTGCGGCTCAACCAGCTGCGGTTAGTCGAGATGGGCGTGAAGGTGTCCAAAGAAATTGACAGTGAGTAGTCTCGTCGCGTAAACATTGCACACCCGGTTGATCCATTCACGCAGACCCCACCGTGCATTTGACCTTCCTCACCGACCTGCTCTCGCGCGTGAACATAGAGAAATCACCCGAGGCTCACGTCCTATTACTCGCCACGCTCGCGCATGCAAAGCTGCTGTACGGCGATCTGGAAGGCACGAAGACGGATATCGATGGCGCGTGGAAGATCCTGGACGAGCTTACTGGCGTAGACAATCTCGTGAATGCAGCATACTACAGCGTTGCTGCGGACTACTACAAGGTAATGCACCCCAGATGTCTAGCAGGTGCTGCACGGCTACGGCTGACATGACGTAGGCGAAAGCAGAATACGCGCCGTACTATCGCAACTCGCTCTTGTATCTGGCGTGCATAGATCCCGCAAAGGACCTGAACGCAGAGGAGCGGCTCGTGCGTGCGCACGACCTGGGCATCTCGGCCTTCCTCGGCGAGACCATTTACAACTTCGGGGAGCTCGTGAGTAGCGCGGATCCTGCCTGTTTCGGCGTACGTTGCTCATGAAGCCGGGTTTCAGTTGATGCACCCAATACTGGACGCGCTAGAAGGCACGCCGCACGATTGGATCAAAAAGCTGCTGTTCACGTTCAACGAGGGAAACATCGGGAAGTTTGAAGCACTTGCTCCTCTGTTCCCGAAGGAGGTGCGCCTCCGCTGTTAATCACAGAAGCGCCGGCCGGGGCTTACTTGTACGCGCATAGCCCATCCTGCAGGAGAACTACCCGTTCCTGCGGCAAAAGATTTGTCTCATGGCGCTGATCGAGTCGGTGTTCAAGCGCGGCGCGTACGACAGGACAATGTCATTCCAGACGATTGCAGAGGAGACGCGACTTCCGCTTGACGAGGTCGAGCACTTGGTGATGAAGGCGTTGAGGTAAGTGTGCTGCCTCTGACTGCATCTGCTCCGCAGGCTAATGACGTATTGCAACAGCCTGAAGCTGATTAGGGGCTCGCTAGACCAAGTCGACCAGAAGGCGCACGTTACATGGGTGCAACCACGCGTGCTGTCGACAGAACAAATCGGACAGTTGTCACAGCGGCTTGCGGCGTGGGGGGAGAAGCTAAATAAGGTGGAACAGCGGATCGCCCCTGAGGTGCTTGTAAACGGTTGATGTATTTGTGATAGCCTTGTGGACAATGTAGTGTGTGTTAGCCCTGGACAAGTTTGATGCTCTGATATCAGACGAGGCATGTCCGACGGTAAATAGCGGGAGCGGGGATGTTACAGATACGGCTCGTATAAGGAAGTCATGCCGGTGTCCCCCTCCCTCGCGTAGGCCACACGCCCCTCACACGTTCTCGCCATAACCACCGGCCTTTTCAATCTCAACCACAGACTACGCGCACCTCGCACACGCAGCCTCCTCGTCGTCAATTTCCGGCACCCAGATCGCTGGTGACGCCTGCTTCCCCGCTGACGACCTCTGCACCGTTTATCGCAGCAACCACACTCATGGAGGCCACAACAGGCCACACCAACATCTCTGGACAAAGCAGCAAGCTCCCAGACTCGACGTTCTCGTTTACCGCGCCATTTCCGCCACCGCAGCCGTCGCCCTCGGGTTCACAACCAAAGCAGCGGCGGGTCTCCTTAGCCCTGCCTTCCTCGCCGCGTCTCTTTCCCGCCTGGAGCTTTCGTGACGACACCGGTCTCGGAGTACACTCTGCCGACACTCAACGTCCCGCACAGGAGAAGAAGGGCAAGATGCGTAGGATTGAGAGTTCCACCGAGCGGCCGGATGACGAGCCTACGCAACCGCAGTCGGAGAAGAAACAGCGAAAGAAATGGACGATGGAGGAGACACAGACGCTTGTAGCAGGCTGTAACAAGGTATGCTCTCTCCTCTGGACTGTCTCTATGTCGTCGCTAGGTGTTCACACGGCGTCGGTGCAGTGGGGGGTCGGTAATTGGAAGTCGATACTCAACGACCCAGAGTTCAAGTTCGGTAATCGTTCACCGGTCGATCTCAAGGACAGGTACGTCTCTGACGCGTCGTCTCACGCGCAATACTCATTGAATATCTGCTGTAGGTTCCGGACGTACTTTCCGGACGCGTATAGACAACACTACCCCAACGCCAAGACGCACCTTTCGTCCAAGGTCCGTGCGGCGCTCCCAGATGGGACGTCTATTTTTGAGAAGACACGTAGCAAGAAGCGGCGGCCGTTTACCGAAGAGGAGGACCGTGCTCTCAAAGCAGGGTACGACAAGCACGGCACGGTGTGGGCGACGATCGTCAAAGACCCCGTCTTCCAGGAGCAGAACCGGCGGTCCACGGACCTCCGCGACCGCTTCCGCAACGCGTTTCCGGACTTGTATCAGGCTGCGGGCTACAAGCCCCGCACGTCTGCAAAGCGGAAGGGCCAGACGCCGCAGCCTGTGCGTGCAGCGACGGACGACCAGCTCCCGGTGGCCAGTGCGCCGGGGCCCGTGCGCAGGAATCGGCGCCACACTACTCAAGGGTTATTCCGGGGAGGGACGAAGAGTGTGCCAGAGAGCACGACGTGCTCCGAGGATGAGGACAGCTCTGACGGCGAGGAGGAGACGCCGGGCTCCATCCTCATGGACGCTGCATTGTCTATACTTCCTGACGAGGGTCCCTCGACGACCGACTCGTTCGCCTCCGAGATGGACATGCCCATTGACACAATGGGCGACCCACTTGCCATCCCAGATTTCATTCCGAGCTCGTCACTTTCGGAAATGACAGATTCTTCACAGGCGTGGTCATCGGCCATCGATACGCCGCTGCACGGCGGATGGACCGCTGCCACGAACACTGCATCACCCACGTCATCGCACCTCTCTTCCGCGGACTACTTCCTAAACAACTCTCCCTTCCGAGGACGTGGTGATGGTGCCAGTATGATGATTGGCAAGTCCGCGTGGGGCACGCAGGATTGGCTCTCCCCAAATCCACGCCTCGAGCCTTCTGCCGCGTCGAGTAGCAGTTCGTCGTACATTGGTGGCTTCTCGCCCACACCGTCCTCACCGTTCTCCTTTGCTCACCTCAACCACGGCGTGCTCGACCGCTATGATCTCTTTCCGTCGTACGCACATGACTTCGCGTCCGCGTCGGAAGTCGGTGTCGGTGACACGCACTCGACGTTCTCCGACCCCGACATCTTCGCGCCGAGCAGCTTCCGCGGCTTCACGCACCACTCGAACACTGCTGGCGACTTGATCTTCGGGGCGCGCACTCATCAGCCCCACCAACCGTTCGACTACGGTCCAGGTTTCGG
This sequence comes from Amylocystis lapponica, assembly GCA_022376435.1. Classification (NCBI taxonomy): domain Eukaryota; kingdom Fungi; phylum Basidiomycota; class Agaricomycetes; order Polyporales; family Postiaceae; genus Amylocystis; species Amylocystis lapponica. The sequence goes on from JABYQE010000066.1 coordinate 99,296, forward strand.
TTTCGGCAGCGCGGGTCTTGGGTTGTCCGGCATGCAGCAGCCGCCGTCGGCAGGTCTACACCCAATGCAGCTCCACACACCAGCCCTTCCCGGCATCGATGAGATCGAGCTGACGTCAATCAGGCTGGACGACCAGGTGGACCCGCACGACCCGATGGAGGGCGCCGTGGACACTGCCGTCCCGGGCGACTGCGAGGACATGGGCGTGTTCAACTTGCCGCAGCAGACCCTCGACGAGCTCGTAGGGCTCACGCAGGAGCTACACGCGACTCCGCCGGGCACACCGCAGATGTCCTCGCGCTCACTGCGCACGGCGGGCGTGCACTTCTCCACCGCACACAACCGCTCCGTCTCCGTCCCGCCTTCCGAGCACCGCGCGATGATGCCGCGCGCCGCGCAGACGCAGGTCCTCCGCCCGAAACCGCTTCTCGAGCCCACACGCTCGCTCTCGCTGATGGACCTCATCCCCCTGCACCCGAATGATATGCTCGCCTCGCAAGTCCAGCCGCCGCCACCGGGCGCTGCGTCCTCGTACACCACAGACTGCCTGCGCCCCCCGGGGGACAACTACGACCTGCCGTTCCTCGATCTGCACTACTGGACACACGCGGGCAGCAACCCTGCGGAGGACGGTGACGGCGACGGCGGGCCCGGCGCCGAGTACGCGAAGCTGAGCGCAGAGCATGCGCGGCACGGCCAGGCGCTCGACCTCGCCGGGCCGTCGAAGGCGCTGGGGATCCCGGCGTCGCTCGCGCAGCACATGCCGGTGTTCTCGCAGAGCGTGGGCAGCACGCCGCCCGCGGCCGCTCGTGCGCTCTCGACGCACCACCGGGGCCAGAGCGCGGTGTCGCCGCAGGATCTGCTGCTGCGCAAGGGGAGCGACAATAAGCGGAAGCGCTCGAGTTGGGACGGCGGTGCGCACTGACGCGGACGCTGTGCGCGTGCGTTGGGATCTGGAGGGTTTGGTATAACGTTGCGTCGGGCTTGGTCGCATTGCATATTCGGAGTTTTGCATATTAGTGCTCTTCATGTTTTCTCTTCATTCTCACTGCATGTCGCATCGTTCAGTCTGGCACCACGCATTTGGGCATCGTCGTCTCGTCATTATGTCTGCTTAATACATTGACCATATGCCTGCGTAGGTTTCATGATGTTGATGACGTGCCTGACTCGGAAAATTCGGGTGCTCAAGCTCAAGATCGGAACACACGACCAAAATCCCAAAACCCCGAGAAACAGTCTCTGATTATTTGTCGACATACGATGTTCTACTACACAACATCCCAAGGATTCAATATTCAATACCGATACACACTTACCTATTCTGCAGCCTAGAGCGAGGCCTTTCCTCTCGGTTCATACGGGAGGAAAAGCGCAATCACTCCGCTGCCATGATCAGACCGCCCGAGACATACACGGGCACCGCCGTCTCGAGGTTAGCGTACAACGCTATCACCGGAGCCTGCACGGGTGCCGAAGTGAGTCTGCGGAGCACCACCAAACAGCGTTTCAGTGAACACCCTCACAATGATGCCGAAGACGCGAGTCGCAGTCGCAGTGAGGCCGTTGCCCGTCCCGCGGTCCTTGGCGGGGAACACCTCGGGGGATATTGCGTACAAGACCCCATACATGATCTGGGATCGTGCGTCAGCACACCCGCACGGCGGACGCATCGGCTCCCCACTCACGTTGCTTGCAAACGCATACCTGCACCCGAACAGACAGACCCTCAACGTCAGACGTCAGCGTCTACGCACGGGGCGAGGCCACGCACCCGCAGTTCCACCCGAGCAGCGCGTCCGAGCTCCGGGCGGTGGTGCTCGCGAAGAGGAACACCCCAGTGAGCCCTTTATTTTTGCGCGGGGGTCGTTGAATAGTGAGACCACGTGCAGAGGAGGGACGACTTGCCCGACGAGAGCGCGAGCGCGCCTTTGCGCCCGATGTATCGCTGCTCCACCATCCACCCCGCGAAGAACGCGGAGGGCACGCCGATCACGCCGAGTATGACTTCCTGCATGGGCACATGTGAGAACGAGCGCGGGTGATAGCGGGGTGGGCGTACGTTGCGGTAGGTTGTGTAGTACGTGCTGTCCCCGAATTTGGCGCCGCGGCTTGCGAGCCTGCAGGAGCGATCTCGTACATGCGGGAACCACGACGCAAGAGGAACACTCACAGGTACGGCAAGAAGCTATTGTAGAGAGTCGAGGCAAGTCCGATGATGCCTGCGGAGCGCGTCAAGACCTCGGAACCAGACGGTCGAGACGCACACTCACCCCAGAGTGCAATGAGCAGGCTGGTGGACCACGCCAGCTTGGGTGTCTCGAACAGCGCCTTGATGTGATGGAGGTTGAACACCGAGCTCTCGCTCAGCAGCTTGCGGCGCCGTGCAGCAGCGGCACCCTTCCCATTCGCTGCCGCAGCCTTCTCCCCTGCGCCAGTCAGCTCCTCCAGTGTGAGAGAAGACGTCTTCCCGTTAAATGCGGCAATACGGTGTATCACGGCGACGGCCTCCTCGTCGCGTCCGCGGCCTATCAGGAAACGCGGGCTCTCCTCGAGGCGGAAGAGGAAGAAGCGGATGGCCCAGAGAATGAGCGTCATGCCACCGAGCGTGAAGAGGAAGTATCGCCAGCCCATGTTATCTGCGCGCGCGCATGACGTCGCGCCCTCTGCGCACGAGAAGTTGGCGATAAGGGGCCACGCAATCTATGACATGGTGATGGTGAGATGCGCCGGAATTTCACGCATATACGGAGGCCTACCAAGCTGGCAACGAGCTGTCCGATAGCCCACCATATGGACAGTATCGTCAGGAGATATTGGTGGCTGCCCGGCACAGAGTCTACGAGTCAATGTTAGTTCGCATGTTGTCTGCTTGCAAGAAACTAAGCAAACCTAGGAACACTGCGGAATCTACGGGAAGATTTCCGCCTACGCCCAGACCAACAACGGCAAGTAAGGAGGCAAGGGTCACAAAATTCGATGCTCCCCCGGCTGCGAGGCCAAATATACCAGCGAGCAACAAGGTGGCGTTGAATGATAAGCTAGCAGGTTGTTTCAGTAAATCTATCCATGGCACGATTGGAGGGGTGAACTCACCGTCTCCCCCAGATATCACATCCCAGGCCCCAGAATACAGCCCCGGCGAATAGGCCGATGTTCAGCGCCAATGACAGGAATGGACTCGTAAATTTGAACTCGCTTGTGACCGGGCTCAAGATGAGACCACCAATTAGCTGTTGCTCAAAATCAGGTATGGCCCAGGGAATCTGTAAGCACGCTATTTACCGGCCATACACTGTCGCTGTGAGTCCGAGATAGTGTTAGCCCATAAACTCTACTACTACTAAATCCGGACGCACGCAAACCATCCAAATCCAGCGACGACGAAGAGACACCACTGAATAACGCGGTCATAAGTGGGATCGTCGCTCATTTAGACTCACGCTTGGCAGATCTTACCTGGTACTTGCCCATCCCGATTTCCTGAACGGCACGACTCAAAATGCGAGACTTGGCCATGTACACGGGATCCATCGTTCCCTCTTCAAAGAGATCGTCGACGGTAGAATCCTGCACAGACACGGATGGGGCATTCACGCCGTCTGTGAAGTCCTTCTTCTCCATATCTGCGGAAGTGCGTGTTGAGGGATCGTTCGCCATTCGCCAGGGGGGGGGGGGTTGAACGTTGAAGGCTTAGATCTGGGACGTGGGGGTGGAGGTCAAGCTTGGGAGCACGGGGGCCCGAGGTAGAATTTATACATACATGATCGCGGCGCCACGCTAAGATCATTGAGCGCGGTGCAACGCCTTCCATACACGGCCGTTTTCCAACACATGATTACTCATCGCACCCTGTGATTTTCAAGATACAAGACAAAGACGTCCCACGAGATCATCCCCGCACATGTACCATCCCCGCTTCAACATTCACCGACGACCTGACCTGGCGGACGGAGACATCGGAGATATCAGGTGGCGGCAGAACGCGCGTTAACGCGAACTTGGCCGTCTAATATCGACGCGACATTGCATTCAAGTAAAACGTGTAATGAGCACACAGCAGGTGCAACAGCAGACGAATGCAATGTGAGATTGATACAGTGACACTTGGCAGTAATCCTTGAACGCATGAGACGCCCTATGCTGAGGCACGAGTATCCGTGGGTCGATCTACACTTTCGACCACTAGGAACCGACGTGCGACGCACCCTCCGCCTGGCACAGCGCGCCTGGCGCAGGACCTGCATGCGAAAACTTCAAAGGTAGCAACTAGTTAAGCATGCGGTACTCACGGGAATGACAAGTTACTAAGATATCGATGCGCATTCCGATCTCCTTCATGTCAGAAATATATGTGGTGTAGGGGGGGAGGCCGTTGAACGCGCCCGAGAAGAAGCCGTACACAATCGCGTACGCCATGAGTGGCGCGAGTGTCTTCGCGAGGTCCAGCAGAAGGCTAGTCATTTAGGGGTATGAGGCCTTGTATACGACTGAGCAATCGAGAGTCACCGAGGTCGAGAAGTATATGTGGAAGGAAACATACCTTGGAAGATAGATGCGCATTCGATGATTCGCGGGGCAGGATTTCCTAACGCCATATTTCCGAAGGAGTCCTTCCGCCCACAGGCAGTCGCAGGTATGTAGGAGTACGACTGGAAGGAGATCACTAGTTCCCCGATGTGAATGTAGGGAGGAAGCAACTCGAGATCGCCCGCTAAATAATATCCAATGCTAATGAGCCAACAACTCGTAGTATATAACAGCGCACTGAAACTCTTACATTCACGGGCCACGACAAGTCCTCATGCGTACACGCGCGGAAACTGACGCTGCACTTCTGTGCACAGCCAGCTAACCCTTTCCGTACCCATGCTGACCATATGGTCGAATTCCAGCCACTTGAGGCCGGCTAACCGCGACAACACGTCTGTGCGATCACAATGGAGCTCGCCGAGGTCTCAGTCGTCCATGTCATCTGAGAGGTAAATTGTGACATGTTTGAGGCTGCCCCACGTGCAGACAGGGATAGAAACATAATGTGCAAGGAATTTCGAGGGTGCCAATATGTTTATGTCAACATGCCCAAGATTCCTCCACACCATGTCTCTACCCCTGCGTCCTATGGGGAGCCTCGAGCGACCTTCACGAACATATTTGGAGCACAAGTTAGCTGAATAAGCTCAAAGATCTGGACCCAGCTCAATGGTCCAGCAGATTCTGGTATATGTCTTTGGATGCACCCACAACTTCTCCCATAGAAGAGTAATCAGAGTGTTGAGCAGCTTGTTCAGAACCTGATCTAACTCACTGGCAACATGGCGGTCGTCCTGGTGCGACAGCTCTGGGAGGACAAGCCGGAGCGTCCTGAGCCATCAGTGACAGGACTCGAGGCTCAGATTAAATGTTGGGTCAGAGTAAGACGGTGGCACTGCGAGGATGCAAGACCGGAACAGACGAACCGACAGAGTCCGCCGATATCTGCGCCTTTTGAATGATGTCGAAGCAAATGCTCATTGCTCACATTGTGGAGGGATGGTCCAATGGCTCACAACAGTCTACCGAGGGGCTTTACGTCCTCCGTGTGCCGGGATGGTACGCGTTCTTCGTTCAGCTGACGTCCGTGCAGACAAGGGTTGGAGAGGTTGGGAAGGGACGCGACAAGCTGTCCGAATTCGGTGAACGTCGCAAATCGCATGCTGACGAGGTCGACCTGGCGATGGTCTATATAAACTCGAAGACTTCGGCTGAGAGTGTCCGATACAAGGCGACCATGAGAGTCCGACGAGGTAAATTGAAGATAAGCTCACGTTCAGCCTTGAGGAATGAAGACGTTCCTAATATAAAAGGAGTGGTTTCTGAATGGCCTCGCCGACGTCGAACGCAGATTGACATGAGAGTATGAGTACGCAATAAATATGTCGACACTTCATGCATCGTTGTGGTTAGTTACCGCGAGCGACCAATTAAGCGCTAGCACTCTGACACGCCTTAGACTCCAGAGTTCTCGACGCACTGCAAGCACACAGGATATGGTATAATAACATGTCTATTCATGGTGAGTGATACACGAATGCCCGACTACGCGTCTCCAGGGTTATGGTAGAATACATAGGAATAGGATTAGGCTGCTGGAGACGGGGAAGAACGAGGGACGGTATAATCGGACAGGACGGCAACGGTGGTGGTGACCGGTAACTAGCAATACAATGAGAGGCAACGAATGAACCTAACTGTTCAGACATGGTGGTGAGGGGAGAGACCAAGATAGCGCGAGGGATGTGTTGTGTATTTTTTTGCGTTCCATAAGCATGAGCGATGAGTGGAGGGATTAGACAATATCGGCGTCGTGCTTGGGCACCGATGAGGGAACGTCTGGGATCTGACGCTCGACGACGGAGACATCCAGCACAGGCGCAGGGCGTGCGATGGATGGTGAAGGCGGGAGGAGGGCGAGGAACTGCTTGTCGAATTCTTGGAGTCGGCGGGAGATGGGACGAATGTGCTCGAGCCAGCGAGTGCGCGGATGGCGAATAGGGCATCTTAAGATCGGTCTCGTCCGCAATAGAAATGGAGGACAGCCGATCCGAAAATGACTCCAGCGAGTCGCGGCGACGGTTGCGTTGCTGCACAAACGTCGGGATAGTGATGCGACCGACCGACCGCATAGTTGGCTTCGAGGTGTTGAAGCTAGTCACGAATGATGTCAATGACCGCAATAAATAGAGGTGAGAGACAGACATACCCTGAAGAACCAGCACGATCCAACCAGCTGGTGGACAACCCAACACGTTTCGCGACTGTCGTCGCGGCCACGTAGTAGTGCTTGCGTGCCTCCTCGGCCAGGCCAAAGAACGCGAAGAACATCAACGGACAAATGATGACAGTCCAGAAGTCGAAGTCGAAGCTCGAAACAGTGGCAGGGTCCATGCGCCACAAGACAGCCGGGTACTGGCCGACCCGCGAGAAGTTAGAATGGAGATCGCCGTAGCCACGCCACTTGTATAGTGGGTACTGGGCGTTATGCACGATTGTGTATACGCCCAGGGGAACAGTGGTGCACATCTCCAAAGCCGCCAGACCCATGAGGCGCAAGTACCGATGGTAAGTCAGGTTGGAGTTGGACGTCATCAGCTCGTTGAACTGCTTTCGCCGCTTCACGAACGCGCGAAGCGTGAGGACTAAGAGTGGACCGTCAATCTCATGGCAAGACAACGCAAATGACAAATCGGACGCACAGCAATACACCGCCGAGACACAACCAACCACGACCGGCCACGACTGTTCGAGGAAGTACGACATAATCGTGTTCGGGATTTCGTACGCGCAACCGTAACCCTCGAATATATCGAAACGGTGACCCTGAATGAACCAATCTGAACCACATATGAACACATATACCAAGAGAAAAACGATTAGAACACATACAGATACCGACTTGCACGGCCGGAATTCCCAATCCGATAGCAAGATCCGCCCAGACCATACGACGCTTGTCTGCACGGCTGAGCGACACCGTAGACACAGTAGCAATCTTGTACAGACGGCGATTGATGACGAGTGAAGCAGTACAGATACCAATCCCGGAAGCGAGCTTCCACCGGGACGCTGTTTGCATGTCAGTCTACAGGCCTAAAGCGAATATCGACGGAACACTCACTGATATCGCACCATATCGGAGACCAATTGATCGCGTTATTCTTCCAGATGATACAGTTAATGAACTGGATCAGGCACTGGCTGCCGCTCCAGAAGATATACATGACGCAGCCAACGTTCCACGCTTCGATGGGAATGAGCGCGTCGCCCCACTCAAAGAAGTGATAACACACCTTCCAAATGCCAATAGAGGGGGATGGACGCCAATACAAACCCAATGAACGACATGGCAATGACTGCATTTTGCTCAGCAGGCCACGAGACAACCATCTTGCTGAAGTTCTGACAGGACAGGAAAGTCGCAGGTAGATCGATATGATGAGCCGACGAGATATGTCGACGTCAGAGGGCGGTTCGATGGGCAAGATAGTGGCTGCGAGGGTGCGAACAGCAGCTGGGGTCGTACTCATCACAGCGCGAGTTCTTAAAATCGTCGTCGGCAGTTCTCCCTTATGGTCGAAAAGGGACCATAGTTTGTGTTCGCGTACCAACTCGATGGTCATACCACGCAGTTCGGGGTTAGATGGAAGCAGATACAGGATCGCTTGTGCCTTCCATATATGGAAGCTCGTTTGTACTTGGGCCCAATGAGGAAAGCGGCAACATGACATGCACATGGCACCGGAGCGCGAGGCCCAGGTAATCAGCATCTAAACCCAAAGTGCTATCAAGGAAGAGGCCATAGCGAGGAACGCGTAGAGGAACGTGGCGAGTCCAGAACGGAGCAGCAATGGCGCAGAGGGGCGGATATCACGTACAAGGCGACAGAGAACAAGGAGACCCTTGAAGGGCAGCCCATCCGCGGAAATCAATGTCCGTAGCAGCAGAACGTAAAATGTTTAGCATTCCTCGCAAGACCATATCAAGAAGGCTGGTCGGAGAGCGTGCCGATAGCGCTAGGACGAGATAGCAAGGAGGTTGGCTCGACAGCTCTCGCCCATTATCCCTGGAGAGGAAATGCATGCGCGCACATAACACGAGGAGGTGAGCGACAATACATTGGGTTTTCTAGCATCTAATTGAACAAGTCACTTACATCGGTTCAAGGTGCATCACCTCCCTCCGCAGCCCAGTTAATCACTCTCCGTATTGGGGTCCGCCTAGTTTCGAGGCCATCGCCGGAAACGAAACGCAGTGGACAGCTATGGCAGGGCGACAGGACATGGAGGTGCAACACAGAAGAGACAGACGAAGGACGCATTGGCCACTGGTATATGTATGCGGGAGACGCCGGAGTCAGCTATTGTCTGTGGGCGCTTACTCACTTATTGTCTTGCCATCAGAATCACAGGCCGACCATTTCGTCCAGCGACAAATTCACCACCCGAGTCATCTAAGTTATTTGAGGTGGGTGCGCTCGGCCCTCACATCGACGAGATGGCGGGCTATGCCACATGGTTCAGCAGAGCCAATTTCGCCGCTGTAACACGCTCTCCGTACAGGCCTGCCACGGTGGGTCGAGTCATGTCACCCCGCTGAGCATGTCCCGACGACTGAAAACGGTAAGTATGGCGGGGGCCATCAATACTGGGGGCGGCGCGTACCTCCAAATTCGCATGCATAACAAGTCATGTTTGTTCGGATCAGCACGTCTCTGGCATTTCAACCTAGACTTTCTCCAAAACCGTAATGTCTGTCCCTCGCCTCTTTTGTGTGTCTCTTCCGACAATGACGCAGCATATCTTGTTTCCGTCGGCCGGTTACATGTGCGTATGCCCAAATCGCGACATCTAGCTGCGCTGATCTGGCAGAACGCACATGCATCTATCTGCCACGCTCGTATCCGCCATCCTCATATCTCATTTTCTGTAGGCTGTTCCCCGTCCCGACATACGCCATCTCAGATGCGCGGTCCCAATTGTCTCTCTGTGAGTCGTCACGGGATCATATGTGCGTGCGTACGCCCTCGGACCTTCAAGATAGGAACTTTGACCCGCCGTAGCGAAGCCGACGAGAGACAATTGGGCGCGCGGAGATCCGTCGCTGCGAATGTCAGACCTGTGCCCTCGCCTGTCAACCCGGCGCGCCCATCCGCGCCCCGCGGGACGCAATTGTTTTGAGTTTCTCTTAACGACAGATCTCTCCGCACCTGCAGATGGTATAAGTACAGAGGCTGCTTCTCGAGAGACCTACATCCAGCAACAGTCTGACGACCCAGAGCCTCTTCAGTGCTCCTTCTTCCACCCTAGCGGCACCTTCGTCTCTTCACTTACCCTCGATCACCCCCATTTACGCATCACGATCTACCATGGACGCTTTCTTCACTGTTGCATCCCCCGTCCCCGCCGAGTCCGAGGCCGAGTTTGTCTCGCAGGCGACACAAACCCCCGAAGAGGCCTCTGCGCCCTTCGACTTCGAGAGGGAGGCAGGCTTCTCCCAGTATACCTGCTGCATCATCGCATGAGACCCCTCACTGTACCCATACTCAGTGCGTCTCCATCATCCGCCGTGTCCGCGATGTCGCTGACGCACCCGCGAACAATAGATGACCCCACGACCACGTCTCACAACCTTACGTCCACCTAATCCCCAATGTACCCTACGCACCTGCTGCACCGCGCGCCCATTGCCCCGCGTCACACCACCCGCACCAGCTGCCCCGTGGTCCACACCTTCGCTCATTCAGCCCCCTGCACACGGACGTTTCCACTAGGATACCGCTTCGTTCTCTACCTGTACTCTTCGCTCGCGCTCTGCTGTATCGCGCATACGGACGCTTTCCCATTGTTCCTTCCCTTCATCTTGTTGTAGCATTCGGTTTGACGCGGTGTTGAGGGGTGTACACACGACACGTGTCGATCACCTCCCCGGCGGAGCTTTCGAAGCACGGACAGACATCGGACTGTAGCTGTAGAGTATCGTTGATGCGGGCGAGCGCCCCACAGCAGGTCTAATTACGAGTTTTGATTTACGCTCTTAATGGATCAGGACCAATAGTGACGATGCATTGAGTCACTCTGGATCTCTTGTGCTCTGACGGCATCCACATAGAAAGGACCTCGAAGTACATGACGACGCCGAGCTCACCACATACTAGTGTATGAGCAACCGCGCGGAACTCCCTTATCGGGCAGTCTTGCACAGACGCCGGTGGGCGGGGCGTTGAGTAGCCTCGTGGACTATGGCCATAATAGGCATTTCAAGTTTGCGCTCATCGCCTAGTGAGCGTGTCTTTGCATGTTTGGGCCGCAGTGGACTCTGTGGTCGCATTAATACGCCCTAAAACAGTGGCATCAGCAGGCAACTGCCATGCGGAATGATAGGCACACATACTATCAATCTCTAAGACAAGAGTCCTTCCCAAAGTTCGTTCTAGACACTTGCGCAGTGCGTTCGCTCTGATGTAGCAGCACGAGTTGAGGTTTCGAATATACGTGATGTTACTATGTAAAGAGAACAATGCGGAAGGGAGCCGGGAAACCCTGTCGACATAGGCTACCAAGAATGGCAGGTGTAATGCTTCGAGACCTCAAGGCCTCACCCACTGAGCGCGCGCCGAAGCTCATGACCAGACTAGGCAAAAATATACTTGAAGTGCTAATACCATATGCTCCAGCTGCCATGCCAGGCGTACAAATACAGGGGATATCATGAGCGTGAGTGCCAGCTAGGACCACAGGACTAGAGGCGGGCATATACAGAGACCAGGATATACGGCTAATACTGCCCCGCCAAGAGGGGGAGGAGGGAGTGGGGGTGATAACTGTGTCAAGACACGGGGCCAACGACAGGCAAATTAGGATTCCAGACCGAGCAGCGTCCCAGAAACGACCATAAGGAGAAGACAAAAGACCGATCACGTATACGGCACGCAGCCCGGGCCAGGAGCACACGCACTCGACGGCCGCGTGCATCACACGACCGGCAAACCTTCTTCACAGGAGGCACGACCGTGCCCAGGACGTGGACGCTGGCGCGGTACGGCCACAGCAGGTCCGCTCTGCACAGTCGAACGCCCACTGGCCGCACGACCGCGCCTTCGGCGGGGCAGCAGATGCCCCGCTCCTGCTGCGGCTGCGGGTGCGCCGCGCCTTGTCTCGCGCCCGATAGTCCGGAGAGAGCATGGCGACCCTGTCGTGGTCCGAGACGTACGTCCCGTCCGAGTCCCCGTCCGAGTGCTCCGCCTCGGGGATCGTCGCGAGCCGCGCGGCAGCGTGCTTGGCGTCCCCGCGAACACGCAGCGGGATGCTGTTCCCGCTTACCGCCGTGCCCGCGCTCTCCTCGCTGCTGCCGCTGCCGGACTTCTCGGGCCCCACGTCTGCCGCGCCGAGGGACCAGAGCATCTGCGGCGCGCGCAGGACCGCGGCGATGCAGCCCTGCACACGCGTATACAGCGCCGCGTATTGCCTGGGAACGACAGGGGCGCACGCCTTGAGTGCGGCGACGTCTTTGCGCCTGCGTTCTTCGAGCTGTGTGAGGCCCATCTCGAGGGAAGCGAGGCGCGCGCCGAGGGCGCTGCGGGCGGAGTCGGCGCGGCGCTCCCCGCGTTTTGCCCCGCGCTCGAGCTCGCCCATCGCTTCGCTGAGGTCGTCGCAGACGCCCTGGAGGCGCTCTGCATGAACGGCGTGTGCGCGCAGGGTACTCAGTTCACGCTCGAGAGCCGTGACGCGCTTCAGGGTCCGGGTCATCTGTGCACGGAGGACTGCGGTGTCGGATAAGGGATCGGGAGGGGGATGGTGCACGGCGTTGTGGAGGGCATCGGTACGCGCGCGGAGGCGGGAGATGAGGTGGGACCAGGGGCGGATACCGGTGGCGAGGACGAAGAGGGTGGTGCTGAACCAGGACAGTACTCGTTCTCCACCGAGTGCAGAGGTGACGTGTTGGAGAAATAGGGCGCCGAGGAGCGGGGAAATGACCGTGATTGCCAGATAGAACAACTCTCGCCTGCGGAGCTCCGTTTGCGCAATGGCTGCGAGGCGTGCGTTGGGGTCATTAGCGTTCGCTGGAACAATAGAGGGAGTCGGTTTGCGAGGGAGTGACGATTGATACAATTTCCAGGGAACTAGCGCAGATAACGCGTGAGAGGCATTGCACAAAGATAACAGGAAAACTCACTCTCAATTAGCTGATGCAGATAGAATATGAGGAGAATTATGAGGAAGAGGTTCTTGATATGGTCTCCACCAGTGAGCCAGTTGCCGATGGGCGAAACGAAGGCGACGATGATAGACAGATCAAGATCCGCCCATGAGCTGCTTCGCTCAGCGACACGCGTATTGCTGGGCCTTGGGTTTGCTGACGGTGGTGCAGGTGTGATCTTCTCTTTACCCTTGCCACCCCCCTCGTCATGCAACTCCTCCACATCGTCCTCATCGCCACTTTCACTGCCATCGTCGTCCGATTTCTGTTCTCCTTCCTCGCTGCCACCGTCGCTGAGCATCCCATAGAGCTCAGCATCGCGCAGATTCTCGCGACTGAGGGGAGGAGTGGTAAGTCGAGACGAGCCAGCTTGAGAGGATCCGTTGGCCATGACCAAGTCGGAAAGGATGGTTGAGGCTTAGTGGCAAGGTGGAATGCAACGTGTTTGCGGCGAGGACGCGACGAAGTGCGTAAGATGCGCCCTGCTTCCACAACGCGCAACTGTCATTTAATCGTAGAGCACGTTGCGCAAAGCCCATTCACGTACGTCCCGCGTTCAGCACTGCGCCGATATCCGAGTTACAGACATGCAGTTCGGTGGGCAGAGGCTAGACGATATCCCTGGGCCACCCTGGCTTCCAGTTGTGCGGCAGTGGCTGTGTGGCAAAGCCCTTGCCTGTGTCGATGGAGCGCTGGAGCGATGAGTACGAGAAGGCGGGAACGTCGGGAAGCAGAACGCGATGCTCCGCGTGACGCGATTCAGGCGGTTTGTGGCTGATAAGGTTCCCGTTATTAATTGTTAATAGCCACTTTAGGCCTTATCATGTCGAAACGTGGGCCAGCGTCTCGCATCTTGCTCTCATGCTTCCACGACGAACTGGCCAGTGGCAATTGGCCTGCCCCCCTCGCACGAAGGCCGCACGATTCCACCGGTCGTGGCCTTACGACAACAAACACTTTCTACGCAAAGTTCAAACATCTGCGTCGTCGTCATGTTTCCGCTCACCCGATTGAATCCTGTTGACATGCGGGCTGGCGCGCTCGGTTCTTCCAACCCGGTCGTTATCATCCTCCATCTTGTTTCCGTTATTGTTCTCGACATGCTGCTGGTGGGCTGAATGGCGCTGCGGCATCGTTGTCCTCCCGAACAGTCTCGCTAGCCTATCCGCACAACCCTGCTGTGTTATCCGATCTCGTGCGTTGTGTGCAGATCAGATTGAGACCTCATGTTGTCTTCCTCACAGAATTCACTCCACCGCATCCCTGCTGCGCAGCTTGTATTGTTCGCCGCCAGCCTGTTCTGGACGTACACGAATTTTGTCAACTTTATTCGCAAGGTTGCGGTCCCATTAGGCGGCGTCCTGCAGTCACGCCCCGTCATATATCCCCATTGGTCTGCTTCTTGTGAATCTTGTCCTACGAGAATCTATTTCTGGCATTGCGGTGGGGTTCGCGCTCCAGATCAGTCCCCGTGTCGACCTTCGCCAAGGTAAACGTGCCGGGGGTTCTGCAGTAGAGCGCAATACCAGCGACACAATAATGTCTTATCTCCCACTTTCATCGTTCTCTGCACAGCTCTGTTCTGTCTGGTCTCATGGTTGGAATACGACTCTGGAGTGGTTGCCTTGGTATGTTCTCCGCTGTTGCCGAATTTGTCTTAATTACCCTTCCCGAAGGTATTGTCGGCCTCCCCGGCCTTCGTTGATATCCCAGACTACAATCAGATATATCTCCGCTCGAGCGAGTCAGGCTCGTCGAGAACCTTGCAGTTCATCCTCCTGATACGTCGCAGGCCTCGTCACGTGATTTGCACATAACAATAAGGTGTGCCTAATCCAAGCGAGATGGGCGATCACGACGTGCTAGCCCCATACATTGGCACGAGAGAGCTCCGGGAAAGCAACCGCACTCATCATGATACGGCATCTTGCTTTTTGTTGAGCAGGTTTCTGTGCCGGAGGGCTCACGCTAGTCAGTCTTGTGTGAATCCGAACTCAATCCACCTAGCTTTGCGTCACAACAATAACCGGTGCGTGCTTGCCTGTTCATGGAGGACCTCTCAGCAGTCCTTTCCGTTGGGAGGCTTCCCGGAGATGAGAAGTTGCTGCTTCCCCAGGCGTTCCGTGCACTGTCAGATTCGGCAGGGCCGATTGACAAGGTCTGCATCGAGATGCGCAACGCAAGACAATAGTATACGCACATGTCCTTCGGGTGTCCATCCGGCAAGTAAAGTCATCACTCCCTCTAACTGACGGCAGCCCTCCGCGGTCGCCGACGCTCGTGGCTGTCTTATTGTCTCTGTGCGCCTCCCTTCTCAAACCTCCGGTACCTGGGATTCGCATAAATTGGAAGACCTGCGCAGGACGTTCCGGCAGCAACGAGCTTCAATCAGACTTCACAGCCCACCGCGACTCTCGAGTCTTGTTCTTCCAGCCGTCCTCGCCCTCACCAGCTGCAATGGACTCCTTCACCGTCGCATCGCCCGTCCCCGCCCCCGTCTCCGTCGAGGAGACCGAGATACCCACCACGTTCGACAGCGGGAGCGGCGGCAGCAACCAGAACTGCGTCATTGCCTGAGCGCCGCGCCTCGGTACGCGTTCTCACGTTTTCCCGTGCCTTGCGCCCCTGGCTGACATCCCCTGAGCAGCGCAGCCCACTATATCCCCTTCGCTTTCGTCTTCAGCTTCGGCTTCGCATTGGGCACCGCTGCACTCTTCGTTCTCGCGCGGTGTCCGCATCACATTTGACGCTTCGTCCGCGTTTGCATAAGTTATCTTCTTCGACTTGGCCTGGGGGGTGTACGCTGTCGTAGTAACCGGATATAGATCTATGGGGAGGGGGGGATGCCAGAGGGGATTTCGGAGTTTGTCCTGGAAGCGGTTCCAGTCGACGTTGTAGGATTGTAATACACATATGTGCTGTACTCGCACAGGCGACGAGGACATATGCGCGTTGTTATGACATGATATGACATGATATGATATGATATGATAATGCGCGCGTGAACGTTGAGCGACATACCTAGATGGTATCATTTATTCGTCTGTACGTCGACGCAGTGCGGATAGCATTTACTCGTTATAGATCTGCGTTGAGATCTAGTCGGTCTTACTGACAGGATTGATCGGTCGAGTAGCTGGCTATAGAGCGTCCCTCAGCGCTATTAGCATTGTATGGGCTACGCCCTCAAGCAGATATGATACAGATGCAAGGCTACATGGTGTACGCAGAAACGGGCGACAGGCAAAACGAAAGTATTCCAAGTGATTTATACAAGATACAGAACTGCGAACGAAACGAAGGTATGTATGGTAGGGGAACAGCGAACGCAGTGAACAAGAACAGTGGGGTGTCGTATTCGGAACCGCATATCCATTCTCTATACATGACCGAGCGCGCCCCGCCCTGTCCTGTCCAGCGGAGGACGCACACAGACGGAGGGGTAGATCACGCCGTCTCCTGCACCACGGTCATGTAGATCGCGCCCACGCCGCTGTCCATCGCCTGCCGCACCCGCAGACTCCGCGCCATGGCATTCTCCCTGCTCCTCGCGCGCCGCACCGTGACGGGCCGCGCGCCGCCAGCCCGATCCCCGGCGCAGCCGCAGACGCCTGCGCGTCCGCGAACGGCGGGAGGTGCGGCGGCGGCGGCGCGTCGTGCAGGACGAACCCGAGCTCACGCGCGTACGCGTGCGCGCTGATCGTCGACGACGCAACGCTCGTGCAGATGCTTCCCGGACGGGAGTGTGAGGGGGAGGGGGTGGGCGTGGGCGGCGAGACTGTGATGGGGACGACTGGGGAGGTGGGGAACAGCGAGGGCGGGCGGGGCCAGGGCGCTGACAGGATCGAGTTCGGACGCGAGTCTGGGGGCTCGTGCGTCGGCGAGAGCTCTCGTGTGGGAGAGGGGCGGAGTGCCTCCGCTGGGAGAGGGGCGGGTTTGCTCGGTCGGTGGATGGAGGACTGCGGCGGTGGACGTCCGAGCGCCGAGCGCCCCGTGGGCGACTCCAGATACGTGAGCGTGGACTGCATGAACGCGTCCGAGTCGTCTGACGCTGACGACGTCGGCGCGCTCGTCGCGCCTTCGCCGAAATCGGGGATCGAGAGGCGTGCGGGCTTGGGCTTGAAGGGGCTGCTCGGGCGGAGTGTGTCGTCCCACATGGACTTGAGGCGGTATACTGGGATGGAAAACTTGGGGCTTTTGAGCCTCATATGCGGGCGCAGGTCCATGAAGGAGCTGTCCTCGGCTGGCCTGCGCAGGATCGTGGTGCGGAACCATGCCGCGATGGAGCGATATGCACCTAGTGTCTCCTCCGGCGTGCCGCTTGCGAAAGCCCCAGCACACGAAGATATGATGAGGACCAGAGACGATGCAGGAACAACCCACATCGAGAACTCGATACTTGTCAGATCCAATATCGTGGTGTGAGGGATAACGTTCACTATCGAGAGATGAGCGTGCACGAGCGCCCAAGATGACCATGCCTGTATATCTCCGGAGGACGTGATTCGCGCGTAAATCGACAAGGCGACCGAGGAGATGACAAGCGAGACGATGACAGTCGAGGTGATTAGTGGACGAGCAATGGTGGTGTAGGGAAGCCTTCGCGAATCTGCCATGGTAGATCCGAGCGTCGCCGGACCAAGTTTGGAGTAGTTGACAACAGCGAGACATGCATAGACAAGGGTAATGCTACAGAGGACCAAAGGAGGGAGCCAGATCAAGATTATTGCAGGAATAGATGGATACAGCGAGGCAATACAGCCGAAGTCTTCAATGAGATCAAATCGATAATCTTGCACGATGATGTCTGTGGGTAGAACATTAGAGAAGCCCACATAGATATATCTTTAGGAACTCACGCAGAGCCATATATACTACAGGTAAAGTGATGCAAAGTAGGAAATCGAACGAAAGGAGGCAATGTCGTTGCTTGGTCTCTATTCTGGCAGTGCAACGCTGCAATTGGCGGCAAAGGCATAGACACGCCGCCGGCAGCGCTGTCTGTGCGCCTAGCAGCACCTTTGTGGCTAGATAAATCGGATCAACAATAATATCGTCAGCGAACTGGACGCCACAGCGCTCGCCCAAGAATAATATCACAATACGGACGCACCAATGTCACACCATATTGGGATATGGGATAGTGAGTTGCCGGCCCATACCACGGTGTTCACTCCCTCGATGACGTTACATGACCAGAGCCATACGATGAGCGAAATCATCGCGACATTCCGGGAGGACCAATATGCAGGAAGGATCCCAAGAAGCAGCGCCGCGCAGAGAAAGGACAGAACGGTCAGTTCGACATGCATAGCAAACCTTGGCAATTTGATATCACAATAGTACGCGGAGGGATCGCGGAACAGTGTAGGATCAGTGGAGTATAGGGCTACAGTGTGGAGACGCGGGCACATTAGGTTGGATATCACGAAGCCTGGCGTCCGGGGCATTGGATGGCAAGAGTGAAGTGGATCCTCATTATTTCAAGAAATCGGCTAATTGCCTGCATTCTCCGGGGGGAGGCGCCGGTAGGAGAACAACAAGAGTCCGACGAGGAAAACAACAAGGCCCAGCAGTGCCGTCGCCACACCCATTAACGTGGCATGTATGTCATCGAGCAGCACAGCGGCGCGTCTCTCGAAGCATTGCGAACAATAAGGGGAAAGCCATAATTGGGAGAACTGTTGCGTGTGCCAGAATGGGAGATCGTATGTAGTTGCCTGTTATGGCAATTGCAGTGGAAGATCCACCGTTCGTCGATTACGGCCCCGCTTCATGATCAGGCCTAGTCCCACACACAGAATACGCAGTCTCTGCGAGTAGACGTCCCCTTCTAGAGCGTCGGAATGAAAGGAATAGATGATGAGTATAGTACTGATTGGGATGAAGGAACGTCGACCAGGAGCAACCGTGCGCTCACCTAGATCATCTTGCAATCATTTGAATGAGATGATGCGTGTGTTGTTCTCAACTTTACAAGATCATGAAAACGACAAGACTGATCAACGAGTGGTACACATGGTTTCTCTAGAGCTCTTCCAGCTCTGGCCACGGGGACATACCACGATTTTCGAGCGCTCGGAAGCACTGGTGGCAGATGATCGAAGTTCAGATACCACGGCAGTTGCCGATGTCACCGCCCCTTCGACAGACAGCGTTCTTCAGTGTTGCTCATACAAATATATCGGCGGCCTATCACGGGTACTCCCCCGTTTACTTGAACCTCATACTGCATCATCATCCCAAGCACTCTGCTGGCTGTATATACCGCTTATTCTACAGAGGATCATATCGTCTGGAAGCTTGCAATACTCTGACTCGTTCGCTTTCTGAACTCGTTTTGTCTGGACAACTGTCCTCGAAGAGTGGTCGCAGTCCGACTTCAAGCTTCAAGCTCCTGTCATTCATCTGACCGACAATTGTTGGATTGCCCTGGACAAATATTCGATGCCGTCATACTATGTTGTGCTCTAATTGACAAATACTCAGGCCCTTGCTCATTTGGTTCAATCTCTCACACTATTCATCATTGGGTACTGCTTGACCTGCGAACAACGCTGACAACATGGGCCGTCCAAGGCCCATCTTTCGAACACTTGATGACATTCGGCTGCAGAAGTCAAGTGGACGGATGGATAACTGCTGATTGCGCCGATCACTGCTATTGATGTACGTAAGCGACTCTAATTGTTCTCTCTAATTGTCTTCGTCGCGCGGGCGCAGTGCTTTAAGTCGCGCTCTGGGATAGCGGTGGCAGCTTCAGCACCCTTTCTCTTGGGTATCACGACCCCCCAACGTCTGTCCTTCACTCCAACTCAGTCCTTGAAGTCTCCACTATCGACTACAGTCTCGCCGCCTCACTGGTCCCAGTATCACGAAATCATCTGAACAGTCAGAATGTTCCCTCACTATCTCCTGGTATCTCTCATCTTTTTTTGGACTGGTGCGTTTCTCTCTTCTGTTATAACATGGCAAGGTTAACCGTCGTTTCCGTCACAGCACTGCAAGGAGCTAAGAGCAGCCCCTCCCCATTCTATTCCCTATATATTCCCACATGTGAATCGAGCAATTCCTCAACTGTGTTGGCGGAACAAGTACGTGTCCTGTTTCTGCGTTCAGAGTACCATCCTGACCACTTCTCTCTGGTCGTTCAGTGCGCATCCGTGTGTCAGCCGGTTCGCGATGTACAGGTAAGTATCGTAGTCTTGTTCCTTACAGCGCGAGGACTCACCCTTACCTCGTAGGATTGTCACCTGAATACCGCGTGTACATGCACCACCGCTCCCGCGGAGGCACTGCAGGCATGCCTCCAATGTCATCTACAGGCGGAGGGAGGATCGCATGGATATGAGGCGACACAACTGATCCCGTCGCGGTTGTCCTGTACGCACTTTTGTCACACATTGTCTCTTCTACCTCCCTAATGTCTGCCTGTACAGCATACGCTGTGGCGTGTGGTGACTCTGTCTTCGCGCGCGCTCAAGACGTTCCGGCCGAAGTAACAACGTCCGAAGAGGACTCGGCATCTCCCTCAGTGAGTGCACGGGAGACTTATGACCGACGCTGTGTGTACGGGCTTCCAGATATCATTGTCCTTCCGCCTGCGCGGCTGGAGATGAACCGCGCATTCATGTGGCCCATCGCGTTCTTCGTCGTGGTGGTGCTATGTATTCTTGAAAATCGTCGACGGACTTCGAAGTAGATTGTAGCCTTTGCCACACGTTTGTATCCTATCACGTTGAATCCATCATTGGATTGTATTTTTATTTGATTTCGCTGAGCTGGGGCGTTGTCGGACCACTCAAATAACATCCAACCGTCTCATGCGCTCGTGGATTTGTTGTTCAACGTTAGCCACAGTGCTCAGTGCTCATGTTTAATACCCTATACCGATTGAAAACAGCCCGAACATTCTGTGAACGGAGCAGGAGCGTTATGATACGCCTCACTGACAAGACATATGACCTTCACGGACCGCTGCCCACTCACCATAGTAGCTTATAGTATGCATGGTTCAATGTACGCCACATCTAGCGCCAGGCTTGTCTCCCGTAGGCAGACCAACGATTGTGATGTGGGAGACGATCACATGGCGCCAGGCCTGTCTTACAATCATTCGAGTGGCCATACCAAACGTTCAGTCAAGATAAATAACTATTCAAAATACAACTATTACGATTCCTGTCCACACAATACACCGCTAGCACACCCGCCCGTCCTAATCCCAAATACAGTTAATCATACGCAGAAGAACTTGAATATGCACCCTCCGCCACGCCCGAGGTTTGCACCATAACGATATGCCGCCTCTCGATGAGCCAGAGGAGGGAACCACGAATAAATACACGGGTTCGTGCGGGGCTGTGGCGCAGGCAAGGGTTCATTAGACGTAGGAACGCATAGCAATGCGCGAAAGACATACTGAGCTGCAATGGTGCACGAACATACGAGAGACTGGTGAACGACTATGCGATGACGCAGTAGCCGGGGTAGCCATTGGGTCTGGTGTCGAAGTTGGTCGGGACATCAGGTGTGGGCTCCGTGGGAGTGTGGACGTCGTCGAAGGTCCGACGAGTAGAGGTCTCGAGGACGAATTGGAGGTTATTCTCGAAGGAATCCATTGATGTTTGAGTTGAATGGTTAAGGAGGGATAATTCTGAGTGAGTTACTAGTGAGAGCGACGTTGCCGTATGCAAAGGAAGGGCGAGTTGGATGCCTGGGTCAGATAGTAAGGACGGTATTTATACAAGAGGCATATTGCTTGCAGATATGAAGCGCTCGGTTACTTGGGTATTGTTTGACCTTTTCGAAAGAACAATGTCAGCGCATAGATATGCTTAGCACTTACGCATAAGATATGGGTCTCTATGGAAGGTGCATGCATTGTACTCTAAACGGAGAATTGTGTCGCGTGGTGACGACTACTTGATATGTCTTGTGATGGCTGTTCTTCAGTGGCACTATGAGTAGACTCTGCACAGCGACTGGATAAGGCAGACTGCAGGATCCCTCGCAGACTCTTGGGAGAAGGACGCCAACCGGAGCCGCAGTGTGGCCACAAACAGTTCGAACAATGGATTGTGACCGGCCGAGTATCAAGTATGCTATTGTCATGTCACACGCGTCAAGAACGTGACCTAAGTATAGGAAGCTTCCATATATGGAAAAAGGGACGGCACTCAGACTTGGCCGGCGGTGGGTCCTCGGTCATTCATCTGTGTAGCTCGGGTGACGAAACGAGGGCCAATTCCTCCATTATCAGGCATGCACCAAGTTCAATTCAGTAAGCGAGACCAAAACTTCTCATTTGAAGGAGCGGCGCGAGCAAGAGGCAGGTGAGTTGACCGGCCGAGCGGACCCTGACAGTATAAGATGCGCTTATGACCATGAAACTCTGTTTTGAGGACCCTGTGAACTTGATCAATTACAGCTGCTTGCAGAACGATAGGCCGCCCCCGGAATTTTAGGTTACAAGCGGGCTTCGAAAGGAAACGCGGTCCGCTGCGATGTACCACCAGTCTCGCACTGTTGCCACCGCAATTGTCGGTATGCCGCCATATGCGATCGTTCTCCGGTCGATGCCGACACTTCGCCCCGCCAATAATTGTGGCGCAGGATGGCGGTCCTCGATTGTTTCGGACCCAGCACTAACCTATTTTTCACGCGTCGGCCTATCGTTCTGCAAGCAGCTGTATCACGGATTGCACTTTGGACTCGGATAAGTCAAACCCTTCAGCTAAGTAGCTTCAAACACGGGAGGCGGAGGTGCCTATTAGGGCGTTGAACATGTTGTAATCATTCGATAATACATTGTTACTATTGTTTCGAATGTTTAGGCCGGTGACAGTCTTCCGGATACCCATCCTCAGCCAATCAGATCGCGAGAATAAGCCTGTTTTGGGAAATATACCGAGCCTAAACATTCGAAAAAATAGTAACAATGTATTATCAAGTATTTGCCTGATGTTCGGGGCTCTAACAGGGCCTCCCGCCTCCCGTGAAACGTCCAGCGCGCGTACCGTGAGCGCATGAGCAGTCGTGAAGCGCGTGAAGGCCCAAGAATGTGTCCGCCTTGTCTCAGGGACTACTAGATCAATTCAGGCGGCTTCGTTATTATCGATAGGCAAAACACAGGAAATCAAATCAAATCAGATTTTAGAGACATAACGGACACACTGTAGACTGGCAATCTGGCTACGCAGCGATGGAAAGAGTACGATATAATATAGGTCGAACAAGGCAGCAATAGACTCGGGCTGAACTCCACAATAAATAAGACTTAAACAATGGCTACATGCGAACGAACGTCGAGGTCGGGCTGGGGCAGTGCTGTCAAGAAACGCATCAATTCGGACAGACCCACGACATAGCGTTGGTCTAAGACTCACCGGATACAATGGATCGGTCTTTCATCAACAGATGGTGCAATAGAACTTCACTCCGTTGCCGTCATGCTCGAAATCCGAAGGAATGTCCAAGTCTTCGGACGAGCGCTGTGCTGCATCGGTAGAACCACTGTCTGGTGGCATCGAATGGATGTCAAGGATGGTGTATGCGTCCATGACGAGTGAGGATGATGGTGCGATATATGAATATAGATCCAAGGCGCGGACTGGCGTTCACGGTGGGTTAAAAGATTGGTACTTGCTCGTCGCCGGGGAGGGGGTTTTTATACCAGCACATATCATGATATTTGACTGAACAATTCGCGGCAGAAGACAATAGTTTTCTACGGTGTCAGACAAAAGAAATCAGCTTAAGCGCTTGTGACGGTCTAATTTGTCACAATAGGTGTAACGCGTAAAGCGGAGCTCGATCAATTATTATCGACTCCGCGGCCTTGTCTCCGCTCACCATTGTCCGTCTGTCCTTTGTTCGACGCTTGCCATGCACCCCACGTATATCATCGAAGATATGAAGACGCTATACCCTCTCATTTTCTCCCCTCACTCGTCTCGGCCCTACTCTTTCTCCCGTCATGACAGCTGATCCAACATACCCTCTCTATGTCGTCGTATCCTTCGTCGGTTTCGTCCTGGCTCTGATCCCACTGCCGTGGCACTGGCAGGCTTGGAACTCAGGCACATGTTATTACATGACATGGACGGCACTCGCATGCCTCAATGAATTCGTAAACTCCGTTATCTGGTCCAGCAACGCGCTCGATATTGCTCCAGTATGGTGTGATATCTGTACTTACGATTTTATCTCTTCCTGTGTCATTTTCTGACGCTTTCTCTATAGCCACCAGGATTACAATCGGTGCATCGGTTGGGATACCTGCCGCCTCGCTCTGTATCAACCGGAGGTTGTACAAAATCGCATGCACTCACGCAGTCGTGTCCACACGCGCTGAGGTAACTGGGATTTCTGTTTGTTGTTTGCCAGATGCTGACCTCGCTATCAGAAACGTCGTACCATCTTGATCGACACTATGATATGTGTGCTTCTCCCTGTGATATACATGGTTCTTGGTAAGACATTCTGCGTCGTTGCCGCCGTCTACTTTGCTAATACTACATGACGGTCAGCCTATGTCGTACAAGGCCACCGGTACAATATCTTCGAGGTCTTAGGATGCTACCCCGCCATATACAACACCCTTTTGGCCTATTTTCTTGTCTACATGTGGCCGGTCGTCATTGGGCTGATTTCGGCCGTATATTGCGGTCAGTATAAGTATTCAGTGCGATACGAGATCCCGCGTTTACATTTTTGTCTCAGTTCTATCGCTGCGCTCTTTGCTGGCACGACAAGCGCAGTTTAAGAAGTTCCTCGCCTCGAATAGCAACTTGACCAGTGGACGCTACTTCCGCCTCATGGCATTGGCCGCGACCGAACTCATTTTCACGGTTCCGTTTGGCATCTACGAGATCTACTCCAATGCCGCTAGTGGAAGCCTTCAGCCTTGGGATGGTTGGGCGAATACTCATTATGACTTTTCTCGAGTCGTCCTTTATCCGGCCGTTGTCTGGACAATGGATCCTTCCGTCGCAGTTCCTTTGCAGTTGAGTCGGTGGATCATTCCAGCATGTGCCTTCGTCTTCTTCTCCTTCTTTGGCTTCGCGGAAGAGGCCAGGAAGCATTATTACAAGCTCTATGTAGCCCTGCTACGGCTATTGCATATCTCTCACATGTCAGAAGATACCTCCAACATGTGCGTGCATTTGTAGTATCGTCATAAAACACCCTTACTGACAGTCCAACAGGTCGAAACACATGTTGCGTCCGCCACACTTCAGTCCATCAAACCCCGAGCTGCCCGTTTATTCACCCCCACTCTCTCGTCCTCCACGATGTCACGTATCGTCAAGTACAGTCTCTGGTTCGGATGGCGAATGGTCTCCTTCTTTGACTTCACTCTCCGAGAAGTTTCCATTGTCTGATTCGGGTGATCTTCTACCCCTGCACCGCAATTCTTGACAATCGTATTCACGCCCCTCGTTTCCATCATGGGCTATTTCCTCCTCATCACTTCATATACTGTATTCGCTAGACCCGTTGACTACATTCTAATCACCCCGCTCGTTGACGATCAAATTTGTATCCCTACTGTATTTTGCGGTCTATGTATTTTGTTCGTGCTAATGCATCTATACCACAACTTCACAACACTTGCTCCGAATCGTGTCATATTCGCAATGGTGAGCCCCGGCGTCACCCTGGATGGGCATTGCTGCTAGAACTCGCAAGGTTGGAAGTTGAAGCTTTGAAGTCGTGCAGATCAACAGTATAGGACCTTCGAAGGACTGCGTGTTCGCTACACTGTGTAGTCCACATTGATGTGGCGAGAATACATGTTTAGCGTCGACGGTGCTGAATGTTGTGTATCCAGTACTATGTTTCTTAGAGCTAACCGGGCTAGTCGGAAACCCCAGTGGTTATATATTCCACGCCCATCAACGTGCGCAATTGATTGACTCGTAGATGAGGATGTATACTATGACATAGATTGAATAAGATTTGAGAAATGGTAAGTAGTCGATACAGGGGAGAGCGAGTTTATTAGTATACAGACTAAGAGAAGTAAAGGATTGGAATTGCCAGAAGCCCGGAAAGACGATAAACCTACAACGACCCACTAATCTTATACAACCTGATCTGTATGGGCGTAACGCGAAAGAGGCATTATACGATCGCTTCCTGGTAGTATTACAGCGGGAGGAGGCGACTCAAAGACGACTGGCGATGGCGGCAACGAGCTAGGTGTCGACGGCGTCTCAGGCAGCCCGCAGCCCGTGGCAGAGTACAGGGGCTTCTTGCCGTCCTCATGCGCCGCATAGCACGACAGCGACGTCGTCGTCGACGAGAGGCCGCGATAGTGCACGAAACCCGCATCAGAATCGGTGGGCGTCCGCAGCCCATCGTCCAGTGCGAACTTCTCGACCTTGACGTCGATCCTGTGCGGAGGCAGCGGCGAGATCAGGCGCAGGCTACAAGAAAAAAGGGGGGGAGTTGTCAGAGAAGAACGAAGAAAGCGCGGAGAGGGCGCGTACCTTTTCTTGGCGAATGACCCGAAAGACGCGAGCGGCTTCGCGTCGGGCTTCATGCGGAAGACGGTGCGGCCGACCCACTGGGCGCACGCGCCGTACTCCTGCAGCGCGTCCTGGCCGAACGCGAAGAAGATGAAGAAGATGTAGGCTGAGATCGGCGTCGACCACCAGAGGAAGGACGTCCAGCGCAGCGTCGAGGCGGGGAGGAGGATAAGAGGAAACTGGCCGATGCGGGAGAAGTCGGAGTGCACGTTGTCCCAACTGATCCAGGGGCGCAGCCCGGCGCGGTACTCGAAGGACAAATTGATGGTAATGATGGTGATCGCCCAGAACATCTCGACGAGGGACATGGCCATGAGGCGGAGATAGCGGGCGGGGGTGAGGGCGGAGGTCGTATGTGCGAGGTGCTGTGCGAAGCTCGCTCGGCGGTGGTAGAAATGCACGAAAGCGAATCCTACAAAAGGGTTAGGACGAACGACGATACACGGATGGCGCAGACTTGCCAGAGAAGATAAATGTGCCGATGCAGAACAGAATGGGGGTCAACCACATGAGAAAGAACTCGGGTATTGAGACGTAGTCCTCCGCTCGGCACCCGAAGCCCTCAACGATGTCGAATAAGTGACCCTGCACAATATAGTCTAAGATGATCTGGTTAGTGATAGTAGAGCGAGATACGAATGCGAGCAACTTACGAAGGGCCATGTAGATGATGGGTATACCGACGCAGATACAGAGGTCCACAATGGTTTGTCGTCTCTTGTCGGACGCAGTAATGCGTGTGCGTCGACCGGAAGCGACACTTTCTAGGTGCATGCAGAGACAGAAACATGCAGCGGGAAGCGCCACGTTTGCACCTACGCCTATTTTCGTGGCTGGGACATGGGATCAGTAGCGTTTACAGTAAGACAGGAGACACTGCGCGCACTGATGTTACACCATACAACGAGCCTGACGATAGCGTCTCTGGCCCAAACAATCGTGTCAACAACGTTAATAACATTGACAACGAATAGCCAGCAAATCATTGAGAGGGTCGGGATGTTACGAGCGCGCCAGTGCCATGGAAGGGGGACTAGGACGACGACAGCGGCGAGGAATGACGCAAAGGGCATTGCGACGGACATCTTGTTTCGTGCAAGGGAAGGTTACAGCGAGGGGAGAGGGGATAGTGTGTGTCTGCCATCTTGCAACGACTATAATAAATGAAGGCCACAGCATAGTCCGATGTGGCGAACAAAGAGCAACGAATGCGAGTACTGTTCAGACTCCGAGGGACAATGACGGGCGCTATCAGATTAGATTTGCCGGCTGGTAGCAAGCTTCCCTCTGGCCAAGCTGTGTGAAAACCCTCGCTCACAGCTGTACTCAAGGATATATGATATGATGTGCTTGCATGTCTGCAGCTTTTCGCAGGAGAAAGCAGACCGCTGGGCCAGCAGAAGTGAATCTGATCGCAGCCGTTACAGTTCACGTGATAGTCGCGTCGACGCGCCACATACAAACTGCTCTTCCATGAGACCATCGTCCACCAGCTGCAGGACACGCAGCGAAGCTAACCCATGCGCAGGGAGATCCAGGCGGATACAATTGCGTATGAACACTCCCCAAATATTGTGGCCGTCGAGGACAAACATCAACAACGCGTACACAAGCGCGCGGTTGCTAGTGGTCCATTGTCTGTGATCAGATTTGGACAACAAAGGCTCCCGGCGAACTTACTTTATGAGCATGCGTATGGGCTCAGCATTCATATCTTTTGCCCAGGTTTCTCTTACATCCTTTCCCCATCCTTCAGCGATGTCAGACCCAGCGTACCCTTGTTTCCCATCTTCGCCTTCATCGGGTTTGTCCTTGCTCTTGTTCCTCTTCCGTGGCACTTCGAGGCTTGGAATTCAGCAACATGCTACTACATGATATGGGCTTCGCTTGCCTGCCTGAACCAATTTGTCAACTCTGTCGTGTGGGCTAACAATGCTCTCAATCCTGCGCCCATCTGGTGCGATATCTGTTCGTATCTTTCCGTGCGTTCTGCACCTTGAAGACTCTGACATCCTTTCTCAGCCACACGCATCATCATTGGCGCTTCGGTTGGACTCCCAGCTGCCTCCCTCTGTATCAATAGACGACTGTACAATATCGCCAGGGTACAGACAGTGATGGTGACGGCCGCAGAGGTGAGTGCTTGCTGTCTAAGCTGATATCATGTCAGTTGAGTAATTTATGCGTTCCAGAAACGACGTGCGGTCCTGGTGGATTCGTTGATTTGTGTCCTTTCCCAATGATTTGTATGGTGCTCGGTGGGTCTCCTTGTGGCTTCATTGCGAAACATACTGATGATTAAATTAGCTTATGTCGTGCAAGGTCACCGGTTTAACATATATGAGGATATCGGCTGCTATCCTGCCATCTACAACACCCTCTTGGCGTACTTCCTGGTGAACTGGTGGCCAATCGTGCTCGGCCTAATCTCCGCCGTTTACTGCAGTCAGTCAGCCCTCCTTCTCCGTAACGCATGTGCTGAAGCGAGTTCCTCAGT
This sequence comes from Amylocystis lapponica, assembly GCA_022376435.1. Taxonomy (NCBI): domain Eukaryota; kingdom Fungi; phylum Basidiomycota; class Agaricomycetes; order Polyporales; family Postiaceae; genus Amylocystis; species Amylocystis lapponica. Next base: position 128,063 of record JABYQE010000066.1, read on the forward strand.
TTTGTCTCTGCGCGCATTTGCTCTGCGTCGTGCCCAATTCAAGGAATTCTTGTCTTCCAACAATTCGTCGCTGTCCTTCAGCCGCTACTTCCGCCTCATGGCTTTGGCGACCACCGAGCTCATGCTCACCATCCCGATCTCTAGCTACGCCATCTACCTGAACGCCACCGCACAACCATTGGATCCTTGGGTCAGCTGGTGGAACACGCACTGGGACTTCTCGCGGGTCGAACAGATCCCGTCCATAATCTGGCGCATGGACCACGAGCTCGTCATCGCAATGGAGTTGGGGCAGTGGCTCAACCCGCTCTGTGCGCTGATCTTCTTCGCATACTTCGGCGTCGCCAGCGAGGCCAGGAAACACTACAAGATGGCATTCTGGGCCGTCGCGCGCCGCCTCGGCTTCTCGCCTGCATCGGACGCCAAAGGCTTGTCCTCGTCGAGGTCAGTACGCCTACTGTAGTCATGCTATACCGCGCATCTGACAATCTAGTCTTCACAGCCTCGCACACCTCGCGAAGAAGTCATCGTCGTCCACCGGCCTGCCTGAATACGCCCTACCCTCGCCTCCCCGCTACAACGCCTCCGCATCCTCATTCGGCGCGCTCGAGGAAAAGACAGGATACGTTGCCGCCTCCGATACATTCGGTGGGCGCACGGACGTGCTCCTCCCGTCGCCTTCGCTGCCCTCCGCTCCCGTCTCCCCTTCAAGTACCGCCTTCAGCCCGTCGTCGTGGGGCCATTCCATCGCTTTTACCGATCTGGAGAACGAGTATGGCGGCAGGATCCCGTCGTTTGTTACCCTCGAGGTCGAAACGTCGTCCGAGCCGCCCTCTCCGTTGACCCCTCCTGTCCCTGCTGTTCCACACACCTAGTGTACGATGTCCTCAGGAATACCCTTATCGTCTCTGTTACGTTCTTTCTCCTCCGAATCTCGAGTGTATCCATAGATCATGCTCTCTCGACGCTGTACCTTTGTATATTGTATACACTATCTTACGTTCGTTTATATACATACCCTGTTGGGTTGATGTTGAAATCTCTAAACGGTTTAACGCAAAGAGTACTCGTCAGCATACTATTAGAGTGTGCATCGAGTACGCGTAATGATTACTGACAGGGAGCTAGCTTGAGCGGGTCGACAGCAAATCCGCTCCTTGCTTCTTGCGGAAGCATGAGAGCACGGTATCGGTGCCTAGAAACATCGCAAGCCTGTCGCTTTGTGGGCGTTAATGCGACAGAACAAGTACGCTGCTCAAAACGGTCCTCGTTGGTTCCGAATGACCAAGTACCCCATTCTAAGGATAACAGAGTAAGTACTGATCACATCGACGTAGATACTTGCCATGTCCGAAGTTGTCGATCAATAGAGACACGTGTCCGATCATCTTGCTTCACTTGCCTTATTTGGCAGAGTATAGTGCTCTCCATCACCCATTGTCCGCCACAATGCGCTTAGTATTTGTCACCCACTTGTATCGCATTGTGCACGGTTTGTATTGTGTTTTTCACATAAGTATCCGCTGTAAAGTTCACCTTCCCATCACCCACATACCGATATTTTCGTCCCGACGCTCTGCCTCTCACCTAGTACTCAACCGTCGATTACACTTGCCATAGCCATGGATGCCCTTGCTTCCTTTGAATTCATCCTCCTCTCTGAACAGGTCTCAGAGAATGCTTCGGCATCATCACTACCGCCTCCCGGCGTTATTCCTGTCGACTCAGAGCACGTCGGCAACAACTATTCTCATTCGTGGTGCACGATTGCTTGACCAGGATGTCGAGTTGGTGCGTCGTCCCTTACTTTGCTACTGAATATTGACTAATGTACATGCTGTAGACATTCCTGGGAAGTCGAGGGTGTAACTTATGATGAGGTTTTTATTCTTTCGTGTCGCTCCTACTCTCGTTGTATTGCCCAGTCCTATCCTTCGAATAATCCCTTGTATTTTGAGTCGTCGTCCATTCAATGTAGTATTCAGGGCTGCCAGCTTCGTATCTATGCCGTTGTAGTGCTTAGTTCGTGACGCGCTTTTATCCACTTCTCTGAAATGTGTTGATCGTATTCCATGGATCTATCGTCGCGTACTAGGCTCATGATGAATCAGCCTTGTATAGAAGACAGTCGTTTTATGCAGAGTGGCGTACTTGAGATTGGACGCAGTTCAGCCGATATGTCAGGACCTGTCGGGGCTTCCGCCGAGTTCAGTTGTAGTGGTTTTGTGAGTGCAATATCGTTGAACGTTGACGCGACTATCACCACTAGTCTTAAGCTTTCGGCCGAATTGTGATAGCGCAGGTCCCTTGTTTGAATCATCGGTCAACGATAACACTGAAGCATGAATTGTCATGGCAAATATATCGATACACGTATTACCACTCATACGGTCGGAAAAGGCGAGTGCAATAAAGTTAACGATAGTGCTATACATTCATTCGGGACGACGCAGAGGAAATAAAGATTGGATAAATAGACGGTTGATCATACTGAAAGTCGACGTCAGTTGGTCACTCAGCGCCGATGTAATGGCCGTTACTCACGTTCGGAGAGAAGATACACCTGCGTCAAATGTCATGCTTGAGCCAGACACTTGCGTACGAAGACTGAGCCACTGACGACGGAAGGTGAACAGTGCTATCAAAATACTAGACCTGGGCACACTCACCTGCACCGGCACTGCTAGGCTATTACGCAGTATACGCCTGGGCGTGACGAAGTATCTTCGTTGATGGGAACACCGTCCTCCACAGAGAGTGGGTGATCCGACTCAGGAATGAGCAAGGGTCTGAAGTCATCCATAGTTGGCAAAATATTGAGATGCTGGATGCGAGGAATGGTGTTGGTCACTGTCTTAGAGGATGCCGCAGAAGGATGTGGCGGAGTGGGAGGCGTAAGTTATGGGTGACGATGCATGTGCCCTATCTTATAAGGATCCCATGGTTCTATTGCGCAGGCATTGTTGCAGCTTGTAATCAAAAGGGCATATCGACCTTGTTGTCCTATTGCGGAAGATAGTACCATATTCGGAGAACAATGGGTGTCACAAACTGTCACAATGTATGTGTATGTCAGTGTGTCACGTCCAATCGCGAGTGTCGTCGACCGAGTCCGAGCTTGACTGAACAATGTACACATTTCGCACATGCGAACGCATATTCCTCCGTATTGATATGTCCTTGCAGACGATTGTGCCAGCTTCGAGGGCTTTTGTTCGCTCGTCAAGAGTACTTGCCGCTTGTTGAACGATAGGCGCTAAGCGCTGTGTCACAACGCCCTCACAGCGCGTAAGCCCTCCACTGCCCATTGTTCAAGCCAATTCATACACTTGGTATTAAAGGCAGCATCCTCGTGCCGCCATGGTCTCTCATTTCCCCTTGTCTTGTCTGCTTGCATTATGGGCGACCTTACCTACCCTCTCTTCCCGATCTTTGCTTTCCTCGGTTTCATAGTCGCTCTCATCCCTTTGCCGTGGCACTTCGAAGCTTGGAATGCTGGCACCTGCCTCTACATGCTATGGGCATCTCTCGCTAGTCTCGTCGAATTTATAGACGCTATTGTATGGAACGGAACTGCGCTCAACGTAGCTCCCGTTTGGTGCGATATCTGTAGGCTCTGTCCCTGGTGTTTACCTCTTCATTTCTGACCTGATCTATAGCGACCAAGTTCCTCATCGGAGCAGGCGTCGGTATTCCTGCGGCATCTTTGTGCATAAACAGACGACTCTACAAGATTTCTTCAGTTTCTGCGGTCACAGTCGATCGTAAAGAGGTGCGCCAATAGATAGGTCTTATTTCCAGAGACCCCACTTATGACTACGCTTCAGAAACGTCAAGCCGTATTGGAAGACATCGGTATTGGTTTGGGGGTTCCTATCCTTGTCATGATTTTGCGTGAGTTTCCTTCAGAATGTTATATTGCTGTATACTAATAGATGGCTCAGATTATGTCGTACAAGGTGTGCTGTGGCGATATCTGAAACGCTCTACGTCAATTAACTAACTTACTTCTCAGGCCATCGTTTTAACATTCTTGAAGATGTGGGCTGTACGCCCGACATATACAACACGCCACCAGCGTACCCCCTCGTATTTATGTGGCCTATACTACTCGGATGCATATCCTTCGTCTATGCTGGTAGGTCTACTGCATTCCGCTTTCCTACACTGTGACTCACGTGGCTTTAGCCCTTACACTGCGAGCGTTCTGGCGTCGACGAGCTCAATTCAATCAACTCTTCGCCTCGAACAAAGCTATGACTGCCAGCCGCTACCTCCGGCTGATGCTTCTGTGCTGTGTGGAAATGGCGTGTACAATCCCACTAGGAGCATTCAGCATGTATATCAACAATGACGGCCTCCAAGTCCAGCCCTACATCTCCTGGGCGAATGTTCACTACGATTTCTCTTATGTCGAACTGTTCCCAGCAGAGGTGTGGACAAGCAGACGAGCTTTCTATATCTCCGTGCAGATGGGTCGATGGATCTATCCGTGCACCGCGTTTCTCTTCTTCGCGTTGTTTGGATTCGCAGACGAGGCACGTAGACATTATCGCCTTGCATTCTGGTGGATCGCGAGGCGCATCGGATTCCAACCAGTGTCACAGACATCGTCGAAAAGTTCTCTTGGGTTCGTAAACCATCTTTACACTACCAACAGGGTCCGAGCTGATGTTCGGTGTTCAGGTTCGCATTGAAGCGGTCGAAGGCGATGTCAGAAGATTCCCTGCCAAGTTATTATCCTCCAGCTCATGTCCGGCAGAAGCACTCGGATTCACTCTCATCCTTCTCACCAAGCGTCCTCGCGTTCGACCTCGAGAAGGGAGCTCCTCTCATGTCTCCATTGGACAGTGTCAGGCCAAATACTGGCGGAGCCTGCGCGTCTGTGGACTCATCCATGGATCTGGTCTCCCAGCCCCGAATCAGCATCTCGAACGAGTATCCTCCCAGTATGCCTCCTTCGCCAGATCCCCTCCCCCATGGTGCTCTTGCGACGCTCCCTCGAAATCGCCCCTTTTCTCCGCCCACGGTGTGTCCTGCGCCATCGTCGTGTCTTCAGCAGGATACTGTTATCCCGGTGTCGATCCATATGGATACTGTTAAATCGGATTGAGTGGGTCGTCTGGCCATTCCATGCTGCCTTCCTTGTATCGTTATTGCCTTGGCTCGATGTATTTTATGTCCGCACACCACTAACCCTGTATTACCGTCTTTCCTTCCTTTTTGTCTCTTATGCAATATCAATACATTCCTTTATGCATTTCCATTGGAGTTCTGAGATCTGAGCACACGCAAAAAGAAGATCGGGAGATCTTGTTGCCGAAGCTTGGATCGATTCCACATGTATCTCCAATTCACGACGCACTTCTTTTGATACTGCGTTCTGGCACCTGCCCCTGCAGCTGGTCAACGAGAGGCATAGCAAAGCCTTTTCTACATTCCCGCACCCATCCGCAGCATACAGAATATCGCACCAAAACAGCAAACTCCTCGAAGTCGGCCGCCTCCGAGTCATTTTTGCGTTCAGATGGCGCATGTAACATGCACCAGTACCGTCAATACTATCGAGCTACTGGATCTAGCTGAAAGCCTGTCGTCGAGAATTCTGAATGAGAATCATAGCCTTAGGTTCGTTTTTGCAGTTCTCAGTGATGACATAGATTGATTTTTTGAACTGCTCAATAGCACTGACGTTGTGAGTACCACACGGCCCGGCAGTCTTGCAGCGAAAGAGCGACTGAGTGTTTCGGATCCAATCTAGATTTGGGCCATCGAAGACACTCAACTCGAATTCCTGTCCCTCATTCGGTCTTCCTTGAACTCTCGTGCCCCAATCCATCGTTTCCCTGCGGAGATCCTGATCATAATCTTTGGGTTCGTTCCAGACACCACGCCTGCCGACTCTACGAGCCTGTGGCCAGGGACGTATGCTCATTCGTGCGAAATTGTGGCGCTTTCGCAGGTATGCCGTTATTGGCACGATATCACTTTGGGTACCCCGTCTCTTTGGACTAGCATCCACCAACGTGGGGTTCGCTGCATGCCGAGCCGCGTAGCGCAGGCAAGACTGGTAATGCGTTCGGGAGGAGCACCACTGAATTTACACGTGCATAATTCGAGGAAAAGCCTCATGAAGAGAGTATCTGGGCGCATCCAAGACTTGACCATCACCGATAAAGCCGTCACTCCTGGCGAGATTCCAAACCACCTCACCTTCAGAGTGCGCCGTCTTGAGCGCTTAGTCGTGGACGGCTCCGGCTCTCGATCTGAAACCTCGTCAGCTGTTCTCCTCTTCCAAGGAGATGCTCCATTACTGCGGGTACTCGTCCTGATTCGTGTCAACTGGATTCCGAGTAACGACTTTCCGAACCTCACTCACCTCTGTTTATCATTCAAGGAGCCCCTGACTTTCAGGCCTGGAAAGTGCGACCTGCAGGCTCTCTTGAAATTACTGTCTCACACATCCAGGCTGCAAGAACTACTTCTCGCTTCTACTCGATGGAACACTCAGGGAGTTGGCATCGACATGACTCAGTCAATCTCGCTGAACAAAATGCACCGATTAGGGTTTCATGCCGTACCTCTGACTTGCGCCGCCACCCTCCTCTCCCATATCCGTCTTCCCTCGAATATCAGCTTGACCGTTACTGGACCTTGGAAGAGGAGACGCAAGCTGAATAGGGTGAATTCTCCAATTCTCTCGTATGAGTTCTCGCGTCTCGATGCCATGCACAGCATCACTCGATGCCGCTTCAGACAGGAGGGTTCCGTACCATCCTCTTCCATCGTTGTGGCATCTTCCTGCTCCGCGATTCGCCTACAGATGGGCGGGGACAAGCAGCAATGGGTCCCTGTGCTTTGCGACAACCTGCCACAATTGAGTGGCATCGAGGAGTTCTGGGTTGAGTCGGCACTGACCGCGCCTAAAATTGCCATACGCAAGGTTTCTCCCATCATGCCTACTCTACTGGATGCCATGCCATCGTTGAAGACACTACTTTTATTTATCCACAATGTCGCAGACCGGGACATATGCCTGCGGTTCTTGACGGATCTGCCCCTGCGTTGCCCGGAACTCACCACTATCCACATCGACATCGGTGATCGTATGCGCCTGGATATGAAAGCTCTTGCAGAGGTTGTAGCCTTCCGGGCGCAACACGGTCATCCGCTCTCCCAGGTGACCGTGGACTGCCGTCCGCACGACAGTCGCAGACTCGACAGAGTGCCTCCGATAGCGTCTGTTTTGACGGGCTGTACAGGACAAAATTAAATGCTACTGTCCCGATATGACTTCTTCATGCACGTGAGCCAGTGATTGTGCATGAACCTCCGTGATCCTGGATGATTGCCCAGGTTCATGGACAATCATTCAGGATCCAGTCCATGTCAGGGTTCATGCTACTGAACTCACCCGTCATCATGCATGATAAGCATGCATGAATGTCCGTGATCCCGGGTCTCAACCACTATGTGACACAACTGCACTTGTCTTCGCACCAGTACTCTTCATGCATTCTGCTTGCCTTGTCTCTCTAAAAGCCGGGCTGTCTTCTTGCTGGTGCCTCATTACCCAAGTTGTTGATAGCAATATATTTCATTATCCCCCGGATTCCTGTATCTCGCCTAGCTGGCCCTCGCCTCTTTGGCCCCATGTGGCCTTGGCACTGCAACCTTCAATCTGAGTGGTAACATCATTTCTATACTATACCATAATCTCTGTCGCACTGTCCCTCTCTCTGGAGGCCCTATTCTATGGCACAACAACTTGACAACCTACGTGCTGCATATGCTGTTCTCGAGCAACGTGTATGTAGGGCTCTTCAGACACAACTTGGGGACCCCGCTCGTCTTGGAGAGCAGCGCACTCAGGCTTTGGTCTTTGGACAATCAGCAGAACAGGCAAGTACTACTCATTTTTCTGCAATGTTTCTTTGCTAACATGTCGGGATAGCATCAGGCTGTGTTCCCCCCTGCTGAATATGCAATTCTCCAGCGCAACATCACCACCATTATCGAGAAGCTTGATGCTGCATGTCACCAATCCTCGGATCCTCCGGAGCCATCCCCCCTGATAGTGTCAGACCGGCCCCGCACTGGCAGGCGTGGTCGCCCTCGTGTTGAAATATCTGCACAGTTCCTTGCTCACGCCCTTAGTCTCCGCGGACCGTCCCAGATTGCTCCCATCCTCCACTGCCACCCTCGCACAGTTAGGAGGCGTGCACTTGAACATCACCTCGCATCCCCCGCTCCACCTGTCTATACGGACTCCCCTCAGCCAGATGGTTCAACAGACCGTGTTTATCGCTCCTCTACCCGCCCGACGTCCACTCTCACGGATGACCAATTGGATGCGTTCATCGCATCTATTCTTGATATTTTCCCTGCTTTCGGACGCCGCATGCTCGATGGTCGCATCAAGGCATCTGGCCACCATGTCCCCCGGGAACGCATCACCGCATCGTATCTGCGGGTCCATGGGGCTCCTGGAATTTTTGGCGATCGTACTATTCATCGCCGAGTATATGCTGTTGCAGGTGCGAATTCCCTGTGGCATCATGATGGCCAGCACGGTCAGTCTCACTACTAGTGTTATGTTTTCTGCAAACTCATAGCTATCTTACAGGTCTCATTCGTTTCAAGATGGTGATTCACTGTTTTATCGACGGCAAATCATGTTTTATCACTGCGATTCGAGTCAGCGATAACAATCGAGCATCAACTGTACTAGATCTATTTCTGGATGGGATCAGCAACCATGGAACCCCCAGTCGTGTCCGAGGCGATCATGGCACTGAGAACATGGATGTCGCTCGTTGGATGGAGGAGAATCGTGGGACCCAGCATGGGTCATACATTTGGGGGCGGTGAGTGAGCTATGTGCCTTGTCTATTTTTCTTGCTTATAGTTCTTGTCTTAGGAGCGTGCATAACACGCGGATTGAACGCCTCTGGTACGATGTTACCCACGCTTTCGGTCAGAAATGGAAGAATTTCTTCCTTGATCTCGAAGCAAATCATGGCCTCGATCCCCGCCTTCCCGCACACATCTGGTTGCTCCACCACCTGTTTCTCACTGCTGTCAATCAGGACACACAGGAGTGGGCCCATGCCTGGAACTCCCATCACCTGCAGATTCGCGGCGAGCGCGAGAGGAGTCCGCGCGATATTTTCTTATTCAGTATGCTTCAAGACGGCCCTCGCGGTCTTCAATCTGTTCTATCTGCAGCTCCTGTTGATGAACCTGTTGACGATCCATCGACATATGGTATAGATTGGGATGTTGCAGATGATACTGTACTGATGAACCATTTACTCGAACACAATCCACAGGACTGGGAGGAAGGCAATCCCTTCATGATAGGACCTGCTACATTATCTGATGTTCCCTGTGAACCGCCTAACTGTCCTCTGACGTCTGAAGAGATTGTTTACCTTGATTCTCAGCTCTGTATGTTTGTTGATGTCCAATCTCGAAATATGGTCACTCGTTGCGCAGTTTGGCAGTCTGCATTGTCTATTTGTAATCATATATATACCTACCACTAATTTCACATCTGCCTTGGAGCAACAACAACATGATCGAGATGTGACACACCAAGTTGCGGATCAGTGATAAAGACAGTGTTTGGCCAGACGTTACATCGGCTCGATTTGTGAGGCGGCAACTTGTGCTCTTATGCATATATCTTGTGTCAACTCGACACCGTTATGTACCATTCTACCGTACAAAACTAGTTTGGTTGTGTGCTAGGTGCCACATTTGTCGATTTGTGAAGCGGCAATGTGTGGACTGACATATCCCAACTGTGTTATCTCAGCATTGTTACATATAATCCTCACATACAAAATTCATTTTGGACTGTCAGGTTCTCTAGCAGCCAATCAACGATACAAAAACTCATGTAGCAGTATGCCAGTGGCCACATTTGTCGATTTGTGAAGCGTCAATGTGTGGACTGACATATCCCAACTGTGTTATCTCAGCATTGTTACATATAATCCTCACATACAAAATTCATTTTGGACTGTCAGGTTCTCTAGCAGCCAATCAACGATACAAAAACTCATGTAGCAGTATGCCAGTGGCCACATTTGTCGATTTGTGAAGCGTCAATGTGTGGACTGACATATCCCAACTGTGTTATCTCAGCATTGTTACATATAATCCTCACATACAAAATTCATTTTGGACTGTCAGGTTCTCTAGCAGCCAATCAACGATACAAAAACTCATGTAGCAGTATGCCAGTGGCCACATTTGTCGATTTGTGAAGCGTCAATGTGTGGACAGGCACATCTCTATTGTGTTAGTTCAGCACTGTTATGCACCGTTCTCACAAACAAAACTTGTTTCACCCGGTTCTCCCGGGGCTATTTCATGTAAAGCATGAGATGTTCAATGTGCCAGGTCATACTAGTAACTAACATGACACAAGACATGACAGCAAATCGATAAAAGCGCAAAGACATGTCATAAGAGAGTATTGTAGCGGTTAAGGGATGATTAGCTCATGCAAAGCCCTTACTGGACTTGCGTCTCTTCGCCGGACGGTCATTGAGAGTCACTGTGAGGCATGTCAATAGAGACTCAGGAGACAATACAAACTAACAACTCACATTCCGATGTATTAGCGGATGTCTCTGAGCGTTGGGCCTGTCTCTTCGCTGGCACAGTGCTTGGAGATTCGACGTTGACTCGGTTGCCGCTGCTGAGAGGTTTGGCACCTGTGTAGCACAGTGGGTATTAGACTTCAAACATGAGATGTATTACAAGACTCACTGGTTACTCGCGTGCGGGAGCGAGTCATGCGTCCCAACATAGTAGAGTTCTCACCACTCTTGTGATCCACTTGCGTAGAGGTGCTGCCAGTGGCCGAGCATTGAGCCATATGAGGTGATGCAAGCTTGTCTAAAGTATCGGAATCATCCCCACCGCTCACATCATTGTGGCCAGATGTGAGCAGGCACTGTTCTGCGGCGAGCTGCATCTCAAATTTTGTCTGCAAGTGTAATCCCACCTTCTTAGCCTGACGCACTTGGCCTATCGTCGGGGCTTTGGCCGGTCGCCCAGGTCCACTGCTTCTGACCTGTGATGCAGTGAGAAGAAGCCCGTTGCAGGTGCTTCTCTACTTACCTTGGGGCGGCGGCCAGGTTTTCCATGAGCTTTTGGATCTAAACGGTTGTCCAACTGGTTGCGGAACTGCGCAGGCCCAAGTGTAGTTTTGTATCCAGCGAGACGTGCATCGTTAGCAAGGACCTTTGCAAAGTAATCACCAGGTGATTCAGTGAGATATCTAATACAATTAATTATAAAGACTCACCGGACCAATCTCTACTTGAAACCACCATTCTTCACGAGGGCAGGCACGTATGATGGTATATATTTTGAAGGTGCCCTGCTGATACGTCCACACAGGACATATCTTAAACTGCCCTTGTGCGAAATCGCTCGGGGACAGCTTAGCTTCCGGGTATGGATCTCCTGCATCAAGCGTGAGCCATGAAACACTCTTAGACAACACTGGAATGATATACCAATCATGTGCGTGGGATCAAACATCCCACTCTGCAATAGTTTGTTGTACAGTGTCGCCGGGACAGAGACGCTGGTCTTGCGATAGACAAGAACATAGGTTGCCATGTAGTTTCGGTCAGACTTGTAGTTGAACTGGAGAGGGTTATCGAGCGCAGGCACTCCGGCGACACGGGACAAATAGTCTGGCGATACCCACTGAGCCATGTATGAGCTCACACCACGAAGGAAACTCTGAAAGAGATCTTCATCCTTGCAAATGAGAAGCGGTGGCATGGCAGGCCATAAACCTTGAAGATGAAGGAAGTCACTTGCAGTATGACGCCCAAAGCCGTTGAAAATGTCCTGCGAGTCGCAAATCACCCTTAAGATGGGTGCTTGGGCTGCAGCACCGAGTGGCTCCTTAAGGATACGTTGGCGCCATTCAAGAAGTGCCTGGGTGGCTGCGTCAGGTTCGGATATCCAGTCGGGACCGTGATTGTTGCTCCACATGAGATCCCAAAACTGCATAGATATTCAGAAGACGTAAGGGAGGTTTCACAGAACGAGAAGTTGTGGTACTGCACCTGCGAACCTGGCTCGGCATCACTTTGCTGCCAGTGCCTGTCGAGGCTCACAACCTCCATCACTACCAGACGCGCAAGATCCACAATCGCAAACACAATGTTGTCACACACGAGGGCAGCAAAGATGGTGATCTGGCGCGCCTTGGAGGTTTTGTGGGAGCCCTCGACAATGAAGCGGTCATCTATGAGGAACGAACACAGTTTCTGTGCCTTCGCCTTGTTAGGATTGGGACCTGGCACATCTGCAGACGTGATGTCCTGGAAATCGTCCGGTCTCATGCACATAATCGTGGCCTCGAGGCCTAAGTTCAAGCGTATGCCGTGCTGACAAAGAGTATTAGAAACGGTCCTTGTGTAGGTATTATGACTTACATATCCTGCTGCAAGGAAGAGCTCCTTCCCTCGGGTCTGGACAACCACCTCGCCATCGTGCAATGGCTTCAACAAATAAGCCCATGGCTGACCGGCCGAACGCTCCATGTCAAATTTATTTGGCTGGAATTCTGCTGGAGTCGGCTCCAACGAATCGGTGTAGCCACAGAGCTGGGTGAAACAGGAGGACCAGCTCTTGGTTGCAGTGCCAAGAGCAAACGTTCGGGGGAACAGTTGGAAGTGGCCTGGATGTGCCATTGTCAACATGTTTAGATAATGTGAACAGAGGCCAACCGTACTGACCATGCAGAGGAGTTTTATACTGCCGCATATGAGCGTTCTGCTGTTTGACCACCATGTGCTTGAAGCTCTGCAAGACGTCAACCTCGGGCATGGCGAAGTATAAGATGACACAAAGACAACTGTGAAGGCCTGTTCAAGACGGGGCGAGTGTGAGCAGCGTGCATATGACACCCTTCAAGTCGCGCAAGGTGTCACCAACACGTACTGTCACACATTATGAACATATGTCACACACTGAGTACACTGGCAACCATACGCATCGTTTTATCAAAGACCTCTAGGATTACACTAGTGTGCAGGATTGGGCCCAGCGATACTAACTCATTCTGTTCAGACACCTTACACAGACTTCACGTCACTGGGCACAAATCTGCACAACTCTGAATGTGGCCGCCCCACCACACTGCCCTTGGCACATTTGTTTACCGGAATTCATCACGACTGTCTCGCCGGTAGAGACAGTGACCAACACTGACCGCAGCGCAGCTACGTGCTGCCGAACCACCTCCTGTTCGCGCTCATGGAGCGCACGTCCGCAGACGTCGCCGCGCTGCACCCCGTCCCGCCCGTCGTACGCCGGCACGCGAAGAAGCTGCTGAACGTGGTGCACGCCGCTCTGGCGCTGCTGCACATCTGTGCACCTGAGCCTGAGGCCCGCATGAAGCATTGTGCTTACTTTGTGCAGTATCGCGTCTGGCGGCAGCAGTGCTGTCGTTGACACTCTGTTCTTTTGGCCGTCCGTTTGCGAACTCCTTGGCCTGTGCCAGGATTGGGGACTTTGTGTCCATGCGCTGCAGATCGGAATACGGCGCAAACATCACAGCACCGTTCACAGGGCATTGCGCCCTGTTAGCGGTAGAACCCCTCCCGCGTGCGCGGCGTGTCCCGGCAGTTACTCGGGCCCGATGCTGCAGGGGTTGGAGAAGGACATCTGTGTAGAGTTGACGAACGTAATGGTCCACACGCTCCAGCTCTGATTGCGCAAGTGAGCCGCCATCAGGGGACACGAGCGGCAAGGAGTGCACTATGAGCGTACGTGCAACATAACAGCCGAGCAGACACCGTGCGCCCAACCTTCTCGAGATCAAGCACGGGCAAGATCCACCAGCGCATGAGTCTCCAGTTCATGTCGACAGCTTGATCAGCGAGCCTGCACACCAATAGACATCAATCTCCCATACGCGCACGCGACTGAGCGCACGCACCTCGTCGGGTCCATCATCGGAGCGAGGTATGCAAGGCGCGCTCCGAGCTTGCCCTGGATGTTCTGCTCCCAGCCAACTGCAGACGGGTTCTCCAGTGCACCCGCACCACCCTCTGCCTGGCGCAGGCCACCGAAGCGGAGGCGCCATCCTGCCTCCCCCGACAATTAGGGGTCACACCAACACAGTACGCGTACACCTGCAGCGTTGACGGCCGGATGCAGCGCGTGGATATAGGCGAGGAGATTGCGCAGGGGCCAGCCGGTGTTGGATGGCTATGCGGAGGGGTCCAACAACATGAGGGTCCGTTCAGTTGCATCAGGAGCTCAGGATGGAAGCGACAGAGACGAGACCTCACTCACTCAACGGGGGTATCAGCAAAGAACTGATCATATTGTTCTACGGGGAAATCTCCGTAGTGCTACCGGAGGCGCGGATGAGATAAAATGGCCTGGGCGAGCCATGCAGTAATGAACAGATACTCACGGTGTCCTTTCCGAACTCGTCTTCGGTGGCCTTCCAGTCGCCTTGGGTCTCCCACGCAGGCTTTGCTGCGAATGCGGGTAACACGAACCAGTAATAATACTTGTGTTTCTTGAGGTCCGCGTACATTATGAGGAGGAAGCGGGAGAGGAGCACCGTCGACCGGTCGACCGTGATGCTGTTCCATATCTACGGCCATGCACCCACAATATAAGGGGGCTGCTCACTAGGGCGTAGACGAGCCTCACTGTGGGGTCTGGGAAAACGCATGACTGCCGACGGAGAGCTTGCATCCGAGGGCGATGTCGGTGCCGGTCTCCAATCGTGGATGGCAAGTCTGGGGGTGTAGGAGGCGGACACGGGGACAGCGGCGTCCGAGATGCGGAGGACATCAATCTTGATATTGGTGAGGGCGTGCCAGCTGGACGAGCGACATGAACGGGCTGAACTGGACACCATCGTCGCTCGGCGTTGCATGCAATGGGCAGCGGACAAGAGCGTAGGCACCTGTATAGTCACGTCTCTCCTCCTGAACACGACCGTCTCGACATTCAATAATAACCAGCCAGATCTATCGATCGCTGCAATGTCCTCCACCGTCAGCACTGCCCATGGCAAGTAATCAGCCGCTGCAGATCTTGGTTCTCTGCCACTTATCCAGGTCGCCCGCTGCGACGTAGCCCTCCAGCCGACTCTTCTTGGTGCTCGATCTGTCCTACCTCGTCAGCTATTCACATCAATGTCCGAGGCCACCGACGTATGTCACCACGACCGTTCCTTTCGCCTTGGCCCACACGTTGTTGACCGGCGCGTCCAGCTCACCCCCAGACCGACACGTGATCAGGCTGCACCAGCACTGGTCCTCTCCACCGCATCGCACAATGCACACCAGCACACTGTACGCCTTGTCGACAATCCCATGCTCGTTCTCAACTCCACAATCAGGCCTTCTTTCGCGAGCACGCACGGATGCGATCTGTGCACCCATCAGACCACCCCCGCTGGAGAGGGCGGAGCGCACCCTGGGGCTGAGCGGACATAATGGCATGGGCAGGCCGAGGTTCGAGTGCTATGAGTTGTACTGCTGTGGCGTGCGCTGTGGCGCCTGACGCCCCGTGCTTTCCTTGCAGCATCGCGGGTCGGGTGTGCGCACGTGGGCCTGGGCATGAACGGCCGGACACACTTCCACTCACTCCAGGCAGAAGAGGACGCCGACCGCCCGTGCTGCAAGATCGAGTATGCGGCGTGCTTCAGCGAGTCCGGCGATTCAGGCGGATCAAGATCTTCAAGCATGTCGCTTTTGCGTGTCCTAAGTGCGGCGACTGTGGTGCATCGAGCGGCGCCTTGGTGCCTCCACCTTCCTCCCTCCTACCGACCGGGTCTTCGGCATGCTCCCAGGCAGAGCGCCCGCGCCTCCATTGGCCCCGGATTCCGCCTCCGCCCCTGCATGCCTCCCCGTCACCGCCTACTGGCACAATTGGCCTTCATGATGTGCAGCTCCGCGCGCCCGCCCCGGAGCTCACCTGGGCGCGTGGACGCTCGCGCTGCTGCTGCACTACTCGCTACGTGCTCTGCAACACGGCCGCGCCGTTCAAATCACTATTGGAATTGGTGGGGTTCATGGAATTCGTGTCCGAGGGTATTGTAACGAGGTAGAGCTGGGTGTGGTTTGCCCCAGAAGCGTTCAGGACAAAGTCCGTGACGGTAGTCGAGTTGTCAGAATCATCTGTGTCGTTGTTCGATGCCTGGGAGAGAACGAGGGGCGCTATTCTCTGACCCGTAGTGGAGTTTGTGACCGGAGTCTGCAGTCGAACAAAGTCAATGAACATTCAGAGACGAGAGCAACCGGAACATACCATGATGTCGATAGAACCAGGCACTCTAGTGGACTGGTTCTCGTCGCGTCTGACTTGAACGTTGACATCGAGGCCATTGATGCCATTACTAACTAGGACGATCATAACGCAAAGATATCCCGTCGCCGTCGTAGTAGTCTTCAGGAGGATGTCTGAGAACGTGAGCAACGATGTACGAATCACCGTGATCCCCAGCGATATATACAGATCTAGAATCTAGACATAACAGTCCTCCGGTGGACGTCGACCCTGTCGTGATCGCCAGAAACGTCGACTTTGTCGTGGTCATAGTCGTCGTAGTGGCCGTGATGATCGTCGTGGTGCCTAGCAGATGGCGAGCGATGGATGCGAACGTGATCATCGTCTCCGCTCACCACAACGTCGTCGTGTCCGTTGTCGTGATGATGGTCCCATTGGTGGTCATGAGGCGCACGGTCAACATGAATGTGATCATCGTTTCCTGACCCAACGACACGGTCCTGGTCATGGTCATGGTGCGAATCGCGCTCATGGTGCCCGTCATGGTCGTGGCGCGATTCCGGAGGAGAACAATGAGCATGGACACGATGCCATTACCGGTTACGATGAGTTTGTCGTGATCACCGTGGTGCTCATTATGAATGTCGACGTGATCATCGTTGCCCGAGACGACGACCCTATCATGAAGCGACCGTCCGAGGAGATGGAGAGAGCGATGGAAGTCAGAATCGTCACTGTCACGCTTTACAGCGGCATTGGGACCATCATGGTCGTGATGCCTCTTGTCGACCATGGGAGGCGCACCGGTGACCTTCATGCCAAGGCCAGGACGGTGCTGCACTGCTCCGACCCAGATGTTTCCGACCTCCGGGTGGGATCAAGTGAATCCGAGCGCGTTCTCTGTTTAGCGAGTATAAATAACATTCTTCGTATGCATGGTCGGATACGACACTGACCTTGTCCTTCTCGTGCTTGGCCCTAGACTTGTCAGCCGCCTTGTGCTTGTCTTCTCCCGTTCCCTCTCCGTGCGAGTCTGAGTCTGAATTGCCCTTGTGTCCATCCGAGTCTGAATCGCCTTTGCGAACGTCCGAACCCGACCTTCCCTTGTGACTAGTCGACCCCGTGGTGTCTTTATTACAACGGTCGTCACCGGTGGCGGCTAGAACAGGCGGAAGGGGAAGCACAGGTTTGGACTCGTGCGCAGGCTTGGCCTCGTCCGTTGAAGTGGGAGAGGTGGACGATTCGGTCAAGGAATGGGAGTGGGAGGAATGGTGGGTCGCGGCTGCCTCATTGTCAAGGTATCGGGCCTGGATGGCTGCACCCTCTGCAGGAGCGGGGAGCATAGACATTGCTGCGATAGACGTGAGAGTGGCGAGCGTGGCGAAGCGGGGGTTGAGGACGACCATTGTGAAGTAGTGTGGGGGTGGATGTGAGGCTGGGCGCAACAAACAACGAATCAAGAATGAAAGGATTAGGCGATCCTGTCGCAAGAAGGAATGTACGAAGTTGAAGACAAAAGCAAGATTCAACATCAGCCACTGTCAGCCGCCGCTAGTGCACCGCATGCTCGCACAGAAGTCGGCGAGGCCGTATCAAGCTGCACTCCGGGCACGGGAATACCTAGCACAAGCTCGACAGCGCGGACGGTATCTACGAAGTCTTTTTGCACTATTGTAGGATGGTTAGGCAGCGGCAGGGCGTGCGTGTAAGCCAGATACGCACAGGTGCCGTAGTTTGGCGTCTGCGCCGCGTTCGTGATCGGCTCATTGACCGCCTCGATCGCAAAGACGGAGGCGAAATTTGGGTCGAGGTGCGAGAGCGAGGTCATGACGGCAGTCCACACGAGTGCACGGTGGAAATTATATTCAGTCTGGGATCACCAAGGTGTGAGCGTGGATGACATGTGCGCCAGAGGAATATGTACGACCGAGGAGGTGCTGCGGTGCCTCGAGACGCACCTTGAGGTCGCTCTGCTATGCGTGAACCACAACCGGGCAGCCCCATGTTCACCGCATGCTTGCCGAGGTGCAGGTGCAGTGCATGGCAGGAGAATTCCTTGCCGATATATTAGCGGTTCGAGGAGGGTGACAGAAAACTTGGAGGTGGGGCCGTGGCCTTTGGCAGGAGGCTGATCTGCAGCGGTTAGCTTGATAGGGGGCATTGGCGGGAGCTTCGGCTGGAAAGGCGGCGCGTAGGCGTATGGATGGCGACGCGGAGGATACGTAGGTTTGGGCTCGGCGGGAAGTTGTAAGGATGAGTCAGCACGGGAAGGGTTGTCGGCATAGTCGCGCTCTATGGGCGTAGTAGGACTCGGGAGCCCATGTCGAAGATTTCCGGCAGATGCAGAGTGGTGGAGCTGGCCAGCGTGTTTTGATGCCTGTCCAAATGACAGCATATTGACAAAGCTGGTGCGAGTCGACTCGGGCCTGCTGGGGTCCTGCAGGTGCCTGGGAGGCATCGGCGTAGGCTAGTCTCCAATCCCGCCTGCCTAGTCGAGGTTGATGTAAGATGACAAAGCAGCAGCGCGCGAGGCGTGGCGAGTGGAGGGAGTCCTGCGGTGATGATCTCCGTACCCAGAAGAGACCGAGACATGCAATGCGCTAGAGGCAGCGCGGTTGCGCGTCCGCTGTTCTACACTGACTTGGCGGTGGTGCGCGGCAGGGTCGTCTTCCGGCCAGCCACTGGCAAGGTTGCCCCAGTTGTCTCTTCCGTACGGATGGTCGGTGCGGGCGGGGCGCTCGTAGGGGCCGTGGTACGGAATGTAGTCCTCGTCGGAGCCCTTGTGACGATCTGGGGTGCGCGCGAGAGGAGACGAGGGCCCGAGTCTGAAGCCAAGGCTGATGCCGATGTGCAAAAGGCGAGAGAGGGGGCTGGAAGGCTGGGATTTGGCAGCCATACATGGAGGAAGGAGCGACAGAGAGAACGAGTGATGCCTGACGAGCGCGAAGGTCGGACGTCAATGTGGCGGGGTAGCGACGCCCGGGGTTTGCGCAGCGGCGAAGGCGACGGTGACGACGTACCTTTATTTGAAGCGGGAGAAGTGGCACCTGTCGCCTACTCCAGGATTAGAAAGCGAGCATCAGAGGGCGCGGGCAGAGCAAGGATTATACAGAAGTGCCTCGTCGGCGTGGGCGACGGCGATGGCGACAGCAGGTACGATGAGCACAACACAAAGATTGAAGCCTAAGGACGAGTCAGCGGACAACGCTCGACCTCCTGTTCATCACTCGAGCATTGACTTTGCGCACTACGATACTACAATCAGCACCGGCGTTGCAGGGACGCAGACGCGAAACGTACCCCGCCTACCCATATCCGAGTCTGCAACGAGCCCGTACCCCACTCGTCACACACGGCTCTCAAGCCACAGGTCGTCCACATTGCCCAGCTACCAGTCCGCCATACGATCGATGCTGACCCGCGTGCATGTATGAGAACAAATCAGAGCAAGGCACGCGTGGGAAGGACATACATGCAGCTTGTTAGGTGACTGTGTCTTGTAGAGACTTTCGTAGGTGCTCGCGAAGTGCGTTGGCGATTGTGGCGAGGTCCTGGTCGGGCACGATGCGCGCGCTCACGTATGTTTTGATTCTGGAGGGTATTCCTGGTCGAGCATGACACTGAAAGAATGGTTGTGACTCGGCATTGAAGCTTGAGAGCGAGGCAGTGGGATAGTGGTGCCAGTGGACCGCCGCTCAGGGAAGAGATCTGGCGGAGCAGGACGACGGGACCATGCAGGCGTTACCGAAGTAATGAGACGCGTGATAGTCACATGACAGGTCATCCCAATCTCGCCGAAGTCACCTATCGCTTCCTACGCATACCTCTCCACAGTGAGTGCTTGAGTGCTCACAGTTAACTGCTAATCTTGTGTCTCTCCATTCTCCCCTGCTCACACCAACATCAGGTGATAGCAGTCAGTACTCGCATGGAAGCCTGAAGTCGAGGTGCAAGCCCCTGAATTCAAGATCACTCCGGACACGGTGAGTAGCTGCTCGATGTTGAAGTTTCTCACCCCGATGCTCCTGTACAGCGGCGCTCTCCGCATGCGCGCTCTCTGCTTGCCCAACGACGTCCTTTGCGAGCACCTGCTCGTGCAGTTTCTCAAGGTGTGCCCACAGGCTTGGGATGTCGGGCACCGCGAGGTCAACCCGTCCGCCAAGCGTTACGGTCAATGGTACGGGCGACACTCTGCATATCGAGATTACATATATATCTAATTTTTACAGAGCCAGTCCGTGCGAGCTTCGCTGTCCCCATAGTCACAGCCACCCGGTCAACATTTGCGTGCAGTCTCTCCACGACCGCATAGAGTGGGGCACAACGTCGAGATGGGGTTCACGCCCCAGGAAGCACACGTCGCACTCGCAGACAGCAATGCCAAACTCGATGTCCAAGCATCCCTAGTGTTCGGTGGGACCACAGTGCGGATGCTCGAGGTACTCGGGATCCGCACCGGCATGGAGGTCAAAGAGGCAGGCAGCAGCAACAACGTCGCACCACTCAGAAGCGCGGCGTGGTACGCACAGTGCGGTGGGTGCTTACTCACACAGCTAATACGCCGTCTTCCGCACTGTAACAACCACGCACACGAAGTCGACGATCCGCGTCTCCTCCATCAATGAACCCTGAGCCCAGCTCATCTTCGTTGACTCTTGGGGACGTCCGGCATCCCGATCCCGAGTGAGTCTCTTCCCCGCACTCTCATTACCATAGCTCATCAGGTCATGCTCGCACTCACCAGATACGATATGATGCACGAGCTGCGCGAGGTCACATCCACTCCGACCCCACTTGGTGAGTTTCTCCGCAATCCCGTCCTGCTCACGACGCTTATGGGGCATCGTAAGAAGGCCCGGCGAGGGTTCACGAGCTCCCAGCGTGATTCAGGGCGTGAGCGGAGAGCCGCAGAAGCGGGAGAAGGAGAAGGACTCTGACACGGCGAGCATCCTCACGCTGGTCCTCGCTGAGAAGGAGCGACAGGCCCATCACCTTAAGGCCATCCTCCGCAGCACCGGAGAGCGACTCGAGTACGAGATCAGACGGGCGGACCAAGCAGAGACGCGCACACGCAGTGCCGACGACCTTGCGCGGACCTCGTCTACGCGGGTCACCGCTGCGGAAACAGGCAGACACCAGGCTGAGCTCGACGCAGCACGAGCACGCGAGGAGATCAAGCGTTATCAGATACTGGCCGAGACAGCTGAGCGGGAACTGCGGAGGGCAGAGACGGATGCGCTGCGGGCCGAACGGCTGCGAAGTAACGCAGAGCAGAGTGCAGCAGATGCGAAAGACATCGCCAGGAAGGCACAGCAGTCACTACGAGAACAGCAAGCGAGGGAAGAGGGCAGAGAGGAAGGCAGGCGGCTTGAGGTCCGGCGACGTTATAACGACGGACGAGAAGACGGTTTCGAGGATGGGTGTGCGCAAGGCTATGAGGCGGGCCATACGGAGGGCTTGGAAGCCGGTCGAGCGGAGGGTTATGCAGATCGGAGGGGTAGAATGCCGGTCGTTTGGTCGGATTTGACGAAGGCAGGAAAGTTGGGTGGTCAGAAGTGCTTGATGAAGGAATGCATCGCAGCAGGAGGAGGGGCGCAGCAGAGTCGACGTGCATTACGCCGGGCCCCTGCGGAGCTACAACAATCAGGTGCAGACCCGGATGTCCCCACTGAACAACAACACCGTCTTCTCCGCCGGGTCGTCTGGCCCTGCAAACGGAGCAGCAGCAAAGCCTCCAGCGTTTTTGCGCCGTCGTGTGGACAGCCGTGGATCATGCGGCGCGACATCGACGTCGGCCAAGGTACGCCGACTCTGCCACCGCCGCTTTCCCGTGCCCGGTCTTGCTGACTGTGTTCCCTCATGCAGGCTTAGGCATGTTGGAAGTGGTGCGTCATCCGTTGAGCGTATCCTCACGCACGGCTCACACCATCTCGTAGATTCACAGTGCTCCACGCCAGCCCCGCCCCTGGTATGCTCGGCGCAGGCTTCACGCTGAGCCCCAGCTCGACCGGCATGCTTCTCCTCGGGATGGAGGCACGTTTCGCGTGCGACGACGGGCACACGCGGCCCTGGGCGAGGACAGGGAGCCGTGGCTGCAGGGCGGGAACGTAGCGCTGGGCTACTGGGAGAACGCACGGACAACCACCCAGACGTCCATATCTGGCGGGTGCCGCGGACCGTTCAGGGCGGACGCGGCGGGCCAGCAGTTGTGAGTCCGTCGCCTCATTCTGTGCTGTGGTGTGGTTGATGCGCGCGGGAATAGCTTCATTGATAGAATGAAGGTGTGCCCGTTTGACGGACAGCACGATGATAATGGATAAATGATGACGAGCGCGAGGTGGAGGAGGTGTTGCCGCCTCCGCCGAGCAGCCAAGCCCGCGACAAGCTGGTGGGCACGCGGTCGAACACGCCGACTCGAGGCGGAACCCGGAATGTGCTCGTGGATGACACCCCAGCGGTGTATGTCTCGCCCTTCAGGCCGAAGGCGCCCTCGCGCACTGACAGCGATGCATCGGCATCCTCGTCTCCAAGACACACACCCTGCCCCATGCGCGCTGTCTCCTGTCGCGCTCGTGCCACGAAGGACGATGGTTGCGTCCGCGAAGAACAAGCTCTGGTGGGTATCCAGAGATGAAGTACTCCGCCACGCTTTCTGCCGTGCACCTGCTGCGCATGCCACTACTCAACAACCGCTCGCTGACGCGCATCAAGACCGGCTATCACGCCAGTGGGACTGAGGACTGCACGGCGGTTGTGGACTCGGACGCAGTCGGCGCGGTGGGATGCTGTGCACCGAGACTGGGAGGTTGTTGCCGGCACGGAGTGGGCAGCTCCGGCATGTCAAGAATTGGACGTGAGTTGTTGAGGATGGGTTTGGGCACCCACGCACTGCTTGAAATTAATATCAACTTATGCAGGGGTTTGAGGACCAAAGACCGCTGGCCGTAGTGAGAGATAAGAGAATGGTAGCACCACGCAACAGCAAGCCCTTGCAAGTCCATGAGACCGTAAGTGAGCACAAGTCGCACACACGGTCAATGTTATCCATAAAATGTAAATTGTGTCGTAGTATTCAAGTCATACAACAATCCTTTCGACAGGAACATTGATTTGGAGCTGGACAGTGGACTGAAGACAATCATGAACATCGCATTGAGGACATGGCACATTGAGAAACCACTGACCTAAGTCTCTTCTGCATGAGCAAGCCCCACAGCGATCCAACGCCGCACCTCTTCAAAATTGACCGAGGCAATTTGACGACCATCGACATCAGAATAGGGAATTTGAGAGGGAGGGGGCAGGACATGTGTTTGCAGCATGCGTGTAAAGAGGCGTAAGATGTGCCTCTGGCGCGGAATGAGAGTACCTCCGCTATCTGCGAGGCTGACCATAGTGTTATAAGACTCCTCCACTTGCTTCACCATCGTTCTCCAGTTACGAAACGTGGTGGGTTGAACATTTGCTGCACGGGCAACATGTTCCGGTTGAATAGCAGCACCGGACTGCAGCCTCCCCGGTATGATTGTCCTCCCAAATTGTACGCCTGCCACGGTGCAGATATTCAGCAATGAGCGTGTGATGATGAAGTTGAGATAGCCTGTCCCATAGCCACAATAGCGCCAATGCGTAATGAGGTCTAACTCGGGCTGGAAGTTTAGCAACAGGTGAGGGATGACGGGGTCGCCGTCGGCAGGAGCCAGATTGGTAGAGTTTGAAGCCACGACAGCACAAGATGTCATGAAAGCGGTAGCAACAGCAGAGCCTCCTGGCACTGCGGTGGAAGCCTGAGGTGTCATTTGTTCAACCTGTGAACGCATAAGTAAGACAGGACATTGTAGTATGGCAATGAGAACCGAACCTCAGGGTAGAGATACATAATGAATACCGGGGTTCCATCTGGTAGGCTGAATCGCGCGTGAAACTCTGAACCTGTGGACACCAAGGGCAACGGGGCAATAGTGATGTAGGTATCTGACATAGCTACGACAAGCCCGCCTAGGTCAATGAAGGTAGATTGAGGACGACGGTAGAGTGCACTGGATTCAAGAGGGGTAGTCGTGGTGCCAATGCAGTACTTGTCCGGATTTGACAGAATACGCTGGAAGGTGTGTGCTGAACCTGACTCCATAGCTAGCAGAGCCGTAAGAATATTGGAGAGCGGCATGGAGACGTTTCCAAGGCGTGTTGCAACATACAAGGGGTGAATGAGAGATGTTCCGCTATGTGGTCCCTCAACCACAAGGATAAGAGCAACTTCTCAGCATCAGCGGCCAAAGCCTCCCGATTGAGATGGGACAAACGTACTGATTTGATCTCTGGCAGGTGCGAGAGGCCCGGGGAGGGGCACCGCCTGAGCATGTACTGAGTGAGAAACAGTTCCGTGGTGTTCTTCTGCCTCCTCAACTTGAGCATTGGTACGCAGAGTCCGCACAGTACTGGGCAACGAATGAAGAGCTCTACTACTAGTAGGCATGACAGCTTCTGTGGCCTCGCTGGATAGCTAAATGAAGTAGTGAGTAATTCGTTCACACGATTATCAGGTCAACTTGAACATGAAATGAACGCACCTCACGGTGAGCAGTGTCAAGCTGAAGTAGGCGTCCAGGTGAAAGTCTTGCAATTTCAATAATAAGTTCACTTGCTGATGCATTGTCGATATCCAGCAGTGTAGTGGGGCGATTCTGAGCATTTAACGGCACTGCAGAAGACTGATAAGAATATAACATGTTCGCGCTCGCATTTGATATTACCAGGTGACAGATGTAAGACTTCATATCTTCAAGTGGAGAGCCAAGGCCATCATCGGAGGGCTCCCAGTCAAGTTCTGTTGCAGAGGCAGCAGTGACCTGGAAATCAGTGTTAATTAATCATGGTGTAGATGTGATGCGCACCACTAGGGAGCTCCGCCCTCGCAGTATAATCTGGGACAATATCATTGCTGTCCTCGTCCACTTCTGTTGCATTGGTGCCAAATACATTATCACTGTGACCTGGACATAATGAATATTAACATGACAGGCGTAGCACAGCGAGCGTGTTACTGAGGCCTGCCAAGCGAGAGCTCTCTTCACTGTGTTCTGAAGCTACAGCTAAATTGAGCGGGGCTAGAAGCAGGGGCTCATCATCTCGGCGAGGTGCACGGCGAGTTCGCAATGAACGCCGCAGAGGCACTGGCATGGTGAGGGAGAAATGAAGAAGTTCAAAAATGCAGAAAATGTTTGTGCTCATTGACTAATCATCCATACACGAGGCTATGAAGTGACAGGTCGGTATCTCAGTACATCAGAACGCCGAGAGCGGTCTGACCGCACTCTGATAGATCCATTTGTTATCATGTTGATGGCTCCAACTTGAACGCTCACGCTGTAAGACCTTGTCAATAATACTGGTGCTTGTACGTTAGAGCTAACTCACAAAGAGATGATGCTTATAGCGGTTGAAGCAACAAGAGTGCTGCAATTTGTAGTACTATAATATGGAGATAACAAATATGAGTGACTGAGTGCCTGATCACTATCTGTGGAGCGGAATGTAAGAGATACACACCGGGAGAACCATTTTATGGCTGTAGTCATGCAAAGTGAGCTGCACATTCCGCATAGTAAGATCAAACAACTCTGGTATATTGATGTGAAGAGACAGTAAGTAATCAATCAACAAAAGGGGGAACTATACTTGCACTGTACATGATACTATCTTGACATGATCTTATGTCAGAATTGTGAAGTGTCATTCTGCACCAATGTGCGCTTCAAATATGATTATACTCAATCTTTTAAGTGTCTTGTGGGCAATAAAACT